>NW_004624851.1:33901-69668 GCF_000247695.1 Heterocephalus glaber | reverse complement strand
TTGCCAGTTCAGAGAGTCCAGGTGGTTGAGTATCAGAGTGTTCCATCTCATTTCCCTTTGGGGTTGCTGTAGGTGATCTGGAAGTCTGTATTTGAAGCTTGTTTATGTGTCTTCTCATTTCCACTGGGGGGTGGGGTTGCTTCTGGCACCCACACAGCTCACCTTCTCTGCCCTAGGAGCTTGGCATGGCAGTGGGGAAGCTTTCTTCTGGGTGCTGGGACCAGATCAGCTTCTCTGCCCTAGGAGCTTGGGATGGTGATGGGGGAGCTTCCTTCTGGGTGCTGGGACTGGCTGAGCTGCACTGCCCTAAGAGCCTGGGATGGAGGCAGGGAGCTTCCTTTTGGGTGCTGGGACTGGCTCACCTTCTTGGCCCTAGGAGCCTGGGATGGCAGCAGGGGAGCTTCCTTCTGGGTGCTGGGAACAGCTGAGCTTCACTGCCCTAGGATCCTGGGATGGCAGTGGGGGAGCTTCCTTCCAGGTGCTGGGACCAGCTGAACTTCTCTGCCATAGGAGCCTGGGATGGAATTGGGGAGCTTCCTCCTATTTTAATTTGTTTTTTTGAGGCAAGGTCTCTCTATGTAGTTCAGACTGGCCTTGAATTCACTATGTAGCTTAGGGTGGCCATGAAGTCATGGTGATTCTCCTGTCTCAGCCTCCAGAATTCTGGGATTACTGGTGTGCACCAGCATGCTTAGCTCCAAGTTTTATTTTTCTGCCAATATATACACAAAATATGGTGAAATGTTATTTGGACTCTCAGCAAAAGCAAAATGTGTTACAGCAAATATATTTTAATTATTCAGAAAAATTGATGTCATTTATTTTCATTTATTGCTACATCTGGCAACCTTGCATGGAAAACTATATTATCCACTGAGCTCTATTTAGCATTTTAAAAGAGAAGTATTTCCATTAATTAGTGTTTCACAGTAACAGAGAATAATGTTCTCAATCCTATGCAATATCATTGTATTCAGGATCTATTAAAAAGTAATTTTGACAGAATTTCCATACTTTTGAGTACTGTAGATATCTGGATTACTTGGTACAAGTAACCAATTCACAAAAGCTTTATTTGAATCTCTATAGTACAAAAATTTATAGTAAAATTGTTTCTGTGATCTGAAGTAAAGTTTATCAATCCACATCACCTTTTCCCTTCAAATATACTCATATACATATATTGTTACTACAAAAGCAGTCAATATTTTAATCAATCTAATTATAGAATAAAATGTCTTTTCTTTCAAATTTAGTGCTTAATGTATAAATCAATTTTTAATTCTAAATGTTTTAAATATTCTGCAAAATTTTCAAAATATAGTTTTGTGCCTCTTTTTATGTTAGGTATACACTATTAACCAATTATTACAAAGAAAAATAGACTTCTTTTTTTTAAAGTATGATTAGGATTTTTTTGACATATTTTCTCTTGTACAGCCAATACAAAGATGAGAACTTACATCATATAAAGTTATGTTTTATTTTATATCCATAAAATGTACTTTCAAGCTGGGTCTAGATTCTAACTGCTAAAATTTCACAAAAGTTCCTCTAGTTGGGCTGAAATTTACATACCACAACCACGATAGAGGTAAGGCATTTCTTAGGGTTTTACAAATTATCAATATATATTTCATATAGTAAATAATTTGTTTTTTTACATGTGCAGTTCACTAAACAGAATATTAATAAAGTAATGCAACCATCAAATTTTAATTTTAGAAAATTTAAGCATTTCAAATGAAAAACCCTGTGCTCACTTTGGCAGTACATATACCAAATTAAAAACCCATACCCAATAACAATCAATTCCTTTCCTATTTTTCTCCCTTAATATCAAACATAGGCAATCATTAATTAATTGTCCTTAAGGATTTTCATTTTTGGACATTTTACATAAATAAATCATATAATGTGCAGTTTTTATGACTGGTTTCTTTCATATCTCATGTTTTCAAAATCCATGTTGCATTATTTATCACTAATTCTTTCTTTTTATTGTAAAATAATAATACATCATAAAAATGGACATTTATTTAATTTGTTTTTTAAAAAAATAATTTATTGGTACATTTTAGACATACTTTACGATAACATTCATTATATGGAATTTGTACCTGTACATGATATATCTTGATTCTTTCTTTTTCCATTTCACTCCTATCCATTCAATTTCTCTTCCAGTCCTTATTTACAAAAGCTTCTGTCAATTTTCTCCTTCTATCCTCTTTTTGCCCTTTTTCTTTCCTTCTTTTACCACTCATGCCCACCCTAGTTACCCTTCCCATTTGAACATTTTCTTCCTTTTTCACAATATCTATTATACATTTTGGTCCTTAATTATACTGTCGATTTCTTACACCAGAGAAACCATGTGATATTTGAACGTGTGGTATCTGATCTATTCTACTTCAGAGTATGGTCTCAAGGTGCATCCATTTACCTAGAAATGTTTCAAGATTATCCTTCTTTCTGGCAGAGTAGTATTCCATTGTATAAAAGAACTCATCTTTATCCATTCATTGGTTGATGGGCATTTGAGCTGTTTCCAAGATTTAGCTATTACAAACTGTGCTGCTATTAACACAAGTATGCATATATTGCTATGATATGATGCTTTAATTCTTTGGAGAAGATAGCAAGATGAATAGAGGAGTCAAATGGAATGTCCAGTTTTAGTTTCTTGTGGAATCTCCACACTGATTTCCACAGTGGTTGCACCAGTCTACATTCCCATCAATGGTAGAGAAGAGTTCCCTTTTTTCCTACAGCCCTGCCAGCATTTGTTATTGGATTTTTCATGAATATAGCCATTCTTTCTTGAGTTACATGAAGATTCAGTGGTGTTTTAATTTGCATCTCTGGAATGATTAGTAATGTTGAACATTGTTTTGTATATTTATATGCCATTTCTACTTCTTCATCCAAGTGTCTATTCATTTCAGATGCCCATTTTTGGATTGGATCTTTAAATTTGGGGCATCTGAATTTTTTTGTTTTTATCTTTGTCTAAGTGAGAGCTGGCAAATTTTTTTCCCCACACTTTTGGTTTTCTCTTCACTCTACTGGTGCTTTCTTTTGCTGTGCAAAAGCTTTTTAATAAGATGTGATACCAGTTGTTGATTCTTTGTGATATTTTCTGTGTGAGGGGGGTTTTGTTAATAAAGTCTTCAGCAACACCTGTCTTCAAGAGTTCTACCTCTTCTATCTTCCAATAGATTTAGTGGTTCTGTGTTAATATTCAGATCTTTGGTCCATTTCAATGTTAGTTTAGTACATGGTGAGAGACATGGGTTTAGTTTAATCTTTGGCATATGGAAAGCCAGTTTTTTCAGCACCACTTATTAAAGAGTCTATCTTTCTTCTAGTGAAGTTGTTTGGCCCCTTTGGCAAACATAAGGTAACTGAGTGTGATTGCAGGTGCTTTTATATCATCTAATCTGTTCCACTGATCCTCAGGTTTGTTTTATTACCAGTCCCATGCTGGGGTTTTATCACAGTAGCTCTGTAGTGTAATTTCAAATCAGGGATTGTGATGCACCTTGCCTCGCCTTTTTGTCCAGAATTGTTTATTTTGCTATTCTGGGCCTCTTTGGGTTCCACATTAATTTTAGAAATGTTTTCTCTAGTTATACGAGGTATGCTATAAATCCAAATTTGAAGTTATACCACAAAGCCACTGTGATAAAAATAGCATGGCACTTGCAAAAAAATCACAAAACACAAAACAAAACTAAAAACCAGACTAAACAGTCAATGGAATAGAATACAAGATGCAGAAACAACTCCAAGCATACTCAGCTAACTTATCTTTGACAAATGGCCAAACACCTTCATTGGAAGAAAGATAGTTTCTTTAAGAAATGATGCTTGTAAAACTGGTTTTCCACATACTGAAGATTAAACATAGACCCATTTCTCTTACCATGTGCTAAATTAAAGTAAAAATGGATCAAAGATCTAAATATTAGAACAAAAACAGTTAAACTGCTAGAAGATAGAATAGGTAAAACTCTTGAAGACATAAGTGTGGGTTAAAACATTATTAACAAAACCTCAATTGCACAGGAAACAATCAACAACTAGGATCACAGCATATTAAAAATCTTTTGCACAGCAAAAGAAACCACTAACAGAATGAAGAACCAACACACAGAATGTGAAAAATTATTATTAGCTGTGCCTCAGGCAAAGGACAAATATTTAGATTATATACAGAACTTAAAAATAATCATACCTTCCCAAATTTAAAGATCCAATCCAAAAAGAGATATCTGAAATGAATAGACACTTCTCAGATGAAGAAGTGCAAACAGTAAGTAAATATATGAAAAAACGTTCATCATTACTGGTCATTTGAGAAATGCAAATTAACACAATGAGGTTCCATCTCAATCCAGAAAGAATGCCTTTCTTCAAGAAATCAACAAATAACAAGTGCTTGATAGGTTTAGGGAGGAAGAAACCCTTCTCATTGTTGGTGGGAGTGTAAATTGATACAACCACTATGGAAATCAGTATGGAGATACCTTAGAAAACTAAAAGTAGAAGTTCAATTTGACTCAGCTATTCCCCTTCTAGATATCTTCCCCAAAGATTTAAAAACATCATACCACAGCGATATATGTATACCTATATTTATAGCAGCACAATTTATAATAGCTAAATCTTGGAAACAGTCCATGTGCACATCATTGGATGACTGTATAAAGAAAATATATTTATATACAACAGAGTACTCTCTGCTACAAAGAAACATAAATGAGACATTTTTAGGTAAATGGATGCATTCTGAGTCATAACTTTAAGTGAAATAAATCAGACACACAAGTAAATTATTGAATTGTTTCTCTTGTATGAGAAAGCAAAAAGGGTAATAAAAGTGAAATTGAGGATAGATAATGGGAAGTAAGAAGAACATGTTCAAGTTAGAAGGGATAAAATGTGCCAGAAAGGGGGAAAGGATGAAAGGGAAAAGGGATTAAAAAATGGAAGGAAAATGGAAACAATTTTTTATACTGGAGATTGAACTCAGGACCTCATGCTTGCCAGGCAGGAGTTGTGCCAGTGAGCTAAATCCCCAGCCTGGAAACAAACTTTTGTAAATGAGGAAGGGAAAAGGGATGAAAGGAAGGGAGGTGAATGGGAAAAAAGAAAAATTAAGATATATTATGTACAAGTACAAATTCCCTATGATGAATGTGATCATTATGTCAAACATGTACCAATAAAAATGAAAAAATAAAAAAATTCTCTTGAGGAATGTCAAAAAGATACTATAGTCTTTCCTCATTCACCTTATTCACTGGATCTAGCATCTTGTATCTTTTGACTTTCCAATAATGTCAAAATGGCCATGAAAAATAAATATTTTGAGTTAATTTAGGACACTATGTCAGTCAGGACAGGACAACTAAAGATCTTTGTATTACCTATAGTATCAAATATAATGAAATTTTATTGCTTAGGGAATAATGACAAACTGACTGCACATGTTCATTATAGACATAATTGGTGAAAAATATAGTTGATATTCAGTTGGTTGAATCCGTGGATATGAAACACATGAAAATTGAACACTGTGTTATGGAGAGACAACTGTATATATTTCTGTAGTTTGGCTTTGGTGTTCATGAATGCTATTTTGTACATTACTCTATGATGCTATGCTAAATTATATAGATCAGTTTGGATACTAATTTTTCTTTTCAAATTGTTTTGAAGACCTTCCCAAAATTAGTTCACTTGCAAACTTTGAATATGGTTCCAGAGAGTTGGTAACTTCTGATAATATCTTTTAAAATTTAATTAAAAACTACCAGGTATAGTGGCACATTCCTGTGATTTCAGCACTTTGAAGGCTGAGGCAGGAGGATTGCTGGAAGCTTGAGGCCAGCTTAGGCTACATAGTAACTTCAAGACCAGCCTGAACTATATAGCAAGACCCCATCTCAAAAAAACAAAAACAAAAAAACTATACTTTTAAAAATGAAAATCTGACTAAAAGCATGCATATAGGTTGTGTAAAGACCAATGTTTTGATGCATACAATGTAAAATATCTGCATCAATCTAATTAGCACATCATTTGCAACATATATTTATCATTTATTTTTCTGGTTCATGAGAACAATTAAATTTACTCTATTAGCAATTTTCAAGTATAAACTATATAGTAATATATGAAACTGTCGACTGTCATTTAGTCATATGTTACTTGTGTATTTTGTTGCTTCCTAGAGAATGTTTCAAAGGCCTATGCCATTAGTAAGCCTTTTAAAACCACCCAGGAATTCCTGATTTCCATATAAAGAATTTCTATATACTTGTATCATTCTTTCAATCTCATCCATCCTATTCTAAAAATTTTTGAAAACTCTTCTCTGATTGCTGATCTCTAGAGTTAAATCAAGATTGCATTTTGTACAAATACCTCTTAGTCATTACGAATAAAATTGACCACTTAACACTTAGAACTGTTTAATTTGTTATTGGTTTAACTTCTTAGTGACTTAGATTTTGAAATAGTCTGCATATCAGCTCCCAGTACCCTTAGAATATTTTTGGCATTACTCTGATACAGAAAATTGAAATCATTATACAAGAACTTTGGAGAAAATGGTAAAACACAGGACAAATAAAAAATCATACCTTGTTACATTTCCAAGTAAAATTTACAAAGAATGTAACAAATTATTTTATTAAAATCTCTTGGAAATCTACCTTTTTTCATAAAGTTGAATGTTTTAGAGACTAACATTAGTCTCATTATTAAAATTATTTGATAATTGTCAAAGACTTTAGCTCAAATTATGAAATTTTAAGAATATGTTAATTTTGGATTAAAATGGACAATTATTGGAGATAAAAAAGCATGCATTAATTGTAGAAATGCTTATCAACAGCAACTTCATATTTAACAGAGCTCTTAAGGAATAGTCAAATACTAACTTACTTGTAATACCTGAAGCAGGTATAGAATGACAGAATGTAATTATTTCTACAAAAACACATTATCTTTTCATGATCATTGGGAATTTTTCATTTACATTCCTGCTGTTTACTTCTGCATTTGGTCCAGTGTAGACAGAAAATGTATTTGGCATTTTTAAAATCTTCATAAATTTGACTAAACTAGTTTTATCACATTTGATCTCTCCTGGAAAAATATTCCTCAGTATTTGAAAACAATGCGCATACTGCTGATGTTAGATTGCATGTTTTACATGTCTATTATGTCCATTTTGTTTATAATGTTTTTCAAGTACTTTGTTTCTTCAACAATATTTTACTGTATGTTTTGTCTTTTATTCAAAGTGAAGTATATTTATCAAAAAAGAAAAACCCAGGAAAGATAGCTCCACTGTTGAAATTTATCATACATTTTAAAGAGAATTTACATGAGAAATTCTCAAAATCTTTCAAAATATTGAAGAGGGAGCACTTCTAATTTCTCTTTATAATGCCATTATTACCCTTATGCCAAAACCAGGCAAAGAATACAAGCAATAAGAACTATAGACAAATATTCTTGGAAAAGAAAGATGGAAAGTACTCAAAGATATATTAGCAAACTAAGTGGAATTCATCCCTGGTGTGTGAGAATCTTTCAACATGTGAAAATAGGTTAGAAGAAAAGATTTTAAAATGGACTATCTAGATATAAATTTAATAAGAGTAAGCTCTTTATGGAGAAAAATATATAAAATGTATTCAAACTTTTTAAATTTGTTTCTTTGAGACAGGGTCTCACTATATGGTCCAGGCTGACCTTGAATTCACTATGTAGCCTAGGCTGGATGTGAACTCATGGTGATACTCCTTCCTCAGCCTCCCAAGTGGTGGGATTACAGGCATGTGCCACCACACTAGGCCTTCAAGCTTTTAAATACAACATAAAAGTATAGCTAGGAATGCTGGTGTTCACTTATAAACTCAGCTACTCAGGAGGCTGAGGCAGAAGGATGTCTTGAGCCCAAGAGAAAATGACTGTAATCCCAGCACTCTGAAAGGCCAAGGCAAGAGAAGCAAGGCTGGAGTTGTAGCTCAGTGCAAAGGCCCTGGTTTCAATTCACAGTACCAAGGTAGGAGAGAGAGAGAGAGAGAGAGAGAGAGAGAGAGAGAGAGAGAGAGAGAGAGAAGGCTGAGTGTGGTGGCACACATCTGTAATCCAAGCACCAATATGTTTCCCACGCCTTGGGACTTGGTTTGTCCCCTGTTGGTAATAGCCTGTGACCACGGTCATCTTGGATGAGGACCCAGAAGTCTAGGGCTTTCTTGCCTTCACTTGTGTGGATCTCGCAGGCCCCAGTATCTCCAGCACAGGCTCCTGCTTACCCCCTAACTTCCAGTGCCAAACCAGTGACTTCTGCATTTTTCTTACCTAGTGGTATGATGAGAACAGGGACTGAACTGATGGCAGCAATGAGGAGGAGTGTAGTGGGTAGCCAGGCCCAGGGGCAGGGCTTCCAGGGGGTGGAGCCTGAGGAAGGAAGGTGGGACTCCAGGGACCAGACATGTAATTGGGGTCACAAGGGTGGGTGGGGCTTGGGAAACAGGGTAAAGTAGAATGTGTGAGTCTAAATAGAGGCAGGTTCTAAGAGAGGCTTGTGAGGAATCAGAGCCAGTGGGATATTGGTGGCAGAGCTCAGGAGGAATCTAGCCCTTGGCAGGTGGGGCTAGTAGGATCAGGGGGTGGGACCTCACCGGATCAGCATTTGTTAGAATGTGGGACTTACAGGGAACTGGGCACCCTGAGCATTGGGTTTTCATGAAAAAGCATTTATGATCTGCCTGACCCTGTGCCCCAGGGATCCATCCCTGGGCCCAGAAAGGGCAGTGCCCACTGCCCCTGGGCCCCTCTTGCTTCTGCAACAGCATCAATGATTGCCCTGATGGCACTAAGATCTTGCAGAACTGCAGCCACTGCCAGCCCTGCCCTGCAGGCAAGCTCCTCTGCTTGCCTGTGTCCCATATATATGGAGCTGTGACAGCCACCTGGGCTGTCCAGATGTCAGCAAGGAGCTCAACTGCAGTGCATGTCCCAGGGACAAGGTGGACCTATGTGGGTGGGAAGGGCTGGTAGCTTGGCATGGACACCCATGCCTCCCGGGCCACAGATGTCTCCACTGCCCAGGCCCACATTTCCATTACCTACACCCAGTCTGGGATCAGCATGAGCCCCCGGGGTCCCCTTGAGTACACTCCACATTCTTCAAGTGCCCACCCTACTAGATGCCTGGACTCTTTGTAGAAATCAAGGACACCTTCCAGAAAGGGCACAGCATGACCATGGGGACCCTCATGACCCTGGAGGGTGTCATTTCTCTCAGGAATGACAGTCTCTTCTGTTGGGGACCAGTTTGGAAACCAAAGTGCCTATGTGGTCATTGTAGCTGCTGGAAGATAGACAGGCCCTTCTATGCACAGGGCTGGAAGTTTACACTCTGGGACCAAGGAGGAGACAGGCTGTGGCTGTCCTGTTCCTGCACATTCGGAGCTGGGTGGGTGTGGAAGAGTCATTGTTGCATCAACTCCTCTGTCTGTCTGCCCATCTGTCTGTCTGTCCCCCACAGCGTTACTGAGTGTCAGCCTGGCTACCCTCACCCTCTGGTGTTGTTCCAGCTCTGAGCCCAAGGCTGTGCCCACTGGGGCTGATGGTGGTTGTGAAGGAGATCCTGCTTCTGTCAGAAGAGCTCAGTAATTCACTGTCACTCTCACCGCCTGTCACTTGGCCTTGACTTCAGCCATCCTGGGGGAGACAGCAGTGAGGACACACAAGCAGCCGAAGGTGCCCCAGCCTTCAGGAATCTGGCTGTCCTGCCACCTAGAACCTCAGACCTGAGCTCCTGCAGATGTGCCCCCAAGGCTGGGGTCCCCAGGTGGTCCTCTGGGACTTAAGGAGCTAGAATAGGAAAGGAGTAGGTGCCCAAGGTGAAATACAGGGCCAGCCCAGGCTCTGACATTGTGCACTCAGAGTCCTGCCAACCTGGCTGGGGTGGGGATTAAAGTCCTGCACATTCTCTCTGCTTCTGCCCTCTGTTTTCCTTCGCTCAGACAACCTAGGAGCTCTGCTATAGCCCCTAACCCAGGGTAGAGCACTCAGTGCAGAGAAAGTGGGACTAGGGCTCAATCCCAGGCAACCCTTTAGCCATTCCACCTCTTGATTCCTGGGAGCCAAGGAAATGGCAGGGTGGAAAGGTGCTCAGCATTCATGGGAGGCTTCAGGGAAGAGGAGAAAAACTTGGGCACTGCCTTCTCCTTCCCTGAGTTGAAGATCACCCCCCATTATGGCTTCCACCTGACATGGAAGCTTGGCAGCCTCACTGGTCTCAGCTCCACCCTGTTTTGAAATGTAGGTTTTATTTACTCAGGTATGGTGAGAGCAACTGATAAAGGACATAAGCAATAGCCTAGCATAGTGGTACACTCCTGAAATCAAAGCACTCAGGAGGCTAAGGTAGGAAGACTGCCTTCAGTTTAATGCCGACCTTGGCTACATAGTAAGACCCTGTCTCAAAAACCAAACTAAACTTAAACAAAAAAGAATACTCACTGGAAAGACATAACTGGGCATGGTGGAGCACATCTGTAATCCCAGCACTCTGGGAAGCTGAGCCAAAAGGATCACAAGTTTAACCACAGCCTGTGCAATTTAGAAACTTAGCAAGACCCTGTATCAAAATATAAAAGGGGTAGGGACTGTAGTTCAGTGTGAAGTTTCTGGGTTGAATCCCCAGTATCACACATACACACACAAACCCTCACAGATCCCTGGGTGTGGGACAGGCCAGCCATCCCACACTGGGCCCCATATGGAGGCATTGGATAGGTGAGGTTTGTCTGGAGCCAGAGGAAGCCAGGGAAATGGGGCAAATGCCTTTCTAGTGGTTGCTGCAGCAAGGCATGGGCACAACACTGTTAGGAAGGCTGCTCCTATTGTCTGGGAATAGGCCCTGCGCTACGGCAGGTGGCTGGCATCCTATGGGAGGTCAATCAATCCTCTGACTGCCTAGAAAGGGGGACAGTGAAGGCTAAAGAAAAAAGGCAATACAGACTCCTGTAATTTCAAGTATATGAGGGTCAGGGAGGTTAGTGCCTCAGAGCAGACAAAGACCAAGACACTCTGACCTTGCCAGTATTTATTGGGTTCATAGGGAGTATCAGATGACTCATAGGGCAGCAATAATCCTGAGTTCATGAGGGTCTTAAAATCTGAGGGTGTATCAGATGACTCATAGGGAGGCAATAATTCTGAGTTCATGAGGATCTCATGATTTGAGAGAGTATCTGATGTCTCAGAGGGTGGTGATACTCTTTAGTTCACAAGAATCTTATGCTGATGTAATCTTACCCTTGAGCATCACAACATCATGGGACGATTGAGGCCTCAGACAGCCCTAATCATAATTTCATTGTGAAATGATTTTTCCCCAAAATTATGTAGAATGGCTCCCAATAGATCCTTTCATTTTATTTATGTGTCATGATTTCCTTTAGTTGTAAAATGATTACAAATTTTATATATATTTTTTTTTACCAGGGATTGAACTCAGGACCTTGCACTTGCTAGGCAGGCACAGTGCCACTGAGCTAAATCTCCAGTCCCCCAAATTTAATATTTTTAAAAAACATTTTAGCTAAAAAATTTAAAAATTCTTGTTGAGCTCATATAAATTTTATCATGGTTTTATATAATGACCCAAAACAGTGGTTAGCCACTGGTGTATCTGGAAACTGCCAGAAGGGGTCAGCAATTGGAGCCTCTCCCTTTTGTATGGTCTTGACTTTAGTTATACTTTTAAATGTCTTTTGTTATACTTTTCTACTGGGTATTCAAGACCAACTTACAGTGAGACCTATATTAAATAAAATTAGCCTCTTGCTATATATCATGGTCAATTAAGTCTCCTCAGGAATTATCTTGGAACCATGCATGAAGCCTCTTAGCTTCTCTGTCAGTGTCAGCTGTCAAGATGTCATGGCCTTGCTTGACCATATTGCTTTCTGTGTAAGCATGGGAAATTTCTTCCTCCAGGTGACATTCCTTTGCCATGCTGTATTGTTGAGTCTTGCTGTTTTGGTGTTCAGCAATCTCCCAGATCAGGAGGTTGAATGACTTGCCAAAGATGTAGGATATTGTGGAAAAGATTCCCTCATGTTCTGGATATTTTTGTTGACCTTGGAGGGCCAGGGCCAAAGTATTGGCTGTCTTCTTGGCCCAGTTACCTTTCTAGCTCTGTTGTCTAAACTTTAGTTGTTGAGCACCCAGAGGAGATCAATAACATTAGTATTGCAATAGGAGTAGTAAACTGAACTGTTATAATTTTATCTCGATATTAAGCATTTTGGAATAAAAAATATAGGTAGAAGACATTTTTATCAATCATGGTTATTCTAGTAGTTGAATCCCTTTAGAATGTTAACAGGAAAAAGCTGTAAATCAAGGACTACACATAATATTTTAGCATAACAATCATGGTGATTATTATCTTTGTAATACACTTAAAATATGTATCTTATTATAAAATAGCCATTGTTAAATGCACTCACTCTCCTCCAAAAACATGCACACACACAAAAACTCAAGTTGTTATGTTTTGATAGGATGTCATCTAAAAAAAAAATATGGGCCTATAAATGTACCTGTTATAATAAATAGCTGGGGTGTAAGAGAAAGGCAAATACCTGAACCAACAGGTTATTATCATAAACAATATGTTGGAAGATCTGTACAGTTAGAAAGCATGAATACATTGTGTGCACCAGAAAAGCTGTAATAATAAGTATCAAAATTATATGAAACCTGATGCCCCTTAATGTAGTTTGGTACCAAAAGCATCTTTTTAATAAAACCTTGTTGTTTTTCCTACAGAAAATTTAATCTTTTGAAGATGACCAATGTAGATATATCACAATAACATATTTAGAACTTAACCTATTGATGATAACTAATTCAAACATTGTATAAAACACATTTAAGCAGTGTTTATTGGGGTGTGTCTCCCTTAAGGCTGTGAAAGTTACTGGGGCTCCCATTAGTGAACAAAGACCAGAGTAATTGTTTTCTGGGCAGCTGCTTCTTTATTCACCAAGAGGAGACCCATTTAGCAGACTCCCCAAACCTAAGGTTCTCCATTTAATTACTTTGACAATTCTTTTTTAATTGCTTGTAAAAACTAGATTGTAACAATTAATACATTATTTGTAACCAATAAAAAATTTTTGAGTTATTGTATGTAGACAATATATGCATTACATTTGTAAAATTAATCTTAAAATCATTTTGATCAGCTAGCAACCTGGGGGAGGCATGCTTTTAACCTTAATAACATTTATCTATAAGCCAATTTAAATTATAGGCAAATATATTTCATATATATATAGGCAAAAAAAGGAAAAAATTGAGTTCAAACAAACTGCTGTATGATTGGACAGAAACAGACAAAGAAACATATGTTAATTAATTTATAAAACTAGAGTACACTCAAATACATTTGGCCAAATACAATAATAGCCTTTTATAGTTTTTTATGTTTATAATTCTAAATAAGACTAGTTATAAACATTTTGTACGTCAATTAACAGAGATCTCTTGTAATTAAAATCAGAAGGAATAAAACTGGTTTATATTGGTAAATGCAAAAACAATTTTTAAGGTGGGAGATCCATCCAAGTAACTGGTCTAAGCAAGGGAGGATTGGGAATGTAAGCCCAGTATTCTTTCCCTGAGTGGGGGTATGCATACTGTATACAAGCCATTATAGCCATCATAGCAACAAGCATAATGCTCAGAGTCTGTGTCAGACCCTGATATTCTACCAGTGTTTTGGCCTCATGAATGGTTTGCTCCAGGCTCTTGCTCATAATTGGTTTGTGCTGGGAGCACTGCCCTATAGATCAGTATGGTCAGGCCTAACTTGCCTCCTCCCACAGATTAGGCAGGGCCTCACATGGAAGGAGGAACATGTATCTTGTTTGTTTCCTCCCATGGATAAGGCAGGGCCCTGAGGGAGGAGAACAGGTGACAAGAGGGCGTGGTGGAGCAAGGCCTGGCCAAGAAATGGACTATCTTCCTTCCTGCCCATTTGCCAGAGAAATATCAAGCATGAGCTCCTGCAGACCCTAGCTGCTCTCCCTGTCCCAATCACAGGCATCCCCTTTGACCTCCCCCTGCACTTCCCTCATCTCTACACTATAAATAAAGATGCTGTGGATGCCAGTCATAGACCTTCTGTCCCATAAGTACAAGGGATTTCCACCTGGCCTCAGCTTTATCAGCTTTATCATTGTCTTTGTATATTTGTCTTTCTCAATCTCCCACCATCATTTCTCACTCTATGAACCCTTCAGCCATGCTGGCAGTGGCAGGTCTAGCCTCTATAATCAGTGGGGATGGAGTTGTCACTGGATGATTTTTGAGACTCATCTGTGCAAAAGTCTTTGCTGGCGGTCTGACTGGTAAGGCAGTTGGCTAATGCCATATGGCTATTTCTGGTTCCATGGTCCTACATTCCTGGACTGCAGCCAGGCTGGGGATGCATCCCTTGTTAATATAAAAGAATACCCTCATCCCCAGGTTATTAATGGTGAGGGGCCTATCCATTTATTTGTCTCCATGTCTTTCCACAAAACCTGTGTATGTAGCAATTTAGTCAGGCTCAGACTTCCAGTGGAGTTCAGCCATGGTACAGTATTTTTCTGTCTGTGGATTTTAAAATTTTAAAGTGAAGATAGCAAAGTCCAGTTGAGCCTGTGGAGAAAGCTGTATTCCCTCATTTTGTTTATTTAGTTGATTTTTGAGAGTTAGGTGTGCCCTTTCTACTATAGCTTGGCCTTGTGGGTTTTATGGAATACCTGCAGGATCCTTAATGTGCCAGAGCTGTAAAAAGGAGGATCATGCTTTGCTAGTATAAGAAGGGCCATTATCTGTTTTCATAGTTTTTGGGATTCCTATAGCAGCAAAAGCAGACAAACGTTGTTGTTGATCATGTCCTATTTTTTCTCCAGAGCGACAAGTATCATGCATTAAATGGGAGTAGGTATCAATAGAAACATGAACATATCACAAGTGCCCAAAAGAGGGTATATGAGTAACATCTATTTGCCAAATTTCATTTCATTTGAGTGCTCTGGGATTGCTACCTTTGAGGGGTACTGGGCAAGGGATTTTTTGACAGGTAGCACAAGATAAAATGTTATTTCTAGCCCATGAACATGACAATTGAAATTCTTTCACTAAAGCTCTACTATTTTGGTGTTGATACACATGTGCTTGTCTAGCCAGATCAAAGGAGGAAACAAAGGCAATTAGTGAATAAGCTTATTCATTACCATAAGCTAAAGGTCCAGGTAAATTGGAATGAGACTTGATATGTCCAATTAAGAAGGGAGCAGTATGGCTGTGAAAGATATGCTGTAATTTTAAAAATAGGTTAAGCAAAGGTGAATCTAAAGTGCCCCAAAAAGTGGCACTCTGGAGCCTTTGAGTGAGAAATACTGCATAACCTGAGTCACTGAAAATATTTACAGGATTTTGTTATCTCATCTCTAAAACAAAATAAATAGCAGTTATTTCTGATCACTGTCCTGAAAGGTTAGGGGTTAAAATGACATGCTGAAAGTCTGGACTCTGTATGGCCACTTTTAACTTAGAAGAACCATCTGTGAAAAAGTAGGCACATTCAAAATGTGCTCTAACTTGGATATTCTAGTAAGAATACAAGGGTGTGTAAGAAAGAATTGGAGAAATGAATCATTAGAAATGTTATTATCAATCTGTCCGACTAAGTCTGCAGAAGCCACTTGCCAATATATAGCTTGCTGTTGTAATACAGCATTTTGAGTCAAGTCTATGGGTAGAACTATTATAGAAGGACCAGTGGCAAAAATTTGAGTAGAGCAGATTCTTCTATATTTATTATTATTTTAGCCATTTGTTCTATATATAATTGTAAAGTTTTCACTAGTTGATTAGGAAGATAAAGCCATTCTATGGGGCATAATTTATTATCATGGAAATGACCCAACATTCCTGTAGGAGAATGTGAAGTGTTTAGTACATAAAGGATAAGAGGATAGTCAAGATTAACATGATACACCTGGCATTAGTGCAGCACTGATTCTACTAGCTGTAGCTCCTGAGAAGCTTCCACACTCAAGGTATATAGAAAGTTAATCTGTGGCTCACCTTGTAGGGTTTTATAAAGATGTTTTAATTGATAAGTTGCTATCCTTAGTTTAGGGTGGATCCAGTTGATATCTCCTAACAGTTTCTGGAAGTCATTTAAGGTAGGCAATTGAACCCTCCTGATCTTGATTTTTTGAAGCTTAACAGTTTTTTTCAGTTAATAAGTTTCCTAAATAATAATAAGGGCTAGAAAGCTGAACATTGTTTGGAGCTATACACAAACCAAACCATATACAATCCCTTTTTGTTAGAGCAAACAAGTAATATAAATAAGACTTAGAGCTGTTAGCCAAAGGTATGTCACCCATGTAATGGATTACATAAGACATTGGGTATGTATCTCTGGCATGCTATAATGCCTGTCCTACAACATATTGACACAAAGTTGGACTGTTCATCACACCTTGTGGCAAGACTCTCCATTGATATCTCTGCATAGGTTCTTTGAAATTAATACTAGGCATTGAAAAAGCAAATTTTTGTTTATCTGATTGGTATAGTGGGATTGTAAAAAAAACAGTCTTTAAGATCAATCACAATTGCCAGTCCCAAGGGACAGCAGCAGGGGATGGTAGCCCCAGCTAGAGGGCACCCATTGGTTGTAAATTTGCATTGATTCCTCTTAAATCTTGAACTAATCTCCATTTACCCATCTTCTTTAGAATCATAAATATATGGGTATTCCAAGGGCTCACAGAAGGCTCTGGATGTTCTAATTGAACTTGTTTTTTTTTTTACATGCCCATGTAATTGAATGAGCTTCTCCTGTTTAAGGGGCCACAGATCAAACCAAATAGGATTTTCTGTTTTTAATTGTGAAGCTAATGTAGTTTTGGGGGGAGAAACACCCATGGTCCCCACTAAAAAAGGGGTTTGATATCCAATTCCAGCATGGTATAACTTAATTTTAACATCTAAGGGCTGGGAGTTTCCTTCAGCACTTTTTCCCAGTCCTGTACCTGGTATATATCCCATCTTACTCATAATTTTTTGGGCAACTGAGGGGGATTCTGTAGTTAATTTCATGCTGCATTCTTTTACTAAATCTCTTCCCAACAAGTTTACCAGAATAGAGGGTACATAGGGAAGAAACAAACCAATCTGACCCTCAGGCCCATAATATGTTAAAGGAGACTCACTTTGTAAAACTTGTTGTGGTAACCCAAGTCCCACCAATGATGCTGAAGCTGGCTTAGTGGCCCTGATGGCAGGCCATTGACTAGCCCAGATTACTGAAACATCAGTGCCTGCATTTAATAGGCCTTGAAAAGTTTTTTCATTGATCTTAACGGAACACATGGGTTGCCCCTCTGTCAGCTCTTGTGTAAAATAAATTTCTCTCTTTGAAGTTTCTCCAATTCTTTGTCCTAATTGAGGGCCCTGTCTAAAATTAATGTGACCAGATGGGGTTCCTGGTAATAACATCAACTGAGCAATATATTCTCCAGGCTCAATTACCCAAATATCCATTGTTTGTATAAAGACCTGAATCTCATTTACATAATCTCTATCAATAATACTGGGTATAATAGTAAGACCTTTTAAATTCAAAGAGGCTTTTCTCATAAATAGTCCAATAGTATTTTCAGGTGGAGGTCCCCAAATTCCAGTGGGAACAGCAACTGGCTTGTTGCCCTCAGTGGTATTCACCTTTTGAGTGGCTGGTAGTTCTAGTACTCTGCTCCCTGAATTTCCTCCAGGGAGGGAGACAATGTTCCTCCAGGAATCCAAGCCTATTGTTGGGTCTGACTAGAGAATCCTGATTGGGATTTTGACTGGAAGTCTGATTGAAGGCCTGATTCCTCTCTGGGATTACCTCTAGTATTTGGCAGCATGGGGTTGAGCCCCCTCCCCATTTTCTGACAGGGGAGTTCCAACTCTGTGATATTTAGACTGAAAATGTTTAGCCCAATGATTACTTCTTTCATATCTTGGACAAGGACACAGTTTGGCCTGATTATTTCCACAATTAAGATTAGCAGAAGTTCCAAAGGTGTTATGCTATAGATGAGCAAGTTTGAACAATAGAGATATGGCACACTCCATGCCAGGTTCGAGCCCATTTATTATAGCTTGTGGCTGAGGAGGGGCTAGCACCCAGAAAGTTTCCTCAGCAATGGGAAGCAGTTTGATTTCTCCTTTTAAATCATGCTTTCAGTTGGGGAGGGCTCAGGGAAGAGCAAGAATAATCTTACAAAAGCACAACCATGCCAGGTTAGTGGGGGGTACAAAAAAGTTTAACACACTAGGTGAGCTAAAAACATCCTGCATCTGCAGCAAGTTTACTGACAAACAGGATGTGGGTGTTTTGGTTGCTTTGTCCAAGCACAAGCACTTTGTTTTAGCACAGGTACAAAATAGCATTGAGGTGCAAATGGAGTCAGGTTAGGTATCACATTCCCAACTCCTCTAAGCATGATGTCAAAGCATTGACTCAATGACAGCCTCTTGATTGGGCAGGGGGTTATACAAGGGATTGTAGTAGGATCTCAAATGCATCAGTTTAAAAGAGGCTACATGGTGTTTTACAAAGTTGATTATCCACTTAAGAACACAAGGCCCAATCAAGAGCCAGAGAAAAAGCAGGATGAGGGACCAGCCAGTCCAAGGGCTCCAATTGAACAGGTTGATACCATGAGTTTTTACTTCCCTTCTCCTTCTGATGTCTACCTAGATTTTCCTTGTCCTTTTGAAGGCTATTGTGGATTACAGCAGACTTGTTGGCATAGAAACAACATGCCTCCCCTAGAGCAGCACATAATCCTCCTTGGGACAAGAGCACTAGATCAAGCCCCCTTGGATTCTGGAGGACCATCTCAGCTAGTAACCCTATTTGGGAGTGAAGAGTCTCAACAGCATATTGCAGGCTTCCTAGGTCAGTGTCTACCTGTTCTGCCAAAGCTGAGAGTCCAAGTTCTCCTCTAGCCAATGCAGAAGTTCCAAGTCCTGCTGAGCCAGCTACCCCCAATCCCAACAAAATTGGAATGACTATGGGGTTGCTCATTTCTGTCTGTATGGTAGTCCTGGCTGTGCTATGAAATCCCATTGCTGTGGTCCTCCATACACATAAACTTGAGGAAGAACTCACACTATGATACACAAGACTTCAGGTCTAGTATCTCCCTGAGGAATTCTGACACATGTAGTGAGTCCTGAGGTAGAAGCTAGCCAGGTATGGTTAGGGGAAAAATAAGCCTTCGAGGACTCTAGAGTAATGCTTTGGATACACACAGCATGGAAAGGGGAGTTAGTCATATCATAAGAAGAAGTTGATGCACAGGTTGCATTTCCATAAACTTCACCAATTGTCAAGGAGCGCTTTGCAGAAGTGCATGCTAAGGCAGTACTTGAGGCTTTGATTGGGCCCAAGTCTCCCACACCCACATAATAAGGAGTCTTTGCTTCTAGACAGAGCCAACAGTCCTGAGTCAGGTCTGGTTGAGTCAGGTTTAACATAGTGTGGATGGCTCCCAGTATGGAGAATAGGGAGGGAGGCAGTACATATGTGTGTCGGGGAACTGCTTTATTAACAGATAAGAGCAGACACTGCAAGGGAGGGATAATAGGGTGAGGCTCAAGTAAGAGGTAGCTTACCTTCATTAAGGGTCCTATTGGCTTTCTCAGTGCTTGGCTTAGCAATTGAGTTGGAAAGGTAATGATTTCCCCTGGGTCAGGAATTAGTCCTCCCGGGAGCCAGAGGCAGAAGCCCCGATTTCATCCTGTGGCCCATTTAGAGTTCCAGGGCTTTTCTATCAGAATCATGACTTGGCATCCATGTTTCCACATGATGATATCATTAGTGACATTTGGTCTCCCACTATAGCTGGCAATCTACACAGCCCCAGCTAGGGCAGTAGAAGTCAATTGGGAACCCACAACCCTGCTGTCCAAATAGATTGAACCCTGGACATGCATAAAAGTCATGGCTTCCCAGGCTTATGAACTGATAGTAGTAGCTTCCCCAGTCTCTTCTAACTAACTAACAGAGATCAACCTCGAGCAACCTGAGAGGTTGCCAGGGTCACATGGCACCAAAAGTGACATTACTTAGAATTTCTCCTGAGCTAAAGGAAGTGAGGAGAAAGGAGTACACCTCTCCTTGTTTCATTTCCCCAAAGTTCAGTCTCTTCAGGCCAAAGACAATAAGGGCAAGTGTCACAATCATGATCAGACTAGCCTTAGTTTTAAAGGATCTGGTCCCAGGTCAGCAGTCCACTGTTTTGCCTGCTTGATGCGTGAATGGTGAACCCATGTGAAGATTCTGTCAATCTTGTGAGCTGAGAGTTTCATGAGTATGACCAGGTAGGGTCCCTTCCAGCCTGGAGTCAGTCCACTCTGAAATGCTTTGATGAAGACAGTATTCTCAGCCTGGAATGGGTAGCATGGTGTAGAGCTGGGCTGGGGCTGAGTAGCTTGTACCTGGGAATGAACAGTTTTCTGTACTTGTTGGAGAGACTGGAGATACTTTAACAGGGACTGGTTAGAAAATTCTTTTAGTACCTCACTTTTAACCTTGGGGAGCAGGGGAGGGGGTGTTCCAAACATAATTTCATAAGGAGTAAAACCTGTTTTATAAGGGGTGCATCTATCTCTAAGGACAGCCAAAAGCACCAGGCTGACCAACCTTCACCAGTTTCCAACATCAGTTTAGTCAGAGTAGATTTTAGGGTCTGATTCATCTGTTCCACTTGTCCCAAGTTTTGCTGTCAGTAGGCACAGTGGAGTTTTCAACTTATACCCAGTGCCCTACTGACTGAGTTATAGACATTAAAAACTTGGTGCCATTGTCAGGTCCAATGGACACCAGTAGTCTGAATCTGGGAATTAATTCCTGAAGAAGTTTATTTGCCACCAAAGTGGCAGTCTATGAGTAGCATAGATCTCTGCCCATCCTGAGAAAGTATCTATGAAAACCAGGAGGTAGGATAACCATCCACTGGTGGTTTGATCTCTGTGAAAATCCAATTCCCAGTGTTCTCCAGGATTCCTACCCTGGAATCTGACCCTGAGGGGTGCAGATGGGCCCTGGCAGGAATTTAATTGTACACAGGTTGGGCACCTAAGAGAGGCCTGATGGGCCAGCTATCTTGGAACTAGAATCTTGGCCATCTTGGAGGCCCCCAGGTGCATGGCCAAATGCAGCTGCTGGATGAACTGTCATCCTAATGCCTGGGGGAGGTAGATGTGACCATCTGGACTTTTCCACCAGCCATGTGAATCTTTCCTTGCTCGCTTGTTTCTTTATCTTCCTCTTCATTGTAAGTGGGGCTAGTCAGGAGCAAAGTGGGAGGAGAACTTACAGTAGGCAGGATAACTAAGGGTTTAGCTGGTCTAAGGGCTACCTTTCTGGCTGTGTGGTCTGCAATTTGATTTCCCTTAGCCTCGGGTGTATTTTCCTTTTGGTGACCCTGAAAATGAAAGACAGCCACCTTCTTGGGAAGCCATACCACCTCTAGGAGAGACAATATTTCTTCTTTGTTTTTGACAGTCTTTCCTGCAACTGTCAGAAGACTGCTCTCCTTGTAGATGCTTGTGTGGACATGTAGAGTACCAAAGGCATACCTACTGTCAGTGTACACATTTATCTTCTTTTCCTTTCCCCATCTCAAGGCCTAGGCCAAGGCAATCAGTTCTGCCTTTTGGGGTGAGGTCCCCTCAGGCAGAGGCTGGGCCTAAATAACTTGATCAACTGTAGTTACTGCAGCTCCCATGCTCTGTAAACTGCTTACCACCATGCTGCTTCCATCAGTGAAGAGAGTGGCATCTGGCTCAGCCAAAGGGGTTTCTGTTAGGTCCAATCACCCCCCTTGGATCTGGTCCAGCACTTCCTCACAATGGTGAATTGGGATGTTGGGGTCACCATCTGGCATCAGTGTAGCCGGATTGAGAACTTGTCCTGCTGAGAAGACTATTCAAGGCTGGTTGAGCAGGAGTCTTTGATACTGAGTGAGGTGGGGATTTGAAATCCATTTGTTAGTAATCCCCCTGAGCAGAGTCTCTACTGAGTGAGGGGCAGTTAGGACTAGGCCCTGTACAAGGGTCAACTTATCAGCCTCCTTGATCAATAAAGCTGTGGCAGCTATAGCCCACAAACTTGAAGGCCATCCTGAGGCCACAGGATCTAATCTTTTAGAGAGATAGGCCACAGGGAGCTTCGAGGTTCCCAAGGACTGCTTTAGGACTGCATTACCAATCCCTCTTACCTCATGGATGAATAGATGAAAAGGCTTAGTAATATCAGGTAGTGCCAGAGCCAGAGCTGATACAAAAGCTCTTTTCAGATTCTGGAAGGTTTCTTCTTCATCTATTCCCCATTCTAGAGGTTAATTTTCCCCCATGGCAGAATGGAGGGGCTGCGCTATCTCAGCAAACCCAGGTATCCATAGGTGACAATAGCCAGCTGAACCTAGGAATTCTCTTACCCTGTTCTTGGTAGCTGGTGTGGCTACCTGCAGGATGGCCATTTTCCTGCTGTGGAAGAAGTCTCTTCTTCCTTCTGAGATTTCATAAGCCAGGAATGACACTTTAGGTCCACAGAGTTGGGCCTTCTTGGCTGAGACATGGTGACCCACTCTTCTAGTTGCTGTAGAAGCTCTTGCGTCCCCTGCAGGCATTCTGAATAGATAGTAGCAGCTAAAAACAAATCATCCACATATTGAAGCAGGGTGAGTTTAGGGTTATGGGATTGAAAACTCACCAAGTCCTTCTGGAGGGCCTTACCAAACAACCAAACAGGATGGGTGCATTTTTGAATTCTTGAGGTAGCTGGGTCCAGGTGAGCTGACAGGAGTCACTGGAAAGTGGATCAGTTCACTCTAAAGAGAAGATAGCCTAGCTAGCTGGGGCAAGGGGCACCCTGAAAAAAGCATCATTTAAATGTAGCATAGTATACACTTGGTGCTCAAGAGGCAGCAAACTCAAGAGGGTGTATGGGTTGGGGACAGTAGGATGCAGAGTTACCACTTGCCTGTTAACTTCTCTCAAGTCCTGAACTGGCCTGTAATCTGACATCCCTGGTTTCTGCACTGGTAGGAATGGGATGTTCCATGGAGACTTGTGGGGAGTTAATATCCCAAAGTCCATCAGCCTCTTAATGTGAGGGGCTATCCCATCTGGCCTTCTGAGAGATGGGGTATTGTTGAGGTCTTGTCCCAGCAAGGGGAATGGGCAGACTGATATCACCAGAAAAAAGTAACTTGTTTTGATCCCAGGCTCACCAGTCACTCACTCATGAATGGGCAGTTTTGGACTTCACCTGTGGGGCCCCCTGGATGGGAATGGTTTGTGATGAAAGCTTTCCCAGAGGAGTTTTTAACACTGACCTCTTGGCCACAGTGTCCACCAGGAAATGGACTGATTGGTCCCCTACTTCAACATTTACCATGCGCTACTGGGGTCCAAGAGAGAAGGAGGCCTGTCCTCCTCATTCTGAATCTTCTTTTCCCCTGGACATAGGGAGAGAGAGTAACTTGGCAGAGGGCCTGTGGGGGCATTCATTTTTCCAGTGCCCTTCCTCCTTGAAAAAGGCATATTGATTTGTGCCCAATGGCAGGTGTCTTCCTGGCTTTCTAGGCACCCCCACCTTTGGGCTTCCCTGGATTGGGTCCCATGGGGTCCCCTCTGATGGCTGCTGCCAAGGTCTTTGCTTGTTTCTTTGCTGACTGCTCAGCCATGGCTGTGGCCAATTTTTGTTTTTCTGAATCCCTATTGTCAAACACCTTTTGAGCTACTTTTAACAGCTGAGACATGTTCATTCCTGGGAATCCCTTTAATTTTTGTAATTTTCTCCTAATATCAGGTGCAGACTGAGTAATATAAGCCAATTTTATAGCTTTATTTTTCTCAGGAGCAGAGGGGTTGAATGGGGTATAAACCAGGAAGGCCTCTATGAGTCTCCCCAGGAGCACAGTGGGGGATTCCTCAGGCCCCTGTGTCTCTTCAGTGATTTTTTTGACAGATTTATGGGTATCTGAGCTGTTGCTGGAATCCTGTTGAACAAGTTTTGGTGAAAGGAGAGTAAAGCCTGCCTCGCCCCTGAAGAATTTGGATCCCATTCAGGCCACTCTGAGGGGAACCCTTGCTTCAGCAATTTGTGGGCCTCCTCTTCTGAGTGTCCCCCCATAAAAGCTTTCTAGCTTCAAACCTAAACCTGTCCAATTTCTCAACAGTGAAAAACTGCTGACAGTCATCCCAGGTTGGCAGATAAGTCCTAAAGATTGACTCTATAAGGGAAATCAGAACCTGGGGCTTCTCAGAGAATGGTGGATTCTGGGTTTTTAAGTTGTAGAGGTCAGAAGTGGAAAAGGAAACATAAACCAGGAACAGGCAGCCACCCAGTCCTGCTCCATGGGGAGAAGGGTCCTCCCTTAAAGGCAAGAAAATCTATGGATTGCATCTTCCCAAGGTGATGACCTCCTGCTGGCATTGCTCTCATATTGGGGGAGAGGTAGCAGGGGAAGTAGAGGAAGAAATGAGGGAGTCAGGGGCAGATGGGTCAGGATGGACAGGAGAAGGGGGTGAACTAGGTTTATATGGAGTTGGATGGGGGAGGACTTCCTCAGTATCTGACTCAGGCAGAACTGGTTTCTGTCTCTCTGGAGTTTGCCTATGAGTAGGAGAACAGCTTTCAGAAACAAGCAGCTTTGCGTAGGCTTTTTCAGCACAGGCCATTAGCCATGGAGAAGCATGCTGCACTACAGTAAACCAAGAATCAATGTAAGGGAACTTATTGGGGTATCCTGGTGACCCCATAACAACCTTCCAAACTGTTTGAACCAAGCCAGGGTCCAGGGAGTCCTCAGAGTGCCAGTGTACACCAAAAGAGGGACAGTCAAGCACACAAAAGGTGCGGAGTTTGTCCTTTGACAGTTTCACTCCATAATCATCAGAAAATCTTAAGGAAAAATTTCAAAGCATGCTGAACAGGGGTGTAAAAGGTTGTGAAGATGATGACCTCATGGTAGAGAGACTTAGGGCAGCAGGAGATACCCAAGAATCGGAGCTGAAAAAACAAATAAAATGAGAAGAAAAGGTCTGGACATAGAGAAAGAGGCCTTAGTGTTTATGTGGTCCACCCTTGAACTATGTCACAACAGACAAAGAGAGGGTGTGTTCCTCTGTGGGAGGAACCACTTAGTCAGTGGACTGGTCTCAGGCCTCTCAGCCACTTTAAGGACTGTCCAGGCTCTAGGGTGTATTTATCTCATCACAAGAGCACCCACTTGGCCTTTCTTAGACATGTCCAGGGAACCACAGTATGACCCCAATCAAGTCCTGTAACTCCAAGGGGGAATCCCCCTTTTTGTTGTGGGACACATATGGAACAGTCTTGTTTACACTGCCCATTGCCTGTCATTCATTCATTCATACAGCAATCATTCAGAGGTTAAAGACATTCCAAACCTATCCCTGGGGATTTATCAGATTAGCTGTCTTACAGCCAGACTGGACCAGACCAGACCAGGGGGCCACCTCAGTCAGCATCCTGACCTTAGGTGGGGCCCCAAGGTATGCCTTCCTCAAGGACTACAGTTCCCTACCAGAACCAAAAGGATCCTTGCCAGACCAGATGGGCTCCAGAAAATTTGGAGGGTGTCTCAGGCATCTCTCAGTCCCTTCAGTGTTGGCAGTGATACTATGGGGCCCTGGAATGTCTCAGGGAATGCCTCCCCTATAATTTGCTGCCACAGATGGGAGGGATCACAGTGAGGCCAGTCCACCCATTGCAGCCATCTTGATTGGGCCTCCAGCTGTTATGGATGAGGAGGTTCAAACAATAGAGATGTGCCACATTCTGTCCCAGATTCAAGCCCATTTATTAGAGCCAGTGCCTGAGGAGGGGCTAGCACCCAGAAAGTTTCCTCAGAAATGGGAAGCAGTTTGATTTCTCCTTTTAACTCATGGTTTTAGTTGGGGAGGGCTCAGGGGAAGGCAAGCAGAATCTTATAGAAGCAAAACCATGCCAGGTTAGTGGGAAGTACAAGGAAGTTTCACACACACTAGGTGAGCTACAGAACATCCTGCAACTGCAGCAAGTTTACTGCCAAGCAGGATGTAGGGGTTCTTAGTGCTTTGTTTGAGTGCAAGCACTTTGTTTAAGCACAGGTACAAAATGTCCTTGAGGCACAAGATGGAGTTGAGTTGGCTATTACAGTTAGAGTTATTTCATTTGCTTGTTGGGTGAAGATGTCCTATTTTAACTCAATGAAAACATTTAAAATTTTTACCATTATTATTATTATTATCTTGTTTTGTAAGAGTCAGCATAGCTTGAGCTAACACAGACCCCCTATTAGTTTCTGAACCAATATCCTGACAATCCTTAATGTAACTGTTTAAATCTTTAGAGGTTCTCACCATGGCCAGAGTCTGTTTACAGTTTTGGTAACATTGTTATAAGCAAGTTGGAGAATAAGTATGTTGGCTGCTTGAGCATGAGGAGTTTGTCTGTGCATGGCTTCCTGTAGCTGGGTCATGAACTGTGTATAGGTTCTCTCAGCTCTTGTAAGATATTAAGATTGGACAGAAATTCTGTCCTCAGGCATAGTAAGCCAAGCTCTTTTCATTATACTCCTATTTGTTCAAAACTTTCAGCAGTATACTGCAACTGTTGGGCTACATCTGTAAACTGTCCTATTCTCAATAACATTTCCACAGTTATATTAACCCTGTCACCCTGTCTGTTTCTGTCAGCCTGATCCATACCTTGTTCTTGTAATTGAACATTAAAATGTAAGAATTGAGAAGGAGACAGACAAGAATGGGTAAGATGTTTAATATCATTAGGTGTTAAGTGTTAATTCTCCACAGTAGAGTCTAAGATTCCTAAAGTAAATGGCCCTTGGGCTCCATTATTCATTATATTCTGTTCTAATTCCTTTAACAATTTAAAGTCAAAAGCTTGATGTTCTGCTATTAGCTCATTTTGATTAGCTGGGTCAGGCCTATATATTACTGGAAAACAGTAATATCCAAGAATTTCTCCCTGCCTGGCATCTTCTTGAAATGCTGCCTGACAGCTAGATATGCAAAAATTGGAGCTTTTCTGACCTATATGGCCTGAAGGCGCCAACCCTGAAATTTTCCCATCAGCTATGTGATAGGTCTTCCACTACCTCAGCAGCTATTATGTATAGTAGCTGCCCTCTTCCTATGGTGCCTTGCTCCTCCCCTGTGTGACGTCACGCCAAGATGGTTGCTCCCACCAAAGAATAAACCCTTCCTCCCAGCATGCCCCTGGTCCCACCTAGAGAGTAACCTAATACTCGCTCACCCCCTACCACCTAGTGACGTCACCGGCTCCTCCACTCCCTGATCACTACCTCACTCAACCCCACCTCAGCCCCTACAAGCCCCACCCCAGTCTCTATAAAAGACTCTCCCTGCCCCAGCCATATTGCTTTTGTCTCTCCTTTGTTCAGAGACAGCCCGGCAGATCTATTCCCCTAATAAAGGCTTGTTGTGGCCTGGTCTGGTCTTGGTCTTCGGCACTTTTACCTGACACTATGTCTGCCATTAGTTATTCACTGATTATAGGAGTAGCACTTGGTATTTTTACCTTTTCATGTATGGATCCTTCTTCATGTTGTAATTTTTTGCTCCCTTTTCTATCTGATTTTTTTCTTCTCTATTATTACCCTCCCCTATTTGCTCTAACATTAGCACTCTAGATGATGCAATGTTTAAGGATCTTAAAAAAGATCTTACTAGTTTCCAAGTGGAGAACATTTCTGGTGATACTGTTTCATCCCTGCTATGAGCTTTTTTAAAATTTTCACTAATCTTATCCCAATCTGATAAATTTAAGGTTCTGAACTGTGAGAACTACAGATTGATCTGAGAAGTTTACAGACCATTTTAGTTAGGGTGTGAGTTCTGACTCGAACTCTGGCCTGTTCAGGCAGCTTACACAAGAGATGGATATAATTTTTCTGCTCTCTATACTGATTCTTCCCCATTATCCTCGGTACAGAAACTTTCACTTTCACTCTCACTCTGGATGACTGCAGAGTCCTCTCACTGCCTAACACACCATGCATTCTTTCCTCCACTTTAGTGGAACTTCCCTCTCATGCCTCCTTGCCACATGTTGGGCACCAAATATTGGAGGTCAATCAATCCTCTGACTGCCTAGAAATAGAGAGAGCCAGGCCTAAAGAAAAAGACAATAGAGTCTTGCATAATTTCAAAGTATACAGGGGCCAAAAGGTCAGTGCCTCAGAGCAGACAAAAACCAAGACACTCTGAAATTACCACTATTTATTGGGTTGGTTCATATGGAGTATCAGATGACTCATAGGGCAGCGATAACCCTAAATTCATGAGGATCTTATAATCTGAGTGAATATCAGATGTCTCACAGGGTAGCAACAATCCAGAGTTCATAAGGATCTTATACTGATGTAATCTTGCCCTTGAGAATGACATTATGGGACCACTGAAGCCTAAAATAGCCCTATTCATAATTTAATTGTGAAATGATTTTTTCCCCAAAATTGTGTAAAATGGCTTCCCACAGTAGACTAGTGTAGACACTGTAGAAATAATTGTGGAGATTTCTGAAAAAACTAAAACTAGAGGTTCCATTTGACCCAGCTATTTCTCTTCTTGGTATCTTCCTGAAAGAATTAAAAGCATCATTCCACAGTGATATATGCACACCTATGTTTAAAGCAGAATGTTTGTAATAGCTAAATCTTGGAAACAGCCCAAATGCCCATCAACCAATGAATGGATAAAGAAGATGTAGTTTTTTTTATATAATGGATAGTTACACTGCTATAAAGAAGAATGAGCTTCAGACATTCATAGCTAAATGCATGGACCTTGAGACCATACTCTTAAGTGGAATGTATCAGACACACATGTTTAGATACCACATTGTTTCTCTCATGTGGGAAACAAAGAGTGGAAATAAGGACTAAAATGTATAATAGATACTTAGAAATGGGAAGAAAACTTTCAAGTGGGAATGAGAACAGGGAAGTAGGAAGAAAGGGACAAGAAAAAAGTGAAAATAGATAAAAAATGGAGACAAATATTTTGTACAAAGAGGGTACTTGAGAGGTGTGGGGAAAGGGAAAATTAGGTGGGATGTACCATGTACAGGTGCAAATTCCCTATGGATGAGTGTTATTATGTATGCCTAACATTTACCACCAAATGTTTTGTTTAAAAAATTCAATATGGGGGATATATTCTTATACCTCTGAAATAACAGCAGTCTAGGAACTGCATCTGTGATCTTGGGCCCTCTGCCACCAAACAACAGCTTTATTCCTTCCTGGGAATGGCAGTGTTTTATAGGATTTGGCTATCTACTTTTGGACTGATAGAAAAGCATTTATATGAGCCAGTAAAAGACCCTGGGTCTGTGACCCTAGAAAGGATAAAAGTGATGACAATACTTTTAGAAAAATAAAGCATGCCCTTATTCAGGCTCCAGTAGGGGGAAAATCTGACTTTAAAAACACTTCTTTCTTTGTGTATCAGAAAAGGGAGAAATTGCTTCAGGGATCTCTTCCCATTGGCATACTTTACACAGTTAGATGGATTGGATGCTGGATGGTCACTCTTCCTGAGAGAAATAGCAGCTACAGCTGCAATAATAGAATTTACAAAGTTAACTTTGAGACATACACTGGAAGTTTTGACTCCCCATCAGTTCAGAGTGATTCTGGAGACAAAAGTTGCTTGTGCTTAAGAGATGAATGGCTTATCAATTATCAGGCTATGTTGTTAAACACCCCTTATTTATTATAAGAACTTGCACTACTATTAACCCTTCTTTGATGCCTACAGGTCCAAAAGTTAGTCACTCTTGTAAAGAAGTCATCTCTCAGACCTATACAAGCAGACAGGACATCACTGAACTGACTCTCAAAAATCTTGAGGACCTGGGATTCATTGATGGAAGTAGCTTTGTCTGAGAAGGGCAATGAAAGGCAGGTTATGTAGTTGTCAACTAATAACAGGTAATTGAAGTCAAACCTCTTCCCCCAGGAAACTCTCCTCAAAAGAAGATATTAGTGTTTACTCAGACATTGATATTAGGTAAAGACAGAAGGTTGAACATCTATACAGACTCCAGGTATGCCTTTCTTGTGATACACATACATGCTTCAATCTGGAAGGAAAGAGGCTTATGACAAATAAACAATCATCTATAAAATCCAGATGGGAAATTCTGTAACTCCTAGAGGCATTCCATCTTCCCGTGCAGGACCCAATCATGCACGGCAAAGGATACCAGAGAGACTAATCTGAAGTTACCTTGGAAAATCCAAAGGCTCAGAAAGAGACAAAAACTACAACCTTACAGCCCTATAAGACTCTAACCTTATTCTCTGTGTGTGAGGAGCCACTGAAACCAGTCTATACCTCCCAGGAAAATAAATCGGCCTTAGAGCAATGGGAAATTAAGAAGGGACTCTGGTGGCATTCAAGAAACTAACTAGTCCTTCCTCAAGGTATACAGTATATGCTCTGGAAACACTTCATGATTCCTATCATAAGGGAAGAGATGTTATATTGGAAATGATTACTTGAATTTCCACAGGACTAAAACTGGTGACAATCACTGAACAGGACTGAAAGGATTGCCCATTCTGTGACTATAAACATCCCAGGCAGGCCCAAACCACCTGCCTTTGTATTAGAACCTGTGCAGCGGAAAGGGTTATACCCTGGAGAACACTGACAATTAGACTCTACCTGTATGCCACTACATGGGGAATTTTTAACAGATGTTGGTTCCAGTTGACATCTTTACAGGCTGGATTATATCCTATACTAGCCATTTGGAAAAGCCTACTGAGGTAAAGGTGATTCTTAAATAAATCATCGCTATATTTTGACTACTCCACTATCTCCAGAGTGACAATAGACCTTCTTTTACTTCTCAAATAACCCAGAGAGTGGTAAATACTTTAGAAATAAAGAACCACTTTCATTCCAAATGGCAGCCTTAATCTTCTGGAGAAAGGTGGAGACCCTAAAGTGAGCTCTGGCAGCACTTTGTCAAGTGATATCTGAGTCCTGGCTCTGATTGATACCAATAGCACTCACAAGGATTTGTAACATGCCCCAAACTGGGCTAAGTTTGAGTCCATTTGTGATATTATACAGTAGCCCATTACTATCCTTAGATGTGAAAGTAGACCCAGAGACTAGGAAACTCTTACAATATCTCATCAATCTGGGCCAAGTAAAACAAGGTATTCAAATGTATAGGAACAGGGTCCTGCCGGTTCCTGGCCTACATGGACAACCAACTGTCCTTTCTGTAGACTATGGGATTGTGAAAATTTAGAGAGGGAACACCAGCAGACAAGGTAAAGCCAAAATGAAAAGGCCCCCTTTTTAATGATCCTGTAATACTCACAGCAGTAAAGGTGGCAGAGGTAGATAATTGGATTCATCTTTCTCAATTAAAGTTAGTCCTACCTAAACTGGCCAAAAAATAAGATCATCCAAAAGGTAAAAGCTACTACTATGAGCCTCTGGAAGACTCCAGTGGTTCTACAGATAAGTAAACAAGATCTTGCTAAACCCATGGCCCTCAGACTCTTGACAATTTATCTAATATACCTCTCTAACATATATTTTTCTCTAAAGAAAGCATTAAAATCTGACTTGCTCTTCACATTTGGACTAATAATAGCATTTCTTTCTTCTGTCAAACAGACAACTCAATGTTCACTAACTGTCTTGTCATGATTTTCTTTCTTCAAACAAGCCACATGTGACAACACCCCAAGGTAGTACACAACCCTTAGTAGGTAGGGTCTACAGTCCCTTGCAGCTTGAAAAACCTAGGGAAGACAGAGATCACCACTCCTTCAGCATTCCATAAATATTTATGGGATATGTGTTTCTCAGGGGCAATTAATATATGAGGTAAGGTATGGCAAACTAGCTGGGGAGAAAAGTGGGACCTGTCAATTACAAGACCCCAGGACAATGCCAAATAATTCCCAGAACTCTGTATGTAGAACTTCTTGTGGGTTCCCCTGAGATGTGAGCTGCATATAAGGACACATAAGCCATGGAGAGAATACTGTTGTGACTTCTCATGGTAGACTGCTCAGATACAGAATGGACTTTTATTTTTGTTTTTATCCATGCCTCTCTGTTTTCATCCCAAGTTCACTCTACAGAGTAAATTTCCCTTAATGCTTTACCCCACAATTTCCAGATAAAATTTTGGCACACTTTTAGGCCTCTCATCCAATTCTTTGTTCACAGCAAGAAGGACCTGGAATACTTTTAATTGGTGAGCCATTTCTAAATGAACTGCCCATCAACCGTTGTATTAGCCTCAATGTATGAGTTGGGAAGAACACACTCTTCTATTTTGCAAAAGTTTGTGAATACTGTAGTTATTTTTTAGCCATTTGGTAGAATTCAGTTGTGAGGTCATTTTGTTTTGGTTTTTACTTTGGAGTTTTTGAAATTATTAATTAAATGTATGTACTTTTTATAAATCTATTCAGGTAATTTTATTTCTTTCTGAATCAGTTTCAGTACTTTTCATTGTAGAAATTTATTTCATCACTATTATTTAATTTGACATTAAATTATTACATATTATTTCATATAATCACTTTTTATTTTATTTGTATTGTCCACTTTCTCTTCTAATGTAACAACTTGAGTTTTCTCCCTTTTTTCTTGGTCAATCTAGCTGAAATTGTTTTTTAATTTTGTGTATCACAAAAGAGAAATTTTATTTTATTCTCTGTTTGATCTTCATTGTGCATTATCTCTATTGTAATGTTTATGACTCCCTTTAATAGCTTTGGGTTCAGTTTTGATTATTTTTCTTCCATAAGAAGGGACATTATGTTATTAACTTTAGATCCTTTTTTGTGGCACAAGATATCAAGGCCAGTCCCTTATATATACTAATCATCCACTCTACCATTGACCTATATCCTCAAAACTTTTGTTTGTTTTGTTACAGGGTCTCTTTTTTTCAGACTGATTTCATATTTCTGGGCTTAATTGACCCTCCTGCATTAGCCTCCTGAGAAGCTGGGTCTACAGATACATAGAAACATATGTGATCATTTTATTTTATTTTATTTTATTTTACTTTATTTTTTTGGTACTGCAGATGGAACTTGGGACCTTGCTCTTGCAAGGGGGGTGGTGGAAACATTGAGCTAAATCCCGGGCCCAGATCATTCTTTTTTAATCAGGCATTGACAACTATAAATTTTCCTCTGATAACTGTTTAGCTATAGCCAACTGATTTAGTAATCTGCATTTGAATTTTTCTTCATCTCAAAGTTTTGTTGTTTTGTAGTTTGAGGGATAACTCAGGGCTTTCCCATTGAGCTACATTTTCAGCCCTTTTTAACTGTTTAAAAAATTTTAACAGGATCATTCTAATTCACACAATTACCAAGATTGGGATTGAACAAATCATCCTTCTGCCTTAGCTTCCTTGATTCCTGTGATTATAGGCTTATACCATGACACTCGGCTTCTAATTGTTTTGTGTGTGAATATAATTTGATTCAAATATATGTGGTTTAGTTCCACTATATGGGTGATTTTCCAAAATTTACTTTGGTATCCTACTGTGGTAATATAGATAATTTATATTGTTCCAATATTTTTAAATGTACTAAAATTTTTTCTAGCATATACTATAATCTAGAATGCAAAAGTGTACTAAGTACACTTGCTAAGAATATTTATTCTGTTGCTAAATGGAGTGTTTTGACCTATTTTAAGTCTAGCTTGCTCTATATGTTGTGGAAATTCATTTCCCTATTGATCTGCCATATAGCTGTTCTATACGCTATTAAATTATAGTTTTACAATCTTCAATTATTTTTTTGGTTTGTCTATTTCTAACTTCACTTCTGTCAGTTTATAATTCATGCATTTTATAGCTATTTTTGTTTTAGGGTACATAAACTTATGTACTTTATTTATTTTTTGGTACCAGGGATCAAACTTGGGAAATTGTGCTTGTGAGGTAGGTATCAGAACCACTAAGCAAAATCTCTGGCCCATGAACTTATTTTTGTAATAGTCATATATTCCTCATTGATAGACCTATTCTCATTATTTTTAATTATATTGTTTATGTTTATTAGTACAAGTTTGAAGTACATAAGGATTACATTCCTTTTGGGGAGTTGGTAAATGCAAATAAAATATATTAATACTGTATTTTTTCATCTCTTTCTTCTCCCTTCTTTTCCACTTCCTTTTTGAAAAATATCTGCCTCCCTGTTTCCTATTATTGATCTTTTATTTTTTCCTTTATATATATTTTTGACTTCTCAAATAACAGCAAATACGTGATATTTCAGCCTGTGTGTCTGATTTATATCACTTAACATTATGTTTTCATGGTGCATCCTTGTTCTTCAAATGACTCAAATTTTTCTTTTATGGCATAGTTGTAGTACGCCATTGTGTAGAAATGCCACATTTCTTTTACATATTCATCTGTTGATGGCTGCATCCAAGATTTATCTATTATGGTTGTGCTACTATAAACATAGGTATGCATGCATCATTCTAATGAGATGTCATTAGTTCTTTTTGTGAGATGTCTAAAAGAGAAGAGCTAGGTTGAAAATAATTTCTATTTTGTTTTTTGAAGAATCTCTATTGTGATTTCCATAGTGGTTGTACTAGTTTATAATCTCAGCAATAATGAAGAAAGGGTTCATTTTTTAAACACAGCCTTGCCAGCATTTGTTTGATTTTTGATGATAGCCATTCTTTACAGAATAAGATGCAATCTCAATATTGTTTTAATTCATACTTGTCTAATGGACTGAGATGATGAACATTTTGTATGAATTTATTGACCATTTGCATTTTTCTCTTCAGAAGCATCTATTTATTTAAGCTTCTTTTTAGGTTTTTTACTTGGGGAAAGATCTAATTCTTTGAGTTCTTTATATATATATATATATTTTCCCTTAAATTCATTTATTGGTACATTTTAGGTGTACAATACATTTGCATTTCTCATTGGGAAATCGTATCTTTACATGATGTATCTTTGTTCTTATTTTTGCCCCATTCCCTGTGTCTCTTCACCCCCCCCACCCTTCCCTATTTACAAAGACTTTGTTTCCATTTTCTCCATTTCTTGTAATTTTTCCTTTCCCTTCTTTCCTTTCCCTGACCACTCCCACTTCCCCTACATTAAAAATTGGAACTTTTCTTCCCATTTCGCATTATCAATTATTCATTTTAATCATTGGTGCATTTTAGGTATACAATAAAATGACAATCACCATTGGAAATTTGGACCTTTACATAATAAATTTTGGTTCTTATTTGTCCCCCTTCCCCTCCCCTTCTTTCAACCCCTCCATTGCTCCCTATTTACAAAGACTTTGTTTACATTTTTCCATTTTCTGCTATCAATTTGGTTCCCTTCTTTCCTTTCCCCTACCACTCCCAATTCCCCTTCCCCTCCCAATTCCCCTTCCCCTTTACCCTTTTCTTCTCATTTCACACTATCCATTACAACTTTTAGCCCTTATTTACACTTTCAGTTTCTCACACCAGAGAAACTATTTGGTATTTATACATGTGT
>NW_004624850.1:6474019-6505457 GCF_000247695.1 Heterocephalus glaber | reverse complement strand
TACAGAGGGTCATCAAGAAGATCATACACCCTGACCAAGTCAAATTTATCCCAGGGATGCAAGGATGGTTCAATATTCATAAATCAATAAATGTAATACAGTATATTAACAGTCAAGGACAAAAACCATATGATCATCTCAATAGATGCAGAAAAGGCATTTGACAAAATCCAACAGCAATTCATGATAAAAATGCTACAGAAAGTTGGAATAGAAGGTCTTTATCTCAACCTGACTAAGGCCATCTATGAAAAACCAACAGCAACATCATACTAAATGGTCAGAAACTGAAAACTTTCACTCTAAAATCAGGAACAAGACAAGGATGCCCACTATCACAACTTCTGTTCAATATAGTTCTGGAAACATTAGCCACAGCAATTAGAAAAGAAAAAGGAATAAAAGGAATACAGATAGGTAAGGAAGAAGTTAAACTGTCATTATTAGCTGATGATATAATACTTTAGATAGATGACCCAAAAAAAAAACCTCTACCAAAAGACTTCTAGACTTAATTGACAGATTCAGTAGAGTAGCTGGATATAAGGTCAACACTCCGAAAACAAGAGCCTTCTTATACACAAATAGCAGACTCATTGAGAGAGAAATTAGGGAAATAATTTCTTTTACAATAGCATCCCCAAAAATGAAATATCTAGGAATCAATCTAACAAAGGAAGCAAAAGACCTCTACACTGAAAACTACAGAACCCTGAAAAAGGAGATTAAGGAGGATATAAGAAAATGGAAAGACATCCCTTGTTCCTGGCTAGGAAGAACCAATATAGTGAAAATGGCCATGCTTCCAAAACTACTAGATAGATTTAATGCAATGCTGATTGAAATTCCACAATATACTTCACAGAACTAGAGAAAACAATCCAAAAATTCATTTGGAACCAGAAGAGACATAGAATAGCAAAAACCATTCTAAGCAACAGAGACATGGCTGGGGGTATCATAATCCCCAACTTGAAACTATACTACAAAGCTACTGTGATAAAAACAGCATGGTACTGGCAAAGAAGCAGCCCTGAGGATCAGTGGAATAGATTAGAAGATGCAGAAACAACTCCAGACATACTCAGCCACCTCATCTTTGACAAAGGAGCCAACCACCCTCATTGGAGGAAAGATAGCCTATTTAATAAGTGGTGTTGGAAAAACTGGATTTCAACCTGCCAGAGATTAAAATTAGACCCATATCTATCACCATGCACTAAACTAAGATCGAAGTGGAATAAAGATCTAAATATTAAGACAGAAACACTGAACTTGCTGGAAGATAAGTTAGGTAGAACTCTTGAAGATATTGGCATAGGAAAAGACTTTATGAACAAAACCTCAATAGCACAGGAACTAGCAGAAAGAATCAACAACTGGGATTTCATCTTATTAAAAATCTTCTGCACTGCAAGAGAAACTACCAACAGAGATAAGAGACAACCTGCAATGTGGGAAAAAAAATTTTAGCAGCTGTACCTCAGACAAAGATCTACTATTTATAATATATGAAGAACTGAAAAAAGTCAGACCCCCCAAATTCAAAGACCTAATTCAAAACTGGGCATTTCAAATGAACAGATATTTCTCAGAGAAAGAAGTAAAAGCAGCAAATAATCATTTGAAAAAATGTTCAACATCACTGGTCATTCGAGAGATGCAGATGAAAACAGCACTGAGATTCCACCTCACCCCAGGAAGAATGGCTGCTATCAAGAAATCAACCAATAACAAATGCTGGCGGGGGTGAGGGGAGAAAGAATCCCTTCTCCATTGTTGGTGGGAGTGCAGACTGCTGCGACCACTATGGAAATCAGTGTGGAGATACCTCAAAGAACTAGGGCTGGAGGTCCCATTTGACCCAGCTATTCCCCTACTGGGTATTTTCCCAAAAGAATTAAAAGAATCAAACCACAGAGATATATGTGCACCCATGTTTATAGAGGCACAGTTTGTAATAGCTAAAGCCTGGAAACAGCCCAAGTGCCCATAAGCTGGAAACTGGATAAAGAAGATGTGGTTTTTTTTTTTTTTAAAGAAAATGGAATGCTACTCAGCCATAAAGAATGAGAAACTAGTCATTTATAGCTAAATGGATGTATAATAAGGCCATACTCTTAAGTGAAATAAATAGGACACACGTGTGTAAAAACCAAATAGTTTCTCAAGTGTGAGAAACTGAGAGTTTAAATAAGGATTAAAAGGATTAATAACTCATAATTGATACTTTGAAATAGGAAAAGGTCCAAAGGGGTAGGGGTGGTGGGAAGAGATGGGGAAAGGAAAGAATGGAATGGAAATATTATGAGAAAAGAAAAAAATGGAAATGAATCTATGTAAATAGGGAAGGGGGGGTGAAGGGCGCACAGTTAATGAGGAAAAAATAAGAACCAAGATACATCATGTACAGGTCCAAGCACCTAATGATAAATGTAAATGTATTGTACACCTAAAATATACCAATAAAAAGAATTTAAGCAAAGTTTAAAAAACAAAGGTAAATCCAGCAAACTGATATATTTGTAGTTCAGAAATACAATTTTCATAATTTTTGAATGGAGCCATAGAAAGAGAAGGCTGTCCCTCTACCAGAGAATTCATTTGCTTGTTCAAAGACATATATGATTTTCTGTCATGGAGTATAAAATAGATAAAAGAGAATGAAAATTTCTGGTTACCTAGTTCTGAAAAGGTTTATCTAAATGATACATAGTTTTCATTGGAAATGCAAAGTAATCTCATCTGCTGATTCTAAATTTCCTTACTCTGGTAAGTAAATACTCACTCACTCCTGTATACCTCTGTAGCAGTACCTATCTTTTGGGGCATTTTGAAGCAAATGATACTTTCTCAAACTTCCTTGCATCTATAAATGGAACTGTAGCCTACAATCTTGAGTTAAATAAAGCAGAGTCCTAATGTTCTGTGGAACCTCAGGAGCTGGCCCTAATAAGAGACATTTACTTGTCTGACTTTAATTCAAGAATAAAAATTTGATAACAGATGCCATTAGTGAAGGTACAGATCTCAGCACGATGCCTGTCTCGAGATAATCCCTGTCCTCTGAGGGCCAGTGTACACCACAAGAACACTTATTTAGTAAATTCGAGAGACACCTCTAATGACGAATTTGACTACTCAACAAATAAATTAAATTCATTAGAATTTTTCTCATTCTACATCTTTCCATTGGTGATAATGGGAAACTAACTGTACACCAAATTAATTCCCAACTTCCTTTATAGTCAGCAGCGGCCAAGTGTCTGAACTGTAGCCAAATCAATGTGAGGAGAAATTATTGCAGCTCTTCCTGGCCCTGCCTCCTTCCTCCCCCTGCCAGCTGGATGCAAAGCTCTCCAGGAGCCATAGTGGCATGAAGGGCTTCCTTCGAAGGAGCCTACATCCCTGAGTGACTGTAACATTTGGCCAGAGTATGAAATTGACATGTATTGCATTAAGCCTTTGAGTTTTGTGATTTATTTGCAATATTCTCACTTTCAGCTTGACTGAGAGATATAGAGTGGATAAAGTTACAGAGCTCTTTGACTGTTAAATTCTGCTGGAAAGAAAGTAAGTGATAAATTGATGTTCACTGACTTTGCTTCCCTTCAAGAAAAAGGAAGGGCTAGTCTGAGGACAGAGCCATAGGTCAGGCCCATCATATTTCTGTCCCTCATTTCAGTTTTGAAGCAGAGAACTTCTGTTCTATGTCACAGCTCCCCAGAGGAAGAGAAATTTGGCTTCTGATAGAGGCATTTGGATTTTCTCACTTAAATTGATTTAAATTATTTAGATCAGGGGATCTGAGACTTCCAGTGATGGCACATGCATGCATATATTTTGAAAGTCAATTGATGGGAAGTTTCATATGGGTCAGAAGAGCTTCTCTGCCTTCAGTAAGGTTGTGAACAAGTCCTTCCCTACAAGTCTGCATGTAGAACACTCTGGGGTGCATTTCTCAGTAATCAAGGCTTCCTTGACGCTGATAGAACCCTAAGGAACAAATTAGGGTCCTCAACTCAGTTCCTGGATGGGTCTGGAGGGAACCTGTTAGGTGTGTGGCCCCCAGGATCTCTCACCCACACCCTGGCCCTCTCCTGTCCTCAGCCATCCACCATTTCCACCTCAGTGTTCCTTTCTCTACACCCCTCAAGTGCCTTCCATTCCAGAGAAGCTGGTGTCACCTGTGATTCTCACCTTCCTGTCTTTCCAGTTTTCTGGGTGGTCTTTCTGCAATATCACTACTCTGATGTGTCCAAGCATAGGTAGTGGTGCTTTGTTTTGATAGATTTCTGTAGTTTTGAAGATTTTGGTGATAGCCAAAAGTTTTTCAGGTTGGATCAGAAACTAGAAGCACCTTCAGCAGCTCATTTGTGCCCTATTCCTAGAGGCAGGGCTCTACTCTCTCTAAATGTAAGTGCCATGTGGACATTCATGGAGAAACTTGAAAAGACTCTGAGGTGGGACATAGCATGTAATTTGTGAGAAGGTTTCAGAAACTTCAGGCATCTCTTGCAGGCTGAAATTCAGAACAGTGACCAGACAGCTCTGACATGGGTGATGCCCTACTCTGGAAGGCATCCCTACCCTGGCCTGGGAGCAGCCAGGTGCACCTGGGACATTGCAGCAGGGACAGGAACTCTCATTCCTTAAAGCAAGACACATTAGTGATGACGCTGGTCCTCGTGAGGTTCAGAGCAGAGTGATGAGATGGAGGTGCTCAGTACTTCTCAGATTGTGCTGGAAGGAGAGGGCCAAGGCCACTTCTGAGAGGCAGTGGTCTACAGGTGCAAGTATCTCTTCAGCTCTACCTTCAGGAACCAATGCCTGTGTGAGGGAATCATTAGTGCAATTCATTTCTTAAATTCTTCTTGTTTTACAGAAAACTGTACCAGGAGCTTGATATTATGTAGGTCAAATAATGATTGATTATTTCAGAGAACTTATATGTGGCTGATGAATGAAATGTTAAATAAAATAATTACAATAATGACAGTCATGAGAAAACTATAGAAAAGAAAATATGAATATTTGGAAATAGATATATGTGTGTGTGCGTGTTCTCTCTCTCTCTCTTTTTTTTTGGTACCAGGGATCAAACTCGGGTCCTTGCGCTTGCAAGGCAGGTGGCAGAACCACTGAGCTAAATCCCTGGTCATGTGTGCGTTCTCTTAAATGTACCATTAAATACACTGAAGCTTGTGTGTTTGTGCATGAGAGAGAAAAGAAATGGAACAAATAGTAACATGCTATTTAATGAATTCTTGAATTACAAATTCCGTGGTGCAAGTGCAGACCCTCATCCCGTTCAGCCACTGGAGACAGAAAGAGACCAGTGAGACCGTGACTCTTCCCTGAGTCCACTCAGGCTGCCCCTCTTCCCTTCTCCCCTGAGCACAGGGCTCCACGTGGTACTGGGGCTGAGCCTGGAGGCTAGGTCTCCTGAGGTGGCAAAAGCAGACCCTGTGTTCTCAGACCCTGTAGATAGGGTTGTGTAGGATTTGATTATGTACTCCAAAACAAAGATTCCAGCCTGATTCTATCTCTCCTTATGATGAAAACATTGACAGGTTGATTTTTAGATGATGATGAGGATGGTAACTGGACATTCTAAGGATAAGTTAATCCTGAATATTTACCTTTTATTTTTAGGTGTATCCAAATTATATTTGCCCTTCCAGTGAAATTTCTTAACAGTACACAAAGAAAATAAGATAACATGCATATACATATGTATGTGTGTATGCATATGTGTATTGTGAACTTTAACAAAACTTTATTGGAACCTGGATATATATATCACACATCAATTGCAGTAAATTTACTCCAAGATCTCTGACATTTATACAATGGCAAAAGAGAGGAAACCCCAGGGACTGACAGAAAGGCCCTCTCTTCCCAGCTTCATTCTCTGCACCTGTGTCTTCTTTCTGGTGCTCTGTGAATCCAGACCAGATGCTGATCCTGGGGTCACTTGCAGTTCACACGCACCCTCTACAGGTGAATTGTGCTCATTGCTGGACCTAAGTGCCCACTGCTGGGGTTGAACATCCTGCAGGGAAGATGTGTGTGTGTGTGTGTGTGTGTGTGTGTCTGTCTGTCTGTCTGTCTGTCTGTGCATCTATGGGTGCATGCGTTTGTTTCAATTAGTGTGTATTTTCAATGCATAATAAATGTATTCATCTTTGGGAAATGGTACATAATCATCTCACATCTAAATCCTTACTTCCCTTTCTTCTGTTCTTCCTCCCATGTTTCTCAATCCTCCCTTCCCATCTCCATAACACCCCATTTCCTACAACCTGTCATTTATTTTGGTCTTTATTTATACCTTCAGTTTCTCATATGAGAGAAGCTATCCAATATTTAAACTATGATATTTGAAAAAGATGACTACATTTTATTTTTCTCTGTACCTGAGTTGTACTCCATTGTGTAAACATACCACTTAATTTTATCCATTCTTCTCTTTATGGGTATGTTAGTCACCTAAAGATTTAGCCATTATAAGTTGTGCTATGATAGACATGAGTATGCATGGCCCACTGTAATATAATGTTCTTAACTTGTTTGGAATACACCCAGATGTAGTAAAACTGAATCAAATGTAACTTCTCATATTAGATTTTTGAATCATCTTCATACAGATTTCCTTAGCAGTTTTACCTGTTTACATTCCTAACAACAACAAAGTAAAAGTGCTCCTACCCACAACCTAGCCATCATTTGTTGTTTTTTTCAGCCCTTAATAATGGCTATTCTTACTAGGGTAATGTGAAACCTCAGTTTTGTTTTCAATTGCTCTTTTTCAATAGCTAAAAATCTGACCATTTTAAAGCAAACAGAACAAAAATTAAAACTAAAACAATAACCCATAAAAAAACAACAAACAAAAATCCAAAACCTCAAAGATATCTGGCAGGAATTCATTTTAAATACTCCAAAACCTAGTGTATATAATTCACACATACTGACTTTTCCAGAAATTATAGTTGTCCACACCTTTCCATTCTTGCACTGATTGTAGCATGACAATATGCAGCCATGCCAATATCACCTCTGACCTTCCAAGACTAAGCACATTCTGTCTTGGGGCTTCAATCCAATCACTTGCAGTCAGTCAGGGAGAATCTGACACTGAAGCAGTTCTTGGGTTAAGAACTGTTCTCATCTGCCTCCCTGGGCATGATGGTGGAATTAGCAAGCAGTTTACCACAATATGCCACCCACTCAGCCCTGGTGTCAACACCAAGACTTGAGAGCAAATATCATATTGTAACACTGAGACAAGTGTGTCTCCCAACATGCTGCAGTGTTTGAGTTAAGAAAATTCCTTCCTATGCTCCAGTCCCTTATTGCTGAGATATTCACTTCACTAAGAATCCTTCTTACATGGATCTCCTTGCATTACTTAGTTACGTAAACTCACCCAATCAAACAACATATTTATTAAACATCTCCAGTCTTTACAAACTTCTAATTTTAGATCACAGAAGAACCTAGATCCTAGAGGAACAAGCCCCTCATCTGGCAACTGCTCCTGCCCTACAGATGTGCAGCACAGGTCCTGAGGGCCCTGCTTCCTTGAAGATAGGGCCCTGTCTTGTTCTCATGCATTTCCTGCAGTGTCTCCAGCACACAGCAAAGGGTAGGCCAGTATCAGTGGCTATTTCAGCTTGACCATGAGCTTCTGACTGTGTCCTCTAGCTGGAGACAATCCTACTGAGCCTCCTAATCTGTAGGGAGACACAAGCAAGGAGGATATGAACCACTTAATATTTCCAAGGGTCTGTTGAGCCTGGACAATGATCTTTCCTGGAGTCTGGTCACTCTGGGTGGGGCAGAGCCTGTTCTTTAAGTCCTTGGAAAGTCGAGCCAGGGGACAGCTGCAGGACCAGGAAGGCACAAGAACCCTCTGTATCAGTCCTCTCATGAGGCCACAGGATAGAAAGTGGCTGGAATTGAAGTATAATCTATCCATCCTCTCCCTGCTCCAATTTTTGGAAGCCCCCTCTCCTCCCAGTGGGACACTCAGCTTGTCCTGAGCACAAAACAGATGTGATTCATGGACTGGGACAGGGCATATACTGTGAGTCCCCTGTCCTCACAACACTCTTGACCTGCAGGTGCTGAGGAGGAGATGGCCCACAGAGGGTCATCCTACCAATCAAGAGAGTCAGTGTGAGATTCTGAGATCCATGAACAAGAGGGTTGTCTGGATCAAGTCAGCTGGTCCCCATGCACTGAGGCACAGCCAGGCAAGACCCAATCATAAGTACATTGCTCTGGGAATAGAATCATGCTGATCTAGGTTTGAGACCTGGATCATTGGTGAGACTTGGATCACTGGCCCTAGTGACATGTGTGTATGGCCTAGGACTGGACCTCCTGGTGAGTGCCCCATGTAGTCCTATCCCTGTTCCCTAGGTGAATTGGCTCTTACCTATACTTCATGCCAATTATTGAGGCTCCAGGACAGAGCAGCTTTGTGGCTGGGTGAGTGCAGCTCCAGCCTCCTTAGTTTTGACCATGGGAAGGGTTCATGTGTTGTCCAAATCCACCAGGGGCTTCATGAGACCTGAAAAGGGTAAGGGTGACTCCAGCATGGCTGCAATATTGCATCCTAGAGAAGGGTCTTTTGCAATGTGAATTCCAGTGCCTCCCACAAAAGCTAGGATGTGTATGTCCTCACACCCTGGTTTGGCCCTGGACCTCACTGCTGCCAACTGATATGCCTGGAAATCAGGACCCTGTGCTGCAGACATCACCAGGACCAGGAACAAGCACTGCAGTTGAGCACATCAGGAAGCTGTGGGTGCAGTCAGGTCCCTGAAACCCCATTTTTCAGATTGGAACCCTGGAGAAGGCAGAAGTGGTCCCAACATCATAACTACTGACCCTGGTGATGTGGTGTTAGGGTCACCTGTATGGGACATCAGCTTCCTGGTGAGGGAGTTCATCTCCATGAAAGAAACTCAGGTTCTGCAGGACATATTTTTACCATGAAGGACACAGTGCTGGCCTGGTGGGCTGCAGTTACTGGTCTCTTCCATTCATGACCTCAGACCCCAGGGCAGACATGGACACAAACTCATGGGTCTCCCAGGTATGTAGCCAGTTCCCTGTAGGAACATGAGTGTCCTTTCTGGGTCTGTGACTCAGCTGCACCCAAATACCCCAAATACTAAGGAGGAGATAAAACTTACAATGAACACCAAGGGGAAAGGTATAAATGAGCCTGAGGCCCTGGGGGCTGTGACCATGGTCTGGCAGGTGGTGGAGGCAGAGGCTCTACAAAGATGTCCTGTCCTCTCCTCAGTCTCTTTTGCTGTCTGCAGCTTCACCAAGTTCTTCTCTCAATGAATCTAGTTCTGGCAGCTCCTTCAGCTCTAATCCACTCTCATCACACTGCTGTGCACGACAATGTGGAATTCTATGTGTCCTCTATGATTTTCTGTCCATGTAACAGTCTCAAGGAAAATCTAGGAAATTGGCTCATTTTCCTCTAACATCAAATCTTTTCTGTGGTACAGCCCATTTCCTTTAATTTATTTTGGCTATGTTCGATTTTGACTCCTTAAATCACATCTGAAGGATGGTTGGTTGTTCTGTAGTTAGAATACCTTTTATTCCAGTAAGATACATTTCTGGAATGTTCTTCTCTGAGTGTCTTTTGTTTCGACCAGGATCTGTGTCCATTTCTCAGTGATCAGTCCTCCCTTCCCCCATCAGAACTCTGTGTGATCTTTTTAAGTATTTCTCTTAAAATCCTGGGGGCTTCTGGAGGTAACATGTGGGCTGTGTGGCCCACAGGTGCATGATGTGAGCTCATCCTGGTCCCCTCCTGTCCTCCAGTCCTCCATCATCTCCCCCTCAGTGCTCCCTCTACTGTGTGCCTACAGCTCCTTCTCCACCAGAAAGCAGGACTCACCTGTGATTCTGGATATCTAGTCTCCAGCTTTCTTTGTGATCATTTGATCTGCAATTTTATTTCTTTCATGGACTCATGAAAAGATAGTGATGCTTATTTTATCTACATTTTGTAGATTTGAATATGTGGGTAATGGTTTTCTAAGACTTTACAGGTTGGAGTAAAAGCCAGGAGCACCTTCAGTTGGCTTATTTGAACTCTTATTTGAGCCAAGGTTTTAAAATCAGTAGTTGAAAATTACATTTGTGCAATCATGACTGCATACTGAATAACAGAGAGGGACACTCATGAAAAGTTTTAGACATTACAGGGATCTACAGGTAGGTGGAATTCAGAAGGTTCACCAGAGAGGATCTAGCTACATCTCAGTTGATGACATATTCTGGAAGACGTCCTCTTCTTGGACTGGAAACAGCAGGTGCACCTGGGATGTCACATCAGGAACAGGAAATCTTAGTCTTCAAACAGAGGACACATCAGTGATGATGCTGGTCCAGGTGAGGTGCAGAGCAGGGTGAGGAAGTGGAGGTGCATTCAGCTTCCCATGATGAGTGTGCCTGTGAGGCCCTTGGTCACAGCTGTGTGATGGGGTCTCTGTGTGAGAACATCATCTCAGCTCTGCCTTCAGGAAAAGGCATGTGTGGGGGTTGGATGTGCAAATGATTTTCTTCTGTTCACTAAATACCTGATTCAAAGAAGACCATAGCCATAAGAATATTAAGTGTAGTGATGTATTTTATTATTTTATGAAAATATAGGTATATATAACTGATAAATACAGAATTAACTGATACTACAAACTGAGATAATATACAGAAAATGTGTAAAGCAGAATTATGAGAATCTCTGTAGAAAAGGAATAGTGAATAAAATGAAACTGGAGTATTTGAACTTACATATGCTCCATTATTTAACTGATTGAAATGAGAGAGAGAGAGAGAGAGAGAGAGAGAGAGAGAGAGAGAGAGGGAATGGTTACACTGTATTATGCTTATGTTGTACTTTAATTTTTAGGGTCCCAAAGCACCCTTGGACAGGAAGAGCACACTGGAGCCTGTGGACTCTGCCAAGTCCAGCCCAGCTGCCTCTTTTCCCTCCTCCCTGAGTGCAGGGCTCCACATGGTGCTGGGGCTAAGGCTGGGGACCAGGTCTCCTGAGGTGGCCAAGGAGAGGAGAGAGCTGTGTGTTCTCAGGCCCTGTAGATAGGGATGTGAAGGATTTAATTTCATAATCTGAGCCATTTATTTCATGAGACAACACCTCCTGATCAGGATAAAATCAGATTCATTTCAGATGATGGTTATTTTACATTTAAAGGAAACCTAATTTCACAACTGCATATGTTCCTTCAAAACAAGTCAGGTTTGTTCTTCAAGTGAAATTCATATATAGATGAAAAATTTCAATACATGCATATATACTTATGCAATTAAAATTCACACAAAATGTTACTTGAACTTGGATACTTCAAAAGTTATCTGAAAACTGTGTATTTTGGGGTCTCCTCGGCTCATATGATGTGAAGACACGGAGAAAAGCTTAGAGGCCAACAGGAAGCCCTCACTTGCCAGCTTCCTTCTTTGCACCTGCTCCTGAGGTCCTAACTGCTTCCCCAGGGAACACAGTGCCCGCTGCTGATCCTGAGTGCCTCAGCCAGGCAGTTGACATCTGGGCTCACACTGATGTCCCCTCACTTTGTGTCTTGCACAGTAATACACCGCTGTGTCCTCAGTTCTCAGGCGTTTCATTTGAAGATACAGTGTGTTCTCGTTGTTGGCTTTGGAGATGGTGAATCAACCTTCCATGGAGCGTGCATAGTTAATATAACTACTATGGTACCTGATGAATGAGAACCACTCTACCCCATTCCCTGAAGCCTGGTGGACCCAGCTGATGCCAAAGTCACTGAAGGCAAATCCCAAGGCTGCACAGGAAAGTTTCAGGGACCCCCCCCCAGGCTGCACCAAGTCTTCCCTGGACTCCACTAGCAGCACTTCACACTGGACACCTGCAAACAGAGACATCCTGCTCAAGAAGCTGTCACATATGTCCACTGTTTATGGCACTGATGTCCACTTCCCCATTCTACATCATTCATTCTCAATAACTTACCTTTCATATGTGCAAACGGGAAAACCCAATTCAACCCAAAATCCACAGTGAGCCATCTGTCTTCAGACCTAGTCACTGAATGGAAACAACTGTGCATCCAGGGCTGGGTTCCTATGCAGAGCTGCAGGGTCAGGGCTGGGCTGATTTTCATCAGCACAGGGAGCCCCTATTTGCATGGCCTGCTATATAGACAGCTGTGTGGTTGGCCCCTCAGAGAGGGCAATGTCTGCATCTGAGTATACTGGTGAAGTTGGTAGCCAAGATGTATTCAAGAAAATAGGATAGCTTATGTGACAGTGTTCTGTTGTGTTTTTAACTCTTCATCACATTTCATTTTTGTCCATGTGCACAGATCATGCTTTTTGTATTAACGATGCTTGCTTTGTAAACCTGAGAATGCATGTGACTTTGTTTTGTTCTGTTTTTTTCTGAATGAAAACAGCAGCAGTGTTCATGTGGATGTTAATGATGTTCATGAATTTCTGTTTCACCTGTCTTTATCTATCTCTGTCCTTCTGTTTCTGCCTTCATATGTTTTTAGTTTTTAATAATTTTTATCAGTCGAGTTTACAGTATATAATAGAAACATTTGTCATGGAACTTGATACATGTACATGAAACACCTTAATTTTTTTCATTTCCTTTCCTCCCACATTCCTCTATCTCTTGTCTACTTTTGTAAAATATTTACCTTTCTTTATCATTATCTTCCTTTATTTTGCCTCTTAATTTTTTTATACTTTTGGTTTTTTATATAAAGTAAATTTTGTGATGTTTCAGCTTTTGTCTCTGCTTTATTTCACCTCCAGTATGTGAAACTTTTGCCAGGTATTCCATTGACAGTGAACTAATATCAAGAATGTACTGAACAGAAAATTCATAAACTTATATAATTTCAAAATGAAAAATGGGCAATTGAAATGAATAGACACTTCTAAGGAATAGGACTATAAATAGCCAATAAATATGTCAAAAATTTAACAACTCTGGCCATTAGAAAAATTAAAATTAAAATAACACTGAGATGGCATTTGCATATATTGTTTATCTATGCCATCTAAATTATACATGTAGACTGCCCATATATCAAGTGTGCATTGAGAAGTGTTAACTCATGTGGACTCTTGTGCAATCACACACACAATCAATGAGTTGAACACACATGTCATCCTGCAGTGATCCCTGTGACTCCTCTACAATTTGTCTCTCATGCTGCTTCCCTCCTGGATCCTACCCCCAGGAAGCTCATGTCCTTCACTGTGTTGCTTTACATTAACTGTTCTATCTCATCATTTTAGAAATAGAACATATAATATGAATTTGGTTATGTTTAACTAAGAATTTTATTTGAAATTCCTCCTCATGAATGTGTGAATCAGAACTTTTAGATATTTATGTGGATTAATTTGCCAATATATAAAAATAGAGGTAGGGCTGTAGCTCAGTGGTAGACTGCTTACCAATCATATGTGAGGCCCTGATTTCAATCCCAGATCCCATAAAAACAAACAAACAAGATAAGACACTTCAGTTTAACTTTCTAAGTTGTTTGTTAATGGGTAATTAAATGTTCTAAGTTTCAGCACATTCCAAAGAAAGCTGCTCATCCTCTTGGAAATGTAAGTACATGGAAAAGAGTTGGTCTCCATGTTTTTTTCAAACAAAGAGAACATAACAGGAAAACTGGAATAACTTCAAATTAATAAAGTTTCTTAATTCCATCAAGCAACTGAAGTTACAAAGCAAATGAAATTATGAAATCTGGAGCTGCAGGACTTACATCAGAGAAACAGAGATGAGCTTTAGCTACCTGGGGAAGAGGTCATCCTAAGTCATGTCACTAGAAGATTAAACTGGAAACAATTCATATGTTACTAAATACTGAGTGGGCTGAAGCATCAGAATGTGAATATAACAGGGTGCACAAACTGAGGGGATTGTGTATGTCCATTATTTCTGCTATAAAAATACCCACAAAGGGAATTTATATTAAATACAGGTGTCTTAGTTTCTGTTCTTGTTGCAGTGACAAAATGTCTGACACCCACAAGTTAAAGGAGGAGATGTTTATTTCAGCTCAGAGTTTGTAGGGATTTTAGTTTGTAGTCATCTGGCTCCAAGGCAGGGGAGCCTGGCAGAGGGGCACAGCAGAGGAGAAGCAGTTCATGGAATGGCAGGCACAGGGCAGGGAAGCAGCAAGCAGTGAAGTAGCAGCAGCAGCAACCAAGTCTGCCTTTATATTTCATCCATGCTACCCATCCTTTGGGTGGTGCCACTCACACCTAGGGTTGGGAACCATGAATACCATCATCAGACACTTAATACCAGCATCACATACCCTAAATCCATCCAGGTCTGAAACTCTAAACCTAGGACTGCATGAGACCTTGGGAGGGAGGAATCTAGATACAAGCTATAACAACAGGTTTATTTTCTCATATTTCTGGAGATGTGTAGTTTCAAGAACAGGTGATGGCAGAATGGCTGTCAGAGAGGGAGGCAATAGTTCTTCAATGTTAACTTTTCAATCAAGTTAAGTTTTTCCAGATCTTGTTGTCCCATTTTTGCACCCTCATATGGCAGAAGAGATTCCCACTGTGCTTTACAGTGAATGAAGGCAAAAGAACATCAACTCATTCCCTAAGCTTTTTTATGAGCACTGATCTCATTTACTAATTTACTTCATTCCTGGACAAATTTCCTGACAATTGGCACATGTGTTAATGATATTATCCTGGGGGTGAGTTTCAGTATATGAACATCAAGGGGCTCATGCATTCACATCATAACTTTCCATATTGTCCTCCCAGTTTCATGTCTTTCTATCACTTATACCATCATAATTGCATCAAAGTTCTCAATATCTCTAGTGTCAATTTTTAAATCTAAGTCCCAATTCTGATGTAAATAACTCCTGAATAAATTATAGGTAAGACTTTTGGTATAATTCTCCCCAATTTTAACTGACAAAATTAATCAAGTTAATTGGTTCTAAATTACAGTTTTGGCCTGGCATATGGTGGACATTCATAATCCAAAAGTGATAACGGGAACACAGAAAATAATAAGTCCCAGTCAAATCCAAAATTCAGCTGGACAACACTTACACTTGAACACTATCTTTCTTTAAAGTAAGGTCCTCCCTTCCATGTTGAGGTGTAGATTGGGCACAAGTGGCCCTGGTACCCAGTCTTCTTGTTCTGCCTGATTTGCTGATACAAGTGTCCCTATGCATGAGAGATAAGTGCCTGTAGATGTCCCCAGCTGACTTCCAGTGCTGGTGGCACTAGAGGCCTGAGGTATTGGGAGAGACTCATTTCACAGGTCTGCTGTGCATTGTAATTTTGGGGATTCTCACCCCACAGTTCTGCTGGCATTGCCCTAATGAAGGCTATCGATGTCTCTTCTTCTGGAGCTCTGCAATTTTCCCTGCCTGTCCCTGCCTGTTCTCTCTCTCTCTCTCTCTTTCTCTCTCTCTCTCTCTCTCTCTCTCTCTCTCTCTCTCTCTCTCTCATCTCTATCTCTATCTCTGTCTCATCTCAGCCTTCTTTGGAAGTGTGATGGGGTGAATATGTCCCCCAGCTCCTGGACCCTGTACCTGCAGTTTGAGCACAACATAGACACCATTGGATTTAATGGTCTGTACCCTCAAGAGGGACAGTCCCAAGGCCCAAATTCTACCAGAGAGTTGTGCAGCCACCTTAGGATGTGTGAGGCATAAGCTTGAAGCAGCCCTCAGAATGGAGACTAGAAGCCACGGAGGTACCCTCAGCCATCCATGACACTGTCCTGCTGTCACATGCCTTCACTCTGGAACTATAGTGGGAATGGCACCCTCTGATTTAATTTTTGTTCATTCTTGCATTTACCTGGTAGACAGCAGCTGGGTTCCTTCCACCCAAAGTAATCCCTACAACACCTTTGTTTTCTTTCCAAAATATTTGCATTATTCGCAACATAGCCAGGCTGATAATTTTCAAAATCTGTAAGTTTTCTTTCCCAGTGGTTTTGTATTCTACATGTACCTTCTCACATTTTGTGATTAACAATTGAAGGAAGAAATGCCAGACCTTCAACTCATTACTTGAAGATTTATTCTGCAATATCTCCTGGTGTACAGTTCTTAAATTTCCACATTTACTATACTTGTGCATGAAGACTCTACTTTTCCATTATACATACATGTCTTTTCCTCTGTTTCCCAATATCCTGGCCCATCATTTTCACCTGAGAATTTGTACAAATTTCTTTTGCCATCTAAGTTTTTCCAACATTTTTTTTAATTTTTAACAGTACATCTTTGTGATATATATTGATTATATATCACATCTTCATCATTCTTACATTCCCTTCCTTCTGCATCCTGCCTCAGATTTCTTTGCATTTCTATAGAGGCTACCTTCCAGTTCCTTATATATCACATTTTCTGAACTCATTCATCCTTTATGTTTATATAGGTCACTTCCATAATTTAACTATTGTGAGCTATGCTACTGTAAACATGTGTCACTATACTAGGATGGTTTTAATACTATACTATCAAACATGTAGAGTAAGTTACAATCCATTATGTACAAACATAATAGTTGTTAAAAATAACAAATGATTAGGTTAGTTGTGTATTTGTTTAAAGTTTTAAAATTTTCCTGGTTTGTGGATGCACTCATTAAACATCTAAAAATACTTTCCTGCAAAGCAGTGTGTGATTGTTATGCCTTATGTCTAGATGTCCTCTCAAAGCCACATGTGGTCATAGGACTCTGCAGAGGTGGCTTGATCTAGAGTTTTGTGAAGCTGGAAACAATTCTTGATGCAATACTCAGCTTCAGCACACTAGGATTAAGTGTGTGAATGCTACCTGGCCTAAGTAGCCTGAGGAAGTTAAAAGGGCGGAAAGACATTGTTAAATTCCCTTCTTGCTTTTGTTACCTTCTGGAAACTGGAAACTGCTTCTCCTCTGCAAGTCCTGTCTATCATGCCACCCTGCCATGGAGCCAGCCAATTATGTACTAAAGCCTCTAAAAACTCTAAGCTAAATATACCTTTCTCCCTTTAACTTTGGGTGTCAGGTATTTTTTTCAGCAATGAGAGAAAAGTAACTAAGACAGTGATGTTACACTTGAAAGAGTTTTGTACATTTCAGTGTTACCACACATTTGTTAAATGATCTCTTTTATTAAAGGCAAGGACACTATCCAAAATTAGAGAAGGAGCTATGAAGCAAAAGGGTAAATTTCTCATGAACTTCACTGAAGAGCAGACACAGAAGCATGACCCTTTCAGCACCATGGTCATGGTCAATGGACAAGATTTTTGTGATTTTGAAATTAAAATATGCTGGGTGTGGTGGCACACACCTGTAATCCCAGCACTCAGCAGGCTGAAGCAGCGTTCAGGAGGCTGTGAGTTGGAGGCCAGCCTTGGCTACATAGTGAGTTCAAGACCAAGCTAAATTACATGGATTTACGCTGTTTCAAAAAAAAGAAAGAAAGAAAGGAAAAGTAAAGAAAAGAAATCTGGACCCAAACATGGTGGAGGATTGGTTGCTAGCTATATATAGTTTAACAATCAAGTGGACTTTTGTCACTAGTGAATTCAACACACTGTTATATTTCAAGGCTTTTTAGGACAGCATAAGTGTCTTATGTCTGAATTTTCAGGCTACAATTTGAATATTGTTGTAGTCTGGTGCAGGCCTTCAAGCACATTAACATGCATGGATTCCAATCACTATGGAAGAAAAGGTACAGGAAAAAATGTAGTGTATGTCCCTGCTCCTCTCCAAGGTCCTCACCTCCTTTACCATAACAGAGATGCAGAAGTTCTTTTTGGACAATAGCAGGCCATTCGGATTTTTGGAATTGTTGATAATATATCTCACATCCTTTTTATTGCCTTTTATTACTGGAAAATGAAAGTGATGTTTCTCCCTGGAAGCACTACCTCTCTGATCCATGACTCAAGGTGAGATAACAGCTTGTACCACTGAATGGCTGAGCAAGACATATTCTCAGAATATTGCTGCAGCCTCAAAAATACTCTACAAAACCACAATTGCAATTCTGGAAGGCACACAGCAACTATGGTTGAGTCAAAAGTCCTTTACTGGCCAGGAATGAGGTCAATATGGAGTGTAAGAGTGGTTTCTGGCATAAGACACTCAGGGAATTTTCCGTGTCTTCACAACAATTCCAGGTCTGGCGAGGTTGCAAATATCAACAAGGCTCTTTTTAAGCTGACCAATAACACTACCCTGGGTGTGGATAAGGATGACTTGGAGGAACTCCTAGATTTGGTTCCTGAGGAGGAATTGCCAGATGAGAAAGTGATTGAATTGTATCAGAAAAACTGGTAAGACAAAGGGAACTTGCTTGAGGCAACAAAAATGAACAACTTGCCAGAAATTTCACATTGAATGGTGTAACAGAATATTTCACAACCTCACCTAACTGCTAAAGTCTTGCAAATATGGACCTAAACACTGCAGTGTTTTTATTAACAGAAAGAAAGTTTCTCTGCGCCTGACCTTCTTCTAGGAATAAACTATATATGATGAAAACAAGCCAACAAAACAAGCCATCATGGACAGACTTCAGGAGAGAATGACTCCTGCTTAGGAAGAGTCCCAAGCAGGTCTCCCAGGAGGAGATTGACCTACACGGTTATTGGAGCAGCTGACAGCTCTGTGCATGTTATTGACACTAAGGAGCTTCCAGTAGGAAGAGGTGTGGAGGTGGAAGCCAGAGGTGTAGAAGACCCTCTTCCATGTAGGCCTAGGCTAATATGCAATATTTATGTTTTTAATGCCATGAAATAAAAATAGTAAAGGAATATTTATAGAAAGAAAAGTACTTTTATAAATTTATTGTATCTGAAGTGCACAGTGTATATAATCCTTACAGCAGTATGTAGTGATGCCTTGGCTGTCACATTCACTTCCCACTCACACTGACTGAATTCCCATTCTGAAATCTCTATTCATAGTAAATCAGATTTGTGTGTGCGGTTTGTCCTTTAAGGGTCTATATCCTTTATGGGGCTAGTTTTCCATGTGGTCCTGTAGAGTTGGTGGTGATTTGAAGAGGTAAGGTGTAGTGAGTTGTCCGTTAGTCAGCAGGTGTGTGGCTCTGGAAGGATTAAAATAGTTCTAGTGAGACCCTGAGTTAGTTCTGATGAGTCTATGTTGATATAATAGTGATCCTTGACCCTAAATTTCTTTCAGCATCCTGACTATCCTATAATTCTAATCTTTTTGATGTGCTCCCTGCCATTGAGATTATACTCACCATGAGGCTCTCATCAGAGCCAGATCAACATAGGACCATGATCTTGAATCCTCAGACATGTGGAGGGAAAACAACTCTTCTATTTATAAGACTGGCCTCAGTTGTTTTATTGTATTAACAGAAAAGAAAGTATTGTATGACATGTATTAGGGTATAATTTTTACAGTTTCTGCATTATTTTATTGTTCATATTCTCCATTTAGATATTTTTAACACACAAACATACCATTGTTTCAGATGTTATAGTTTTCAGTAGAGTGACTTGGTCTTCTGATTTGTAGCTAAGGAGCAATAGTATATTGTATAACCTAGGTGATAGGTGACTTACTCCACATAGGTTTGAGTGGATGATGGTCACACAATGAAAACATTGCTTAATGAAATTTCTTTGAACACATACTCCTAAGTTGCATATAACTGTGCCTAAGATGATTTAGGCTCTTTGTATATTTCTTTTTCTGAGCCCTCACATGACTCACCCTTGATGCTGCGGTCATGATAATTCAGGCCCTTCTAGAATGCACCTTGAAACCTTTCAACCTGTGCCCATGAATCAATTTCAAAGCTGCTTCCACATTTAAAAACATTTGCTAAGAAACAACCCACACCCTGGAGACTTTCTTTCTTAGTCTTTTTGTGCTTCTGCTACAAAGAACTGTATAATGGATAAGTTATAAATCAGAGTAATCCATTGGATACAGTTTTGGAGGTTTGAAGGTTCAACATGAGATTCCTCCAGTATCTTCTCTGCTGGCCTGATGTTATCTTGCTGCTGAATCCTCACATGGCTGGGGAGACAAATGCTCTGTGTTCACATGGTGGAAGGAAGGGAAAGCAATAATCTCACTCTCTCCTCTTCATTTATAAGGGTGCTAATGCCCATGAGGAAGAGCACTCCTGACCAATAACCTCCATATGGTAAAACCTCTTTATATCTTTTCCTTATTTGTTAAGTTTTATCATCTTCATTTAGGAGGCATGCATATATTGAAATCATTGAAAGGCAGTCTCCACCACAAAGAAACTTCTTGATGACTGAAGAGTCCAGAAAAGCCCTTTCCCCATATGTAATTGAACTCAATGTGTTACAGAACGAGTGTTGACTGCTGAATTTCTCCCTGAACTACCTCCCTCCTCTTGACAGAAAGAATGCAACAAAACCAATACCCTGCATTCAGTACTACAGTCCCATAGAAAATGTATTGCTACCATGAATGCTGTATTCAGACAACCTTCCCTATGAAATAGATGTCTGAGTCTGTGCCAGAAAGGCACCAAATCCTGAACCTGAGCATGGTGGGAAACCATTGCATGTGGGGCCTATGAAGGTGGAGTCAGATCTGACCTCAGGGAAACAGACATAATTGCTCTGACAAAATTTGTGTCTGTAGAAGAAGCTAAAGTACTGAAATGTCATCTCCCAACAGCACTCAATGCCTACTTATTAAAAGCCAAGAATCACAAGGTGTGATACAATCTTCTTAGCCTACCACTGCCCCAAACCAAGGAGGATCAACTAAAAATAACACTGGACTTCATCCAGGAGCATTTAAGGAGAAGAGCTCTCCTTTAGGATCAACACAAAGAGGAAGACAAATTCAAGTGGGAGTTCAAAAACAGGAAATCTAAAATATTCTCTAAAAACTATATAAAATAAATAAAATGTATAGAAATAAATATATAGGTTTTGTCATATATGGATGTGATATATAATTGATTGTGTCAACTTGAACAAGAAATGCCCAACTAAATTGGATCACCACAGTTCTGGCAGTGGTAGAAGGGATTTACTGAAGACAGAATTGCCACCATGAGTGTGAGTGACAGTGAACAATAGGCTTGTTGCTGAATGTAATAAAAGGAAATGAAGAAGGAAGTCTCACTTCTGTTTCCTAGGAGCACCTCCAGTCTTCATCTTCACCTTGGACATCATCCCTTCACTTCCAGCACAGACGTTTCTGCTTTACTACACAGACTCTTCAATCTTCCATCACAGACCCTTCAGCCTCCTGATATGGACTTTCACAGGACACTGCAGTGAGCTCCAGACCTTCAACTGGATCCTTCTGATCTCCAGCATGCAGATAGACAGTCCTTTTGCACTTTTCCACATCTGACTCTGTGGGAAGCCATTGTCAGCCAATCTTGTACATTCTTATATATTTGTATATCTTGCATTAAATGTTTCTCTAGTAAGCACTGACTGATACAGTATGCTATTAAAGTGTCATAGAAATTGCAGTACTCTAAGACAATTTTCTATTTTCCTTAGTTAAATGACCCTCTTTTCTCCTAATTCTTGGCAAGTTTCATGGTCTGTCCATGTAGATTTGCCTTTTATAGAGTGTTTTATTAACACAATTACAAACTGGACTATGTAGTCAAGTCTGTGTTGATTTCTGACACCATGAAATTATTTTCCATATTAGTTTTTTTTCTGAGTTAATAAACCAATGTTTTTTTCTCCAGTTTGTTACTCTTTTACCAGCAGGTCTGCATTATTCATTAAGTTATTTTAAGTCATCTTGAATGAGTCCAGGTTTTCAAAATTATCAGTAATATTAAAAAAAAACACTAGCGCTGGATATTTTCCTATGGACATAAGCTTATTATTTCTCTTGGTAAATATGTAAATGCTCAACTGTTTACCTGTATGCTCAGCCTCATTTTTACTGTGAAATAACTGGTCCCATGAGTTTCAGAATGGTTACACTACTTGTATTTCCTCAGGAATAAATGAGACATTATGATGCTTTTTATCCTCACTAACACTTGATTTTGAATATTTTTCTTTTCACCCATTGGAATAGGTGTGTATTTTTAGTTAATCATATTTAACTTAATATTAGTGTTTAATATTTATACAGATTAGTGAGCTTCATTTTGCTTCTTTAAACTTGTAGACAACATATTTCAATTATGTTTACCCTCATTAGCTCCTCCCTTTCCCTCTTCCCAATGATCCTTATCCTTCTTTTCTAAGTCTCCTACTTTCATGTCATCTCTTTTTTATTAAATTGAATTTTCTTGGCCAGAGATTTAGCGCAGTTGTTCCACCACCTGCCCCGCAAGCACAAGGTCCCAAGTTCAACCCCCCATACCAAAAAATAAAAAATAAAAAAATAAGTACATTGAATTTTCATGATGACATCTAATATTTTACATTTTCCAATTCTTATTTCTCTTCCCTGTCTTTTACTTACTGAAGATTGTGTTGAGATTTTTCACTCATTTTATCATTGTATTTGTAGCTTTCTTTTGTAGAATTTAAAATATTCTCTCTATACCTTGAAGCAATTAATCTTTCTCATATAGACCTTATGAATGTTTAGTACTAGGCTGTGGCTTGCCTGTGTATTATCTTTACATAGCTTTTCATGGATTCCTCCAGTATTTTCATGTTTTAGGGATATATTGTGGCTTCCTCTAAATTTTATTTTCTCTTTTTTTAGGAAGTATGAACTTGGTATATTTATACCTTAGCTTGTGTGTGTTGCTTTTGTTTGCATTGTGATTTCAGCCTTGAATGTCCTCCAATCCTGTTTTACAGTTTTGTCTCTTGCATATAGCACCATAATGACATAGTGGCACCTGCAGGAGCTAGGAATAAATAGAAGGAATTTTGGTCACTGACAGAATGTTTTAACAGGAGATCTAAGGACTACAGCTATGAAGCATCAGGGCTGTGCAACCATAGACAAAATCATCTGAAATCCTGAGTCAAAATGAACTTTTCATCTTTTTAATTTACCTAATCTCTGATATGCATTCCAGAAACATAAGACTGACAGAGACAATGTGCATGTAAATAAAAATTATTAATCTTTGAATTAAGAAATCCATCAAATTATTTGTTTCCTCTTCTACTTGCTTTATCATATTTTATACATCAGCATTACATCAATATTTCACTTCCTTGATTACATTTCACAGCTACTGCAAAGGAATTATTATATTAATATTTGCCAAATCATTTACTATTAGTATTTTCAAGCATTACTAATCTTTTAAATTTGTTATCCTGAAGCACTTTTAATTTGTTTATGAATTCTTTCAGCTTTTAGTGGAGTCTTTAGAATTTTCCATATCCAAGACTATGTCACCTGCATACGAGGAAAATATGACTTACTCTTCCTCATTTCTATTTTCTTCAATTTTTTCTTGCTTGCTTTGACTGGACATTCAAGTAATATGTTGAATGTAAGTCATCTGAGGTAAAACACTTGTCTTATTTCTGATCTTACAGAAGTAAAATTTCAACTGTTCCCTATTCAGTTTGATGTAAGCTGTGTGTTTTTCATATATAGCCTTTGCTTTTCGAGGTACTATCTATACCACATTTGTTTACAGTTTTTATCAGGTCAGGATTTGGAATTTTTCAAAAGTTTTTTTATATATATTGAGATAAATACATGTTTCCATCATTGTCATCATTCTCTACATGTGCTGTGTCATGTTTATTGATTTGCTTATGTTGAGCTCTGTTTTCTTGACTAGGTGTAAAAAACATTTTCATGGTGAATATTGATTTAAATAAGCTGTTAAAATTTGTCAGCTGGTAATTTTTCCAGTGAGCTTCCTCAGAGATATTGGTCTGTATTATTTTGATGTGATATCTTTCTCTGGCTTTGAGATTATGGCATTGTTTGTGTCATAGAATCAGTTTGCATCATATCCCTTCCTGTCATGGTAAGCATTTGAGAAGATGGATTTGTTTACCTTGATTGAAATATTGAACATGTAGGGATATATAAAAAATATCACATGATAGTAAGTATGTACCATTTAGTTTTATTTTCATTAGTAAATATTTGCATTGATTCAAGAACACTTCTGTTTGCAAACAACTAGGTTCCCAAACAAAAGCATTCACAAAATTTTGCTTCTGTTTGCCAACTCTGCATCAGGTGACAAGCACGACCGTGGCCATCTTCCCCACACAAACACAAACACAGCCATCCATGTTCCCCAAAATGTAAAACAAATTAAGTTGATAAACCAAGGCACCACTGCATTTTGGATATTAACCTTGTATTAGATAATATTGTTTGCAAATATTTTCTCCCATTCAGTAAATTGTTTCCTTACACTCACAGAAGTTTTAAAGTTTTATATAGTTCCATTTATCTGTTTTTTATTTTATTTCCAACATTTTTTATGCAGGAAGTCATTGCTCAATTCAATGTTTGCATCCTGATTCTTCTGAGAGTTTCATAATTTTAGATCTCATATTTCAATCTCCAGTCCATATTGAGTCCATTTTTGAATGACATATAAGATAAGGTTCCAACTTCATTCTTTTGCAGGTGGGTATCCAGTGTTCCCCACACCATGTGTTGAGGTTATTTTTTGCCATTGTGTAGTCTTGTCACCATTGCCAAATCACTTGGCCAGATATTGAACAGTTTATTTCTGGGCTCTCTATTCAGTTCCACTGGTCTATGTGTCTGTCTTGATGTCAGCCCCATATTCTCTGAATTATTGTTGTGCATGTTTGAAGACAGGAAGTGTGAGGCCTCCAGTTGTGTTGTTTCAGGATTGGGTTGGCTATCTGGAGTCCTTTGAGGTTTCATATAGCTTTGGGGATCACTTGTTTATATTTCTGCAAAGAATGCCATTAGGGTTTTGGTACAAATTTCCTTGAATTTGTAAATTGCTTTGTGTAGCATGGACATTTTATCAATATTATGACTTCCTATCTACAGTATATCTTCATTTGTTCATATCTTTAATTTATTTATGAGATAGTTTGTAATTTTTATTGTAGAAGTCTTTCACTTCTTTGGTTAAGGTCATACCTGGAAATTTTTATTCTTTTTCATGCTATATGTTGTTTATGCTATAGATTGATTTCTTAATTTTCTTATCATATTTGTCATCATGAGTATATAATATGCAGCTGATTCTGTATTTTTATTCTGCAATTTTACTTTTTTTGTTCTAAAACTTTTTTAGATGCTATCTTTAGGTGTTTCTAGAGATGAGCTCCTGTTACCTGTGAACAGAACTAATTTCATGGTTTTTTCCATTTGTATGCCTTTCTTTTTCTTCTCTAATTGTTCTAGTCAGAGCTTACTCACCAGTTCCAGTTATTCACTGTGTGAATAGCGGTGGAGAGAGTGGGGATTCTTGGATTTTTTCCTGATATCAGAGGAAAAGCTTTTATTTCCTTCCTGTCAGTATGATCTGCAGTGTGAGATCTTCATATATAATGTTTTCTATCATTTTCTACATTCTCAGTTTATTGAATTTTTTTAATTATAAAAAGGTGTTTGGTTTTATTATAGAATTTTTCTGTATGGATCAAGTTGGTCACATGCTTTTTGTTCCTTATCTTGTTATATGGTGATTAATTTTTCATAAGGTTACCTACCCTTACATCCCAGTGATAAGTTCCCCTTATCTTCTAAGTTTGGAGGTTTCTACTCAGGCCTCCCTTCCTGCAACCTCTTTGGTCCTATACAGAGTCATGGTGCTGGAGCACCCCCTAGTGTCTACATATGGTATAACTGGTAAATGTGGTACAGGTGGTACCCATGGTACTGCAGACTCTGGTGCAAGATTAGTGGTCTGTTTTCAGGGATCCCCTACCTAGGTTCTTTTCCTGTTGCAACTTGGATACAGCAAGACAAAGCAGTCCTTCTGCCCCACGAAAAGGTTGATGTTTTGGAAAACTTTCACAGCAAGGGAGTATGGCACTTTAAATTTCCACTACCAATTTATCAGAGTACTAATTTTCCCATAATCTTTTCAGTTGAGTGTATTATCACCTCTTGAAGTTTTACTACTTTTAGATCTTTTTTTTTTGGTACCAGGGATTGAACTCAGGTCCTTGTGCTTGTGAGGCAAGTGGTAGAACCACTAAGCCAAATCCCCAGCCCAAAGTTTTACTACTTTTGATGAGTGAGAAATGGTAGATTTGTGTAGTTTTATACTTTATTTTTATGCAGGCATTTGAAACTCTTTCCGTGTGCTTGAGGACCAGTTTATGACTTTTTGTACTGATCTATTTATGTCTCTTGACCTGTTCCTTACAAGATTCCCCCCATTCCTTGTATATTAGCAATATTGACTTATATCTGCAATTCCTTGGCCTTCATCTTTTGATTTTGCTGATAATATTTTAGCATTGCAAAGTTATTTTCATCTCCATCTTCCTCCTTCCTGGTTCTTCTTCTTTTCTTGAATTGTTAAGTAGTCAAGTGTATAGATTTAATGTATTAAAAACATATCAATTGTTTATAGTACATGTATTTTTAATCATAGAAAACCTTTTCCTAAAGTCATAAAGAATTCACCCACATTTCTCTTAGTACTTTTATAGTTTTGTATTTTTATATTTAGAGCTCTCCTACACGCAGAGGTTCATCCTGTGGGCAGTGTGATAAGTGATTTATTGGATCTCTTTCCAAATGGCTTTCTAGTTGGTCAACACTAATTTTTTTTGTACCAGAGATCAAATTCGGGTCCTTGTGCTGGCAAGGCAGGCAGCATAACCACTTAGCTAAATCCCTGACCCTATTCACCACTATTTGCTTAAATCTTTTTGCCCTGGTGATTCCATCATTATCATATTCTAGAATTCTATATTCCTGTGTTTCTATTTAGGGAATCCACATTTCTCTTATAGTGGTCGGCTTTTCTATTCATGTGACATACTACCTTGATGAATTTTAATTAAAGTTAATTATAATTTCAGTATCTGTCAGGACTATCCTTCTTCATGGTCTTTGGGTTTTAGTGCTTTCCCAACTGTAATACATTGACTTGTACTCCTCCAAAAGATATATCTAAGTCCTAGACTCCATTGCCGGTGAGTGTATTAGTAGATTAGTAGATGAAGTAAGTGGGGTCTAGATTTGGTGACACATCTGTTTATGAGAGACAGAAGAGAAGAAAGTACAAAAGACAAGGCTGTGTGAAGATGAAGACAAAAACAGAGATTGGAGTCATGCATCCACCAGCCAAGGAGTAGCTGAAACCACTGGAAGCTGGAAAGAAGAGATGGAATCTCCCTTAGAGCCTTTGAAGGAGCTCAGCCCTACTGGCATCTTGTGATTTGTTTGTTTGTTTGTCTGGAGAGGTTGATTTTGTTGTTCTTTTTCTAAGCACATATTCTATAGTTGAGTTACAACCCAACCACTGATTGGTTGTTTACTAATTGATTTATCTTAGAAACTATTTTAGAGTAGTTTTTATGCACACAGAATTGAATAGAAGTTACAGAGAGTTCCCATACATGTACTTTGCCAAGACATGCACAAACCTTCCTACCTACCAACATCAGAGTAGCACCTTTTCTCCAGCCCATAACTCTGCATTAACACACCAGTAGAACCCAAAGTCCATAGTTTGCATTTGGGTTCACTTACGTATTTCACATTTTTTCATTTAGTAATGCAAATTTTAGTTTATTTAACTGCATATTATTATGTATTTAAGTAATTCTACCTTTGGATGGAGTGAAAGTACCATTTTTTTTTAGTGCAGAATAATAGTATATTATGTAAGTTTTTCACAGTTTGCTTTTCCATTTCCTGAGGGACATGACACTTTAGTTGCTTTGAAGTTTTGGCAGTTATGCATAAAGCTTCTACCAATATCTATATGCAGGATTTTGCAGAATTAAATTTTTAATTCATTTGGGAAAATATCAAAGAGTAGGCCTGCTGGGTTTCTGGTAGTAATTTTTGTAGTTTTAGGAAACTTCCATACTGTCATTCAGAATATGTATATCATTTTGCATTTCCACCAGCACTAAAGGAGAGTTTTGTTGTTGCATGTCCTCACCAACAGTTGTCATCAGTGGTTTGATTTTGTGTCTTAGACATGTGGTGGAGTCTTGCTTTTTTAATTTTGTATTTCCCTGATGACATATTACATGGAGCATGTTTTCATAAGCAACTTATTTGTCATTCTTTCATAAGGTATCTCTTCAGGTCTTTTACTCATTTTACAGTTGTCTTTTATTGACACATGTTGTATATATACGTGGGGTCTAGAGTGACATCTTGATACATGTACACATGGTGTAGGATCAAGTCAGGGTAAATAGCATACACATCTCTTCAAACATTTATCATTTCCTTGTGGTAAAAACATTCAAAATGCTTTCTTTGAGCTATTTTGAAATATGCAGTACTTGTTAACTGTAGTCACTGTATGTTCAATAGAACTCTAGAAGACATTTCTGTCATTTGACTGTAACTTGATACTCTTGAACAACCTCACCTCCTCTTTCTACCTTCCCAGCCTGTGTTAGCTTGAAATTTTACTGAATTTATTAGTTGTATAATAGCTCTTTGGAGAACTCTTTATGGTTTTCTATGTAACATCATGCCATTTGCAAACAGGGATAATTTAACTTCTTTTTATTGTTTGTAATTTGTAATTTCTTTGGTGCTGCTTTAGTCTTTCTTACTTTTTCTTCTCTAAGTTTTTTGCTTTATGGTCACCATGAGACCTACATAAAATATTTTATGACTATAACAGACTATTTTTGCCCTGATAACAGCTGAACCCCAGTCATATACAAAAGTTGTGTGCTTTAACCCTCTTCCACACAACTTATATTTTTGAGGTAACTTCCACCTTTTTATATTGTATGTCTTTACAACTGGTGTTAGCTTTCTGTCACTGTGAGAAGATACCTGAGATAATCAGCTTAGAATTAGAAAAAGCCTATTTTCACTCACAGGTTCAGAGGTTTTATTTCATTGTTGCTAGACCTTTTCATTATGGGCCTGTGGTGACACAGTAAAGACATCATGGGAGGAGCACGTGATGGAGGCAGCCTGCTTGCTTCAAGGTGGCCAGAAAGCAAAAGGAGAGCTGAGCAGCCAGGGTGCCAATGTCCCACTCAAGGACACATCCTGAATGACCTAACTTGCTTCTATTAGGCTTCACTTTCTCTAGGTTGCACCATCTCCAAGCCTTTAGTATTTGGATCTTTGGTAGACATTTAAATTCCAAGCCCTAGCACAACTTCTCATCATTTTTGGGTTTTGATTTTAACCATCATGCATGACATGTTATAGAGGTCTCAAGCAGTATTGGAGTCTCTGGACTTAATTTTATGTTTGCCTGCAACAATGAGTTTTATGCTTTCATATGTTTTCATGTTAGTGTTTAGTGTCCTTCATTTGCAGTTGAAGAGCTTCTGTGAGCACTTCCTTGTAAGGTGGCCCTAATAAGAGTAATGTATATGTGACTTGATGCTTTTCCCTTGCTGCTTTCACAATTCTCTTTTTGTCCTTGACTTTTGATGTACAATAATAATGTACCTTTTGGGCTTTAATTTGTCTGTGGATCATTGAGCTTTATATATTTTATATATATGAATATCTCTTCCAAGACTTGGCAAATTTCCACAGTTATTTCATTAAATATGCTATCTCTTTTTTGTCTCTTCATTCTCTGGAGCTCTTACATTATCTAATGGTAACCCTTAAGACCTGCAGGCTCTCTTCACTCTTTTCCTTCTGTTTTCCTCCTCTGAATGAATAATTCCACATGACCTTATTTCATTTCCAGAGAGAGAATCTTCAGCTTGATCTAGTGTATTACTAAAATTCTCTATTGTAGTTTCTGTGATGATCATTGCATTGTTCAGCTCCAAATTTTGGGTTGGTTCTTTTTAAACAATAACCATGTGTTCTGTCTCTCATTCAAACCATGAATCATTTTACTGATTTAATTGAATTATCTGTACTATCTTACTGTCTTAATTATCATACTGAACCTCATTGTGAATATTATTTTGAATGTGGTTCAGTTAGTTCATAATTTTTTCCCCTTTGGGCCTGGTTACAGGAGAGTTAGTGCATTCCTTTGTTGAAGGTCATATTTCCTTGCTTTTCCATGGTTCTTGTATCCCTGAATTATTCTTTGTGCATGTGATACCATAACCATGTCTTCTAAATGTAGAATGAATTTTACATAGACTTTCATTTGTAGATGGCACTTTCTGTACTGGCTAAGGAAAAGGTAGTTGCGCTGATTCTGACCAGTCCCAGTGGTATAGCTTTGGTGCAGCCTCTTCAGTTATGATTAGTGTCAGTTATGGCAGTGGTTGTCTGAGTGGCCTGGGCTGCAAGAGTTTGTGACAGTAGCAGTGGCAGCATAGCTATCAAGAGCCTAACATGGCATAAGCTTTTGGAGTCCTCCTGTTCTCATTTTCCCCACAATAGGGAGACTTGGCTGAGGTGACCATCTTGGTATTGTGTCTGAGGTGGCCTAGAAGCAGCTGCAGCAATGCTGGGCTCAGGATGCAGGAAACCATAGCAGAGGTGAAGCTGGGGGCCTAGGCTCATGATCTGGTGAATCTGTTGTGGCATCTGAGTCTTGGGGTTCAGGTTCAATCCCTGAAGCAGGGCTAGATGCAAAATGCAGACCATGGGTCTATGACTCAGCACTGACCCCCAGTGGTATCCTGGGCCTAGTTGTCCAGGTTGTAGCTATGACTCTGATTGGGGGGTGGGGTTGGGGCAGGGTGGATAGGACACATCACTGTCCCAATCATGGGGAAGGAGAGCTCTGGATGTTTGGGCCCAGGGATGAGGCAGATTCTGCATCTTGGGAACCTGAGGACAGTGAGGGAAATTATCAATTTGTTTGCTCATGTTCCCTCCTGACCTTGGTAAGCATCTTCAAGAATGTCATTTTGGATTATTTGTCAGATAAATTTATCATTTTCAATTTATTAATGTCAGTTTCTGGTGATTTCTCTTTTTCTTTTGTTTGCAATATATGTTCCTATTTATTACATTTTCTGGATTCTTTGGTTTTTTTCCCATTAGATAAAATAGACCCCTCCTTCAGCTTTGTCAGAAGAGTCCCATGTAGGAGTGACCCTCACTACTCATTTTAGCCAGATATTCTGATTGTCTCTCAAACCTTTGTGGTGTTTTCAATCACTGTGATGGTTTTTTGCCCCACCCACTGAGATTAATCCTGTCAGTACCTGAAATAAGTACATAGAAACCAATTCCTTCAGAAGCAGCTTAAAAAGTTTGGGTGCTGCCAAACACTAGTGCACCCAACTATATAAAACAAATACTAACAGACATGAAAAGCCATATATGCACTAATACAATTGTAGTGGGGG
>NW_004624850.1:6445394-6470285 GCF_000247695.1 Heterocephalus glaber | reverse complement strand
TAGGAATGGGGCAAAAATAAGAACCAGGATGCATTATGTAAAGGTACAATTCCCAATGAGAAATGTAATTGTGTTGTATACCTACAATGTACCAGTAAAAGAATTTAATACAAAAAAAAAGTTTGGGTGCTGGATGTGTGGTGCAGTTCCTTCTTAGGGAGATTCTCTCAGCTGGGGTTTATCTCTAATCACTCTGCAGGAAGCTGAAAGAATGATGTCTGTAGCAAATGACTGCACTCTGGGTCAGACTGCACACTGTTTCAACTCATTGCTTTGCTGTTTGTCATCTCCAGGGCCTCTTGAATACCAGATCCCATCAATTGTCATAGACAAAAATGTCCACAGATTGTTGGGGGAAAGGATCAGACCTAAGTACCTAGGTGCCCACTTAAGGTCCCAAGGAACTAGAGATTGGCCTGTCCCATTTGTTCCCAGGGGGAGGCTAATTAGAAGTATTACCCTCAGAGGTAGGTGGGAAAGTCAGAATGTTAAGGTGTATAGTCTTAAATGTTCCAGGGAAGAATTGGAGCTGGACATTATTGTCTATTTGTTCTTTTCTGTACCAGGGGAGATATCCATTGGAAGTGCTCAGGCATCTGTTTAAAACTACCTTTTTTTCCCTCTGGTCTTAGGGAAGCCAGCACCTTAGTACATGTCTTTTGGACAGTGGATTGTGTATGAAGAAAAGTAAAATGGATTTAATATATGATGACAGTACATACAAAAGTCATTTTGGGTGGACTACATACTTCAATGTGAAAAAAAAGCCGATTAAATATTTGGAAACAAACATTTTATCTATGATCTCAATCAGAGAACAAAATACATACCATAAAGGAAAGATTGATGAATTCAACCTATTAAATTGAGATCTCTGTTGTATAAAAAGTCCATAAAGAAGCATGATAACTTTCAAATAGGCAAAATATTTGGATATGTAACTGACAAGAGATTATGCAGATCATATAATGTCTGTTTCTCAGTAAGTATAAGATGAATCACTACGAAATAAAAAAGCATTTCAGTTTCTGAGACAAAGTGGCAGTAGTCATAAATATATCAAAATATATTCCATCCTTTCAGTCTATTTTAGTAACCAGGAAACATGAGTATGACATGTCAAATTAATGGGGAAAAAAAGGTTTGTTGGCTTTAAAAAATTATTTTTGTTAGTACTTACTTGCACTACATAATGATCACATTCATCATAGTGAATTTGTTCCTGTATGTGATATATCTTACTTCTTTTTTCACCATTCCTCTCCCCTCCCTTCAACCCTTCTTCCCCTCCCCATTTACAAAAGCTTTGCTTCCATTTTCTCCTTTCATTCTCTCTTTCAAAATCCCTTTGCCTTTCTTTCCCTCCCCTTTCCCCCTTCCCTTGTTCCTCTTCCCAAGGGAACATGTTCTTCCTACTTTCCAGTATCTATCCTCCATTTTGCTCCTTATTTACCCTTTAGGTTTCTCACACAAGACAAGCTATGTAATGTTTGAACTTATGCGTCTGATTTACTTCAGTTAACATTGTGGTCTCAAGGTGCATCTGTTTACCTGTAAATGTCTCAAGTTTATCTTTATGGCAGAGTAGTTCTCCATTGTATATAAGTCCCATATTTTCTTTATCCATTCATCTGTTGATGGGCATATGGGCTGTTTCCAAGTTTTCACTCATATAAACTGTGCTGTTATAAACGTTGATATGTATATATCACTGTTGTTTGATGCCTTTAACTTTCAGGAAGATATGTAGGTGGGAAATAGTTGTGACATCTGGATCCTGATTTTAGGGTTTTTTAAGGAATCTGCTTACCGATTTCCATAGTGTTTGTTCCAATTTATACTCCCACCAACAACAGAGAAGAGTTGTTTTCACCCACAGATTTATCAGCATTTGTTACTGGTTGATTTCTTGGTGATAGCTATTCTTTCTAGAGTGAGATGGAATCTCAGTCTTGTTTTAATTTGCATTTCTCAAATGACCAGGGATGTTAAACATTTTTTCATATATTTATTTGCTATTTGTACTTCTTCATCTGAGAAGTGGCTCTTCATTTCAGGGGCCCATTTTTGGGTTGGGTCTTTAAATTTGGGGGGGGGGTCCTGATTTTTTTGTTCTTTATATAGTCCAGCTATTAGTCCTTTGAGGTGTAGTTGATAAATTTTTTTTCCATTTTCTGGGTTGTTTCTTCACACTGTTGGTGGTTTCTTTTGCTGTGCAAGAGCTTTTTAATTTGGTGTGGTCTCACTTGTTGATTCATTGTAATATATCTTGTGTCATCAGGGTTCTGTTCCTAAAGTCTTTGTCTACACCTATGTGTCTTGTTTTACCTATTCTATCTTCCAGCAGATTGTTTCTGTCTTAATATTTATGTCTTTGACCCATTTCTATTTTAGTTTAGTGCATAGTAAGAGGAATGTGCCTGTTTAAACTTCAGCATGTGGAAAGCCAGTTTTCTCTCCGCTATTTGATTAGGTGACTCCCAGGAACAAATAAGAAATTAGCTAAGACTTGAACAAGTATTTCCTTGTTTATGAATGCCATTAAAATTATACAGCCAAATTTGATTCACAAACACCCATTGTTTTACATTAAATCTACATGAAACTCTTATTTCATATAGCACCCCTAATTTGGAGGAGCTATTATTTATCATATAGTTACTTTAGTAGTATCTGTCGGTGGAATGAGTAGATTTAAATGAAAGCAATATAAACTTGAGTTGGCTGGCATTGGGTTGTATTGTCTTTCATAGTCTCAGGTATATTCATTGTAGCTACTTCTTATCAGGCATGAATAGCTTCAGACCAGATACAATATTTATGCTTGACATTTAAGTGTTTGTCATGTGCTAGTGTTTTTCTAGTAACTTTACATGTGATCCTCACAAACACTTTACAAGAAAGATTTTATTATACCTAACTTTGTCTGTTAGTTTGTTTTGGTACTGGGGATCGAACTCAGGCTCTTGCGCTTGTGAGGCAGCATGGCGGTACCACTGAGCTAAATCCCTGGCCCATACCTAAGTTTTAGTAGGTGAAGAAATTGAAGCTCCAAGAGGATAAGTAATTTACTCAAGGTCGCAAAGTTGGTAAATAGATGTAATAGGTTTGTAATAGCCCGTCTCATTCTATGACATATGATCTTAACTAGTGCAATGTTGAACAATACATTAGGAAAAGGAAATCTCATGTTTCTACCCACTTTATTTTTGCTATTTTTGTTGTCAATGTTTTTGGTGGTGTTAATCACATTCATAGAAGGCATAGAATTACATGGTTTGAGCTTTGTACTTTTAAAATTCTTCTTACTAGTTAATTTCACTTAATAGGTATGAAAAAAGATTAAAGAATATGTTAATTTAATTTCATGAACCTCATAGTTTTAGAGACTGTCCATTGTAGTTCTTATGGTATGAAAACTCATTGTTAGAAATATTAAAATTTGCTCTATTAAAACCTGAGGAATGAAGAAAAGCCATCAAGAAAAGTGGACACCTGTGAAACTGTAGAGTGGCAAATTCAAGGTGATAATATTATATACACATTACCCTTTCTATGGTTTCCTAAACATATTAACATTTGGAAATTGACATTTTAAAATTTACAGGGCTACAATTATACAATAGTAAATTTTAAGTTTTTGTTGTTGTTTTGGGTTTTGTTTGTTTGTTTTTTTGTTTTGGTACTGGGGATCGAACTTGTGTCCTTGTGCTTCCACAGCAGTTGGTGAAACCACTGAGCTAAATCCCTGGCCTTATTTTAAGTTTTTTAATAGTGAGCTTGTATTTCAATACAAGTGCCATGATGTTCCAGATGCATGGAACATACAAAATACTGTACAATTTTGTTATTGCCCCCATGAAATTCAGACTTTAGAAGGACCCAGGCACATTGTGAATCATTTTAATATATGGTAAGGCATGATAGAGGTATGTGTGCTTAGGAAAATTTTATACACCATTAAAGGATAAACAGAATTTAGTTAAGTGAGGGAAGATAATATTTGGTATTTTGATAATATCATGAATAAACAGTGTGAACAGAGAATGACACCTTGTGCTCACTTGGGCAGCACATATACTAAAATTAGAATGATGCAGAGAATAACACATGTTAGTGTTAGAGTTCATGCTGACAGAAAGGGATAAGTGAGGAGAACAACCTGGTCACAGAATGCCTGGGTGTTGTACAAAAGCACCTGCACTTTCTACAGGTATAAGAAGTCATTGAAGACTTTTTGTGGGGAAACTATTGTCAGATTTAATTGTACAGAAAAAGTTTTGGTCACATGGTAGAAATAGATATGTGGACTGTGAGCAGAAAAGGGAAGTTTTTATTGCACATTAGATGTGTGATAAATATATATAGCAGAATAGTAGTAAAAGAGACAGGTTTGAGAAATATTTACTGATATAATTACCAAAAGTTGTTGATTGAATGTGAAAGAAAGATTACATAAAGATGGTATGGTCAATTAATAGAAAAAAATATAATGGCAAAGATATTGTGATGAGAAAATGATGAGTTCATAATCACTTGCTTCATGCATTGTTTTTGATATCACCACTTATTGTCTGAGTAGGAGGATCCACAGAATTTGAAGCTATTATGCTTTCTTTCTCTTGAATGAATTATGGAAAACTGTAGCATCTAAACTGAATTAGTACATATAATTGCTTCTGGCAACTTATAATGTCAGATATACTTTTAGTTATTTCAGAATTCCTAAAAGCCCACTCTACTGAAGAATCTATGAATGTTTCTGCAACTGAACCATGGAAGTTTCCTTTCATTGAAGCGCCGTTGTGTTATTAACATCCGTGAGCATACTAATTTCTATAATTTAAAGTAATAATTGCTAGAGTAACAACATAGATTCCCTGGAGTTAGGAAGTATATATACAGCTGAGCTGGCTATCTGACAACTACCTGAAATGCCTAGTGAAGGCTGAAGGTTACCAAAACTAGACTCAATTTTGAAACAGAGGTTTTGAATTGTGTCAGGAGAAATGCTACCTAATTTTGGGGAAAAATAATTTGATTAGGCATAGTTCTCCTGCCTACAGGGCAGCTATGGAATTTGGAGACATAATTCCATTTTGGCCTCTGGTCACAACTGAGACCTTAATGATCCGGTGATGCTGTGATGCTCCAGGACAAGATTACAGCAGCTGAAGACATCCTGGGAGGAACAAAATCTTCATCTCCATAGTTCTTCATTGATTTAGGAATTCCACAGCTCTCCAGTCATCTGTTAAATTTGCTTCTCCCAATGTACTGAACTCTGTCCTGAGTCATTTGTTATATTTGTTTCTCCCCATGCACTGAATAAAAGGTGAGGCAAGCTTGGGGTCTTTCCTCTTTGCTGCCCAGAGCAGCACTGATCAGGCCCAAAGCTAAAGCTTCTTCTTCAAGTCTCATTCATGTTTTCTACCTTTCCTGTATAAAAAGTTAATTCTTCTTGTGCTGCCATGGCTCGCAGGAGACTAGGACTCACTGCAGAGTTTCTAGTAATGTGCCCTTTCCCTGTTCCCTACAGAATTGTGATTATAACATGCTTCTGGAATATTGGCAGGACTTTGATGGGGCACAGTGATAAATTTAAGAGACAATTTGGTATACTAGGAAGCATATATCATCTCAAATCGACTAATGCTTTTACTGCTACTGAGTACTTGCCAATTTATAAATATAAACAGCAACTAGAACTTCTCTGACAAATTTCTGGCTACTTGTTAACAGAAAGGAAAAATTACTTTGCTTGTGTCTTAATATTGGAGAGAATCTTGAATTAATAATGATGGAATACACTTTCAAATTGCAAAATAGAATTGGGTTGCATAAAATTGCCAGTAACTCTGCTCTTTTTCAAGGTTAGCTTTGACCTCCCAAGCTCTGTGGAGACTTCTGATCCAAGGTAGCTCTGACCAACTAGGTAGAGTCAAAGGAAATGGATACTTAAAGCCACTCTACATGCAGGGAAACCCTCTGAGCATCTAAAATATCTTAGAAATTTTCTCAATCCTGAGGCAAAATATTCAACACCCCAAGTTAATGAGGAAAAGTTTATTTCCATTAACAATTTGTAGAGGTTTCATTCCATACTTAGCTGGCTCTGAGGTAGGTTGACATGGTAGAGAAGTATCACAGAGCAGACAGTCTATGGTGCAGCAGGCCAAAGGCAGCAGGCAGAAAGCAGCAAGCAGCAGTGGTGGCAAGTCTGCCTTCTCTCTCCTCCTTTATATTCCATCCAGGCTACAAGCCTATTGTGCCACTGACACTCAGGGTGGGGCTTCCACTATCCATACCCCAAACCTTGCTAAACCCATTTAGTTATCACACACCCTTAATCTCAGTATTGCACACCCTAGAATGAGCCAGCTCTGAGAAGCCCCACCTATGAGCCTGTTAGGCTTTGGGGGACATCTAGGCACAAGCTATAACAGAAGGATCTCTCTGTCACCCTCCCTCTCTTTTTCTGTCTTCTTCTTTCCCTCCCTTCCTCTCCTATTTGATTCCCTTCTTTCTAATACTGTGTCCCATGAATTCTAGCTGTCTTGGCTTTCCAAGCACTGATTTTGTCTTTGAACTCAAGAGCACTAGGTGCTCTGTTCAGGTTCCTCTTTGTTACGCTCTGGCCTGGAAATTCCAGGCAGTAAATTGCAGGTCATTAGGGCCTGCTTTGCGTTCCTTCTTATTGCACTTGCTGTTTTCCAGTTTCTGCATACTGCTGTTTCTCATATTTTTGTCCAGTATCTAAGGTGTTTGAGATAGAACAATAATTCTGGTCCCTGATGCCCTTTCCTGGATGAAAGCAGAAATCTGTGTGCCTAATTATAGGTCAGTGAAACACATCTTCAAAGAATAAAACCAAATCTCAAAGGGTCAAATGTAACAGAAATTTTTCTCATAGTTTTGAGGGAAGTATAGCACAAGGTTATATCACACAATATGCAAAAAACTCTTTTCCAAATTCCTAAGTATCTTTTCTCATGGCTGTTCCTTCAGTCCCAAAGCTCCATTAGTATAGACATATTTGCTTTCTGTATTGCTGTTTCACTTGTTAATTCTCTTTTTCTCTTAAAAGAACCTCCTCTCTTGTTTCTGTGGTCAAACTTTATTCCCTCCTTCCTTCCTAGTCTCTGGATTTTGTTAGATTCTATGGCCTAGCCAACAAAAAATATATATATATTATATATATATATATTTCTGTATTGTGCTCATTTTTTTACATCACAATTTTTTCTTGATAGAGTATTTTTAGAGGAATTTTAAATTTGCAGAAAAAAATAAGTGGAAAGTACAGTAGGTTCCCATTAACCCACTGTTCCTCCATATGATTTCCCCATCATTAACATTTTGCATTTGTGTGATGTTTGTTATGATCGATGAACCAATGTTAGCACATTAACTAGCACCCATAGTTTCTATAGGATTTACTTTTTCTACAGCACAGTTTTATGGGTTGTGATAAATGTAGGTCATATATCAGTGGCAGCAAATTTATGGCACACATATTACTGTTTTTCTTTTAAGACCAAAGATGTAAATGTAGAGTTGTTTTTTCTAAATTAAAACCTCAGTATACAGGTTTAATTGCAATAAATAAGTGGGTCTGGGGTTGCAGTTTGGACTCGGTCTCTAAAACATTCACCATCACTGTCATAAATCCACCATAACAGTACCACATAGAATAGTTTCATTGCCCTGAAAATTTCCTGTGCTCTACCTGTTCATCTCTCTTTCTCAACCCAGTGAATCCCTAGAAACAATGAATCTTTTCACTGTCTCTGAAGTATTGACTGATCAAAAATGTTGTATGTTTGGAATCAGAGTCCTTATACATTTAAATTCTTCCATGTCTTTTCATAGTTTGATATAGATCATTTGTTTTGTTTCTGTGCTGTTGAATTCAGTTTGCTCCTATGTATTCTGTTGAAGATTTTTGCATCTATATTCATCAGAGATATTGGCCTGTACTTTTTTTTGCAGCAAATTTGTCTGGATTTGAAACCAGGGCAAGACTCACCTCCTAAAGCTGTTTGAAAGTATTCAACCTCTTCAATATTTTGGAAGAGTTTGAGAAGCACTGTACTAGCTCTTTAAGTATTGGGTGTAGTTGGGCCTAGAAGCATCAAGTCCAGGATTTTTTTGGTGGGAATTTTGTTGTTGTTGTTTTGTTCTGTTTTTTGAGACAGGTTCTCACTTTGCAGTCCAAGCTGGCCTTAAACTCACATGTATAGTCCAGGCTGGCCTTGAACTTGTGGCAGTCTTCCTGCCTCAGCTTCCTGAGTGCTTGGATTACAGGCATACAACATGCCCGGCTGGAAGATTTTACTATTAATTCAACCTCCTCGCTCATCTTACCAGTTGGTTCAGATTTTTCTGTTTCCACATGACTTAGTCTTGGTAGATTGTATTTGCCTCAGAATTATCTATTCCTTTCAGGTTATCAAATTTTCCAGCATATTCTTGTCCATAGTCATCTCTTATGATCCTAGGACCTAGGTATCTTTGTGCTATCAGTTGTAACAACTCTTTTTTCTTGTAATACTTGTCTTTTCTCTTTTTTCTAGTTAGTCTAACTAATGTTTCATCAATTGTGTCATTATTAAAAACCCACTCTTAGTTTTGATGATCTTCCGAGTGTTTTTTTTTTTACACCCTAGATCTACTAACTTTGGGCTTAGTTTGTTGTTCTTTGTCTTGTTCTTTGAAATGAAGAGTTAGATTACTCATTTAAGATAGTCTTTCTTAATGTAGGCTTTTATAAGCAGCACATTCACTTGGAGTTCCAGAGCAGCCCCAGGATATACAGTGAGTTCAAGTCCAGCCAGATACAAAGGAAGACCCTGTATCAAGAAAATAAAATAAATAAAAATCAAACTAAATAAAAGAGAACCCCTCAGTGAAAGTACACTTTGGTTTCTACTGGTATCTCGGCCATCCGATTTATTCTGTCTGTCACTATGACTGTCTTCCTTGCTATCACTTTATATTTTGAAATAGGGTATTGCAGTGTTCTGTAGTTCCATATGAATTTTCAGATTCCTTTTTCTATATAGGAAAATGTTATAGATATTTGCTAGGAAGACATTGATTCTGGTGGTTGCTTTGGGTAGCATGGGTATTAGAACAGCATTAATTCTTACAATCCAAAATCTTCCCTTGTCCTTGTGCCTTTCACTCACTTCATCAATGTTCCATAATTTTCAGGCAACTGGCAAATGTGGTTAAAATTTTCCCATGTATTCATTCTTTTTGACACAATTAAATATGAAGTTGAGTTTTTGTAGTGGGTGAGAATTTAAGTGCATAGAGACAGAATTAATTTCTCCATGCAGATTTTGCATCCTGCTACTTTGCTCAACTTGTTCATTATTTCCACCAGACTTTTAGTGGAATCTTAGGTTTTTGGTATACATGATATATCCTCTGAAAACAGAAACCATTTTCAAGACTTCTTGTCTGACTTGGATGTCTTTTTTTTCTCCTTATTCTTTTATTGGTACATTTTAGGTATACAATACATTTACATTTATCATTGGGTGCTTGGACCTGTACCTGATGGATCTTGGTTCTTATTTTTTCCCCATTACCTGTGCACCCTTCACCCCCTCCACCTATCCCTATTTACATAGACTTTGTTTCCATATTTTTTCTTTTCTCATAATTTTTCCTTTCCCTTTCCCCTCCCACCACCCCTACACCTTTTGACCTTTTCTTCCTATTTCAAATGATTAGTTATTCATTTTAGTCATTTTAATCCTTATTTACACTTTGTTTCTCACATGAGAGAAACTATTCTGTATTTACACATGTGTGTCCTATTTATTTCACTTAAGAGAATGGCCTCAATATGCATCCATTTAGCTATAAATGTCTCTAGTTTCTTGTTCTTTTTGATTTGGATGTCTTTGGTTTCTTTCTCTTGATAATTTCCATGGCCAGGACCCTGAGTACTGTGTTGAACTGAAGATGCCCCATGGGAACTCTGGTCTCATTCCTGACCTAAAACAGAAACTTTCTGCTTCCACCCACTGAGCACAGTGTCAGATGTGGGCTTGTCCTGCAGGGTGGCCACACGGGCTCCCTCTTCTCTCCAGCTTGCAGGGTGGACTGTTTACTGAGAAGCTGAGCTATGAAGCTGGGGGCATGGGTTGGGGCCTTCCCTGCCTCCTGGTTCCCTCCACCACTGGGTGTTCCACCTCATTCCCCCCTCAGGTCTCCACTAAGGGCCCCTCCAGCCCCTGTCCTCACCTTCCAAGGCTCCAAGTTATATGGAGCCCTCAGATGTGAACTCTGTGCCCACAATCTTCAATCTGTACACATTTACCTGGAAATTTCACATGTAGAGATTCATGTGAAAGAGTGAGATTTACAGACTCACATGTTCCCTTTACCTCCGCTGTGGGTGTGAATGGTTAGGAACCATTGAACATACAACTGCACAAGCTGCTGAGTCAATTATACATTCACAGCCACTGGAACTGCTTGAGGTTCAGCTAGGCCATTTCTGCAGTCCTTCATGGGATGACAGAGGCACTTATGGGCCAGCACAGTCCCCACCCAGCAGTTGAGTAACACAGGCCTGCACAGAAAGGTGAGGACAGCGGGAAGGAGCACCTCAGGGAGGCCACTCTTGCTGGGGAGGACAACTGTCTTTTATCTACTCTTCATTCCTATCAAATTCCTTATACAGTGGAGCCTTGGTTCACAAACTTATTTCTTTCCATAACTCTGATCACAAACCAAATTGGTCACAATCTGAATCAAATTTAATGGTTAGGTTCAATGTTGACCTTATAGGGAAATTTAACTCAGTTCATGACCAATTGTTTTGGACCAGAATAATGGAAAGAATTAAGTTCATGTACCAAGGTACCACTGTATTCTCATGGTAAATATTTCTATTTATTGTCATAGCAAATATTTCTTCTCTTACAATCATTTCACTTAAGGATAAAAAGTGAGTATTTTATTAAATAGGTAAATGAACAGAGATGATTTAACATTGATCTATACATAATTAAAATATTCACATTATAATCATCTTCATACATCAGTGATAGACACACCAAAATTTTCTGCATCCACCTCTAGAGTTCCTCATCCTTAATTGTTGGGCAAGTCTCCCAGGCTCTGTCTTTCTCTGCCTCTTTGCTTCTGTCTGTCTCATGTTCTTATACCCAGACTTTTGCACATCTGTGTGAGTATGCAGATTGATGTCAGAGATATTGCACTTTGGAATCTGATATCATCCACGCAGATATCCTTTGCACACCTGTGTGTGATTTTCGTGATCAGATTCCTGGGCCTGATTCCCTGTGGACCCAGAGAGCCATGCCTCCTTATCCCTATGGATTGCCAGGTTCATGCAGCCCACAGTAATCCAACACAACCCTCTTTGTAGATGTTAGTGATGGTCCCAGTTCCTTCTGAGTTCAAACAGTGCTGTGAATGACAGTCTGGAAAACAAATCTTGCCTTAGCCCTGTGAGGTAAAAGGACACAGGTGGAGAACACTGATTGGGAGCTGCCAGACGGGCCTGTGCTCTGCCTCCATACCCCCACCAGTGCTGATCAGTGGAGCCTTAACACCTGCCAGTCTGGTGGGACATGAGACATCTCAGTGACGGGTACCTGTGTGTATCAGCACTGGGAGACTGAGCATTTTATACACTCCTAGGCCATATGTGGAGCTTTCCTTTGGAATTATAAGAATTTGTGTTTTAGGACACAAATGAATGGACTCATGAGACCTGGTTCTACCCCTCCAGTGTGGGTCCTCTATTGAGCCATGGATTCTAAGTAACACTTTTCTGGTGTAGTTTGTCAGTCTTACTTTTCATATTGTTTTTGTTTCTTTTTTAACTGTAGGAAAAGTCTGCCTTCCTTTACCTGCCTGGTAATGTGGAAATCATAGAACAGCTGTTTGAACACCAAATGATAAATACATTCACTATGGTATTTCCTTTTTCCCTATAAAGTGTGGTCTATCTCGGATTGGGCCTTCCACCATAGAGCAGTATCAGTCAGGCTCTTCCAGTAATGTTAAATTTGATTCCCTGATGTGAAAAACTGAAACAGTAAACCACAGAAACATAAAGGTAGGTAGGTGGTGCCTGGGGAGTAGAGAAGGGGAATGGGGAGGTGCGTGTATGGGTACAAGCTGTGGGAATGTTCTGGAACTTGAGAGGTAAAGGTTGTGCAAACTAAGAATGTGCTGGATTCCACTGCACTGAGCATGTTAGAACAAACAGAAGCTTAACTGATGAAAATTAGTTTAGGAGGACACAAGGTATAACAGAATTACAGACATGAAGATGAAAATGAAAATGGAAAGAAATCCAAAGGGAAAGGAGGGGAGAAGGCCAGGTGTTTGGCAGGAGCTGGTCCCAGGTACAGTTGAGGAGCTGACACCTGCTGTGGAGCTGCCACCGGGCCCAGCTCTGGAGCCCATGACATTGGGGTTCCTGCACTGGTTGTTGCTTTGGTTTTGGAGTTGGTGAGGGTGCTGCAGGTGGGGCTGCCACAAGCTCAGCAGGTGGAACTTGAGGTTGGTCACAGTTGGCCTTGAATACCAAAAGGACAAAAAAACACCAAAGCTCCATGTTCTTTCCATGTTCAGAAATGAGTCAGCTGTGTACAAACCCACCCTCAGGAAGTCTCCCCGCACTGCATCCACCCATTGACTTCTGAGTGAATCAGAGTTCCAGGGTGGCCCCAGTGCCTTGAATCCTCTGTGTAACAAGTCCCATCCCTCCCCACTGGCCTACAGGCCTGTGACCAGTCCCCACCCTTGGGCTCTGCTTCAGTGGGCTCAGAGCACTCCAGTTCAGCCAGGTTAAATATGGGCTGAGTGGCCTAACTGGATTAGCAGCTCCTGCCCGGAGCCAAGGTGGGAGGCTCTGGCCCTGGGAAGACAGGTGTGGGCATCAAGGTGAGAGGTGTGGACTTCCCTCCCAACTGCTTTCCAGGGGTGCCCTGTGGAGTTAGAGGTCTGCCTTCTGGTCCAGCTATAAAGGTGACAGCTGCACCTTCTCTCCACCCTGAGTGCAGAAGCCCTGGCCCAGGAAGCTCCATGGGAGCAGGCTCCATGGAAGGGAGTCCATGGGTAGTGGTGGGACCTCTCTCCCTTCTTCAGGGAAGCCTGACCCAAGTCTTCCTGCCCCTCTGCAGTGGCAGGTCACCTGTGTCAGGAAATGGAGTGGTCCCTGCAGTGCTACTGCACTTGTGGGAACGGGGTTGGTGATCTGAAGTGAAAGGGCATGGGGAATGTGTCCTGCCTGCCTGTCATCAGGCTTTAGCTCATGTAGTGATGCATTGCCCCATTCTCTGTGCCTCCTATGGGCTCCTCATCCCCTATTATGTGTCCTTACCTATGGAGGTAGGAGGGTAACCACATCTGCTATAATGTGGGCAGTACCTGCTCTGCTGTCCAGCATGCCTGTCTAGCCCATCTACCATGAAAGCCCAAGTAGGCAGCAGTTGTGCATCCTCTGTTTGCTGAATCCTGGTTGGTACCTGGTACATTCAAGGCCTGAGAACCCACCAGCTCCTTTCATGATGTCTGAGGGCCCTGGAAGCCCCTACAGCTTCATGCTCTGGTTACCCTCAAAAAGCCCATGGAATGATTGTCCAATCTCCTTGAGAGTGAAGAGAACAGTTTCATCCAAGTGCTGGATCAGCAAGGAGGAGGCCAAGCTTCCTCATGGGGAAGGAAAACAGCAGTGCCCCTGGACCCAGCTCTGAAGAGACAGACCTGGGTGTGGGCCCAGATCCTCCTTCCATCTGCTCATATTACCCTGGACAGCTCAGTACACCTCTCTATCTAGGATTTTCCAGTGTGTCCTCCAGCTCTATGGAGGTCTTCCTGGCATCTGCTCACTGGGGACATCATCAGGCATGTGAGATGACACTTGCAAAGCCTGTGGGCTTCTGTCACATGTACCCAGTGCACAAAGAGTGAAGTCCTGGGCTGAGGATTTAGCTCAGTGGTTCTGCCTGCCTCTCAAGTGCGAGGTCCCAAGTTGGATCCCTGGCACAGAAAGAAAAGAGAAGAGAAGTGAAGGGGAGGGATATTGGGAGATCCAGGAAGTGGTAGCACGGAGCATGGAATCCAGTGAACACAGGCCTGGCTCCCACTGTGTGGTGGGGGCAATGACACTTAGCCTCCTGGATATCATCATGACAGGCTGAAAATTAATTCACACATTTCCCTCTCTCTATGCCTCCCATTTTCTGCTGGCTGTATTTATTTATTTATTGTTGCTGAGGACTCCAGTCAGGACCTCTCATAGGACCTCCCCATTCTATCTGAATCCTCTTTACATTCAGCCCTGTGCACCTCCTCAAGGATCATGCTCTGGGCCCCTGCTCACCAGCTCCCACTTCCCTCGCCTCCTGATGGTCACATCCTGAAAGATCCACTCCCTTGTCTGTGGGCCACGCTCAGAGATTCATTGTCATTTGTATAACAGAAGTGCTGAGATAAGACCCAGCACCTCATGCGTGGTAGGCAAGTACTGTGCTCTGAGCTCCCTGCCCCACCCTACAACTCACTGCAATCTAGTAGAACATGGCAAATGTCCTCTGATGTCACCACCAAGGGCCACACAAAACTCAGCTCTGAGTAGTGTCCGGCTCTCTACCTCCTCTGCTCTGTCGTTCTCTCTCTTTTCTTCTCTGTCCTCCTCTCTAGATCTCTTGCTCTGGGGAAGCCACTGCTAGCTGTGGAGGAGCCCTGAGAAGAGGCAACTGATGGAGGAGAAATCAGGCCTGTGTCCTAACTGAGTCCTGCCCTAACCCACACCAGAGCCTGAGAGCAGGTTCTGCCACAGTAGTGGCCCACTGTCACTTGCAGCGCTGACCTCCTGAGGTACCATGGCAGAAGCCCCCAGCAGAGCCTCCCCACAAACTGTGAGAACAGATGTTTAGTGTTGTGTCTGATAGTCCTGGGGATGTGTTTGTCGGTCACTGACAGTCTCTAGCACATCTGAGATTCTTCCCCCATCCTTGTACCCCCTCCCCCACTTCTTCCCTGATTCTCTCCAGCCACACAGTCCTCACTCCTCACCTTCTCCCTGACTAAAAACAATGTTGGCTTTCAATCCCAGGCAATTACTCCTTCCCTCTCCCACAATGTGCTGAGGCATGTGCAGGACTCAATCCCCCATGTCATTAGCTCCAGGAACCAGAGTCACCTCAGTGAGACCTTTTCAGATGCCCTCATGTAGTGACTTCAGCCTTCCACCCGCTTTATTGGGTAATGACAATGGGTTTCTCTTTCACTACATTTCTCAGGGCTTTGTCCCTCTCCTCCTTCAGGCTGTGGGCTCCTGTAGGGCAAAGACCATGTTGGTTTCTTGTGTGCAGGTCCCAGGCCTAATTCAGCCCAGGAAGAAGTTGAGAATTTCAGGTGTAGCACTGAATTCATGAGAGTGTCTTGGAACTTCTATGTCTTTTGTTGCTGTTTTTGTTAGTGGTGGTGATGTTTTGCTTTGTTTTACTACTGGATATTAAACCAGAGTGCTCTCCGCTGAGCTACATTCCCAAACCATCCTGCTGTTGGATCAGGGTCTCACCGAGTTGCCCAGGGTGAGGTCCAACTTGTAATCCTCCTGTTTCAGCTTTCCAGAGTGCTGGAATTACAGATGTGTCTAATCATACCTGGCTACTCAGAACTTGCCCTGAGTCCCAACCACTGACCAGTTCAGATCTTACAGAAGGATGCTCATAATGGGTGGTTCAGTCCTGCATGGTGACAGGTTGGCCAGAATGGCCTCTCACCCACATCCATGCAAGAATCTGAGGCTACAAAGGGAGGTCATGTTGCAGTGGATGAATGAGTGGTCCAATGCTCTTCTCATTTCTGAACTTCTCAAGTCTCAGTGCACAAAGCCCTGAGCTTTTGTCTGGGAGCAACCTCTAGGGGATAGAAAGTATATTCCAAGGTTTTGAATAGAGTGGTCCCAAAGTCTCATAAAGATGTGGTGAGGCTGCAGGACACTTGGGTGATCAACTCAAAGCTCCACCCTGTTCAGGGAAAGAAACAGGCTTTCTCTTCTAGCCCCTCCACTTCTTGGGGCTCATCCTAGTCAAAGGCCCCTTGTCCAGGACATGTAGAACCCTGCCCTGGCCTTTCCTGGCTGCCCAGAGAGCCAGAACATGAGGACCTCTACATACCTGAGGGATTCACCTGCCCTAAATCATCTTTCTTTTCCATGGGCCCTGGTGCTAGTGTCAGGAAACTGGATGCTTCTGTCCCAGGGGTGAGCTGCCTCTGGCCTCTTTATCTGTTTCACTTATAAACACCCAGATTTCACTGAGTGTGCCTGGAGCCTCTACAGACTGAGCTAAAATGAACCTTTCTTCCTTTAACATGTGGCTGCCAGGTATTTTGACCCAGCAGTGAGAATGTTGCTAAGACAAGTGATCATAAAGTGAGCTAGACTACATTCAAATTTCCCTGTCCTACGGAAGAGGATGTGAAGTAACCACATTCATGAGAGCCTGTGGAAGTAAACTGCAAGAGAACTTAATAAACACACCCCATGCTGCTCTGGACTTCCTATTCTTGATGGTGGACTTTGCATGGAACACTCTACTGAACTTCTTTTTTCAATGATTGAATTAAAAAATAGTCACATAATTACCTGCATACTATAGAACTGTAGACTTTCATTTCTTGGTTGATATACTTAGATGTGAAATTGCTTCATCATATTGCATCAAACCACCAGTTGCTGCATCAAACTGGTGCAAGTTTAACTCAGAAGTTGCTGATGTTTGCTTTGAAGCAGGTGTCTTAAGCAGAGCTTGGGGGTTTTGTTTTAGTTCAATTTTTTTACTTGTGTGTTTTTGTTGATGATTGTCCTTAAATTTTCAGTATTTTCTGATTTGACTTTTATAATCAGCCTGAGAACAAGCTTTGTATATTACATAAATTCAGTATTTTTGCCATGGAGAAAATTTAATAAGGAAAATATAAAAATCACCTATAATTTCACCAACCCAAAGACTGCAGTTTCTCTTGCATGTGAACCTTAGTCAACACACCTTGCATGGGATAGACTGTCACATATGCATTGGTCAACTTTCGGGTTTGCATTGGTTCAAATTTTTACCTTATACCATTTAAATTAGATGGCTGCAAATATGCTACTAAATATATCTTCTTGGGATCTTGATGTCTTATAACGAAAAATATTCGATCATTCCTTTTCTTCTTTAATTTTTTCTTTAGTACAAAACTCCTTACTGAGCCATATTGCTATCCTGTTTTAAATTTTTTCTTCTTTTTTTAACTTTTGAAACAGAGTCTAACTGAAACAGTAATTAGGCCAGGCTAGGCTCCTATTCATGACCTGCATTTTGGTAATGCCTGGGAACAGGATCTGTGCGTTTCACAAAAATGACTTTGAGAACAAGCTACGCTTTATGGATTGTAGGATAACATGCCGGGTAGGGTCAAATTTCCATTCTCCACATTAAATGAACCAACTCCACCATGAATGTAATCATGTACTACAAACATGCAATAATAAAAAATATGTTGAATTATAAACACAGTAAGAAAGGAAGTGATATTCTGACACATGGACTACAATAAAACAGCCAAGCCAAGCAAAGCCTGCACAGATCTGAGACCCTGTACCTGCAGACAGATTCCTTCAGGCCGATGCAAGCCTGATGCACAAAGAGACCCTTGTCCTGAACCAGCACAGGCTGATGGGTGTTCTGTGGGCAATCATTTTTTTTACTTATCCCATCATTGCTTATTTTTTTAACTTTATATTTTATAGTACAAATTTGTCATATATACGATCACATTCATCATAGGAAATTTGTAGCTGTACATGATATATTTTAATTCTTTTTTGTCCCATTCCCCCTGTTCAACCTTACTGCCCCTACCATTTACAAAATCTTTGTTTCCATTTTTTTCTTTCTATTTTCTTTTTGGTCCTTTTCCTTTCCTTCCTTTCCCCTTCCACCCTCCTGTCTTCCCCTTCCCATTTGAACACTTTCTATCTACTTCCCAACATCTGTCCTCCAGAAAACTCCTTATTTACACTTTGAGTTCCCCACACAAGAGAAACAATGTGATATTTATACTTCTGTGTTTGATTTACTTAAGATTATGGTCTCAAGAGGGGCATCCATTTTCCTACAAATGACTCAAGTTTATCCCTCTTTATGGCACAGTAATACTCCATCCTGTATACATAGCACATTTTCTTTTTCCATTCGTCTTTTGATGAGCATCTGGGCTGTTTCCAAGATTCAGATATTATACATTATGCTGTTATTAACATGTGTATTCATACATCACTGTGTTATGATGCTCTTAACTGCTGTGGGTAGATACTTAGAAGGGGAATGGGTGGGTCAAATAGAATCTCTAGTTTGAGTTTTTTGAAGAATCTCTATACTGATGTTCATAGTGGTTGTACCAATTTATACTCCTACTGACAATAGAGAAGGATTCCTTTTTCCCCACATCCTCGCCAGCATTTGTTATTGGTTAATTTCTTGATGATAGCCATTCTCTCTGCAGTGAGACAGAATCTCAGTGTTGTTTTAATTTGCATTTCTTGAATGACTTGTGATGTTGAACACTTTTTCATGCATTTATTTATGTTTGTACTTCTTCATTTGAGAATTGTCTGTTCATTTTAGATGCACATTTGTGGATTAGGTCTTTATATATGTGGGGTATAATTTTTTTTGAGTTCTTTATCTATTGTAGATGTCAGTCCTATGTTGGAGGAGTAGGTGGTAAAAATATTTTCCCATTCTGTGAGTTATCTCATCCCTCTGTTGGTGGATTCTTTTGCTGTGCAAAAGTTTTTCAATTTGATGTGATCCCATTGGAAGAAAGTTCATGATCAGCAGCAGGTAAGGAGTATTCTGAGTTAACTGCCAAAGTGTCTCCCCAGGACAGGGCAGCTGGGTTTCCTGGGAGACAATTATGATGTTCATATTGGGAAGACTGTCCCTCTCCTGGAGAAGACTGCACATCCTATCCTGTGAGATCAAAATGCAGATCATGCTCTTTTATACACCCTGTGGTCAGACATGGTGGATGAGAACACATTAGGGTGGAGAATTTCACATTATCATGTGTGCATGGCTTTTTTTTCAACACAGTAGATGAAACCTAGGATCTTTGCACTGTGCTATGTCCTCTTCCCTATTCCTCCCTTGTACTGCATGTTTTGGGAAAGGGTCTCACTAAGTCACTAAGTTTCTCAGACTGGGCTTGAACTTTCAGCCTCCTAAAATGTTGGAATTCTGGGTGTGCACACCCATGCCTGGTTTACAGTATGACTATGATGAGCAAAGTCCCCTAGAAGAGGGGCTGGGCAGTCTGGGCTTGTTTAAGGCAGTTCCCTGCAAGGCCCCCTCATCTGAAATCAGTAGACAATTTGAAGTGGTGTCAGCCATCAGCAGCATTTTCTTCTGCCACCCCAGGAAGCACAGGTGCTCACCCCACAGCTAACTGCACTCCAGAATGCCTCCCAGACACAGAGAAACTAAATGGCCACAAACCCAAAGACCCTGTGCCCTGACCCCAGGTACTGATCACATCCCAAAGCCCAATCCCTGGTCAGACAGCTTCAGAAAGGATGCTGAATTTCATGCTTGGGCCTGGGCTCACTTCTAAAGCCCTGGTGATGGACATTTGTTCCATTTCCTTCTCACTCCAGTTCATGCAGGGTCTCTGCTGTTCTGACCTGGGAGGGGAACACAGTTCCTCAGGAGACGGACATGGTCTCCCCAGACAGGCTGGACTAGCCATGTCCTGATAGGTTTCATTCCCAGGCTGGGGACAAGGACAGTAGTACCTCTTGGTCCCATTTTCACACACTGCAGCCACTTAACTGGGTATGTTCCCCGCCTTATTCCCTGAGCCTGTGGGGTGTGATTTTTTAATTTTGTGTCCAAGTGTGGCAAGCTGAGGCACAGGATCAGTGAGGGGCAGGGAGGAAGAACCCAGGCCCAGTACAGCCCCTCCAGATGGGGTCTCCCTGTGGACTATAAGCAGATTGTTCTTGATGTGTGGCACCCTGCTGGAGCTGAAGAGAAGAGAGGTTTGGAGCCCAAGGGCAGGAACAGGTTCTGTAGGACCCACAGAGGGCCCAGGGCTTCTCTGAGGTGTCCAGGCCCAATGTCTGTGTGGGTATCTATATGGCCCTCTTCTGATGATCGAGGATCCCTGCCTACTGTTCCTTGGCCCTGGTCAGGGGCAGTGGGTACTCAGTGTTCCTGGCAGCCCAGTGGGGCACGTGGGGAACTGCAGACTGTGTTGCACAACCACCTGACTAGGACACACTCCTGTACTATACTTCCCTTGTTCTTCCTCTGCCTGACTTACACTTCTGAGTCCCTTCCTTGTTCCCTCAAGACCCCCAGGCCCTGGGATGGGATCACAAGAGGAGGAGACTCTGTGTGTACAGCTGCCCAAAGTCCAGAGTCCCTGGTCTCTGCTGTAACCCAGCAGGTTTGCTGAGTGGAAAGATCAGGGTGGGGCCTTTGTCCAGTGCAGTGCCTTTTTCTACTCTCTTACTTTCTTCCCCATCCTTTTGTCCTCCATCCATCTCTTCTCTTCCTGTCACTGGCCTCTCTCTCCTACCCACCCACCCAGCTGGCCTTGTGCTGCAAATGGCTGTCCTGGGGTTTTCTCTGTGCTTCCCTAGTCCCTTGTTGGCCAGGGAGAACCCAGTACTACAGAGATGGCTGATCTGTTTTCATCCAGACCAACCTAGAACCTGCATGCTGGTATCCTTGGTCCAGGGCCTGGGGTTGAGGGTACCAGGGTTCTTGGCATATGGCTACCGCAGGCAGCTCCCACACCAGGTGTTCTCCAGAGGTCTCTGTGGTTAGAATGGGGTCTTGAGGGCAAGTGGAAGACTCTGACTGTAGAGTATCCCAGGGGCAGACACAAGCTCTGGGTCCCTGTGTGAATGCAGGTTCACATGGAATCTTGGGATGATGATTATGGATCCTCCCATCTGGCAGGATCCAGGTGGGTATTGAGCATGTAGAGTTTGTTTATGGGGGACAGACAGAATTACAACTGGCCAAGGAGGCCAAGATGGGTGTGCCAGGGTGTGGAGCTGGGCCCTCAGATCTTGACCACACATTGGCAGAAAGAGAAGTAATTGTGCACCAGACCACATGCATCTGGGGACACAAAATACCCCAGTAGGGTCACACATACCTCTCCTAGCCAATACCAGATCCTCCAGTTGGCCAAGCATTGTCTGTCTGTGTTATGAGGCCTGGAGCTGATGTTCAAGCCCACTGCTGGCATGTCCCTGGGTCCCAAGGACCTGGACACCAGCTGGACCAGGGAGGTCCCAGGGGACACGTGTACAGTGCACCCATGGGATGTGCCTCTGGTCCAGATTTTGGGCCTCAGGTAAGAAAATCCTCTGAAGTTGTCTTCCTTCTCCTGGGTTAAATTCCAGGTAGTTGCCAGGCTTCCCCTGTTTCCTCCTATGCCTGCCAACTGGTACCAGAATCACAGTGCCTAGAGCCCAAGATGCATGCAGTTGTGAGGCTGTGAAGGTGAGTGTGGGGGGAGTGAGCAGCTTCTGTAATTAGCAGAGGGGTGGGCAGTGTTCTGGGAGGCTGTTGAGTGAGGAAGCTACCCGTACATTTCCCTTCTAGGCCACAATGAGGCTTTGGTGCTGATGTGTAGAGCAGGGTTCCTCTAAATCAGCTGTCCCTTTTTGCCACCTAGTTCCTCCCACAGACTTTTACTAGGAAGCTATGTATATTTGGCAGGTTTAGAGTAGTTGACAGCCCTTGCAAATCCTCTCCCGCCCAGACCTCTTCAAACCAGCACAGTCTTCAAAGAGCCCAGGGGAAGGTGTGTGGTGCAGAAAGACCAGGGCCTTTCTTGGAGAGAGCAGGTATGGGGGAGGGGCATCTCCAACTGTCACTTCCAGGCCATATCTGAGCTTGAATGCTGAGACCACAAAGGAGACAACAGTTCTGGTCACACTGCTAGAACTGAGGATCAAAGGGCTGAGGAGAGGTACAAAGGCAGGTGTGGGAGACTGAGGCCTCCTTGAGGAGATTTGCCTGAGCACTGTGTTCACTTTCTATTCCATTACTCAGTCTTCACTGGGTGTTGGGAGTGAGGGTTCCTTGTGTCCCCCAAGGGTATGCTGATGCTGGGGATCTCGGGCAGTCAGCACACAGCAAGCTCTCTGTGTGTCTGCACTGTGCTGTGCACAGAGCCAAGTGCTATGACATTGCATGTTTCTATGACATTGGGATTGGCCGCAGAGATCCCATCAGCCTATGAGTAGCTTCAGCACAGGGGCAGCTCTGTGCATCAGGCTTGCATCTGCCTGAAGGACTCTTGCCTGCCAGGTAGAGGGTCTCAGTCTGTCTGGCTTTGCATGACTTGACTACTGTATTTTTTTGCATTTGTCAAAATTTCATTGCCCTTTTTAGTGTTTATAATTTGAATACATTACATTTAATATAATAAAATTTTAATGTTTATAATTTGTTACATGATTTTTATTAGTAATGATTGCAGTACATAATGATGTAATTCATGGTGAAGTTCGTACATTTAATGTGTAAAATGGAAATTAGGCCCTATGTGATTGCACTATGGTGGGATCTATAAAGCATAGATTGTTCTCAAAGTTGCTTCTATGGAGCACATGGTCCCTGTCCAAAGGCATTGCCACCTCAAGTCCCAATTCTGTCTAGATGATCCTTTATTCGTGGCAATGGCAGTGGGTAGTTGTGCACAGTGTGACAGCCAAGCGGCATCTGGTGAGGATGGAGTGAGAGTGTACAGTCAGGGAGTTGGCCCAGGACTGTTCAGTGCAGGTCATGAGCTGTGGGCTGTGAGTGGAGACTGATAAAATGGTTCCTTTCATGGGCACAGGCTGACTCATGGGGCTGTGTCCTAGCTGCTACACCTTGGGGAGTTTTCTTGGGGACAGAATCAGACAAGTCTCACTGGGATGGGCTTGTCCTGCTAACTGCTCAGCTGACCCTGCTGAAAGGTGGAAGGAAGTAGGGTCTCTGTACATCAGGGAAGTGTGGAAGGGAGGTCAGGGCAAAGCCTGCAGTCACCACACAGGCTGGGCAGGCCTGCAATAATGATCACACAGAGATTGGCTGGCCTCTCACTGAGAAGCACCCCATTGGTGGAGTCCTCACTTCTCACCAGAGATATCAAACAGCCTCAAGTCCTAAAGGTGGAAAACCAGGCATAGCAGTGGGTTTTGGAGTTTGTTTTTCAAAAATCGTTACAGAAGCCAAGTGAGGTGGTGAAGAACTGTAATCCCAGGACTGAGGGATTAGTACAGTCCCTGGGAGTCTAAGGCAGGAGGATCAGAAGTTTGAGTCCAGACTACTAAATCAGTTACTTAGTGAGATTCTGTGATAAAACTGAAATCAAAAATTAAATGAGCTGGTGATGTAGCTCACTGAGAAAGTCCTAGGCTCAATCCCCAGTACTAAAACCCAATTTACTGATTTGTACAGTACCTAGGTCAAGAGTCCTGCGGTGGCCATAGGGCAAAATTGGACCAATCATCCCTTGGAACCTTGAGCCACTGGTGCCCAGGATGCTCTGAGACTTCATATTTTAAAAATAAAATTCAATCAAAATCTAGAGAATGCTTGTTCTTCACCCAAGAGAAGTGGGGCTGTGCTGTCCTGGCCCTCTGTCTTCTGAGATTCATGAGTCCCTTCCAGGATTATGTGGCCAAGGAGAAGTATGATTGCACTGACCTGAAAAATGTAGAATAGGTAAATTATGGGGACATGAGATGAGTGGTGGCCAGAGAATAGCAGTAGGGGAGAGGGGAGGAACCACTCATGGGTGCAGCACTGAGGAAAATGCTGTGGACCTGGACAGAGGTATCCGGTTCACTGCACTGAGAAGGCACTTCATGCCACCAAGCTGACCATTTTGAACATCAATAAAATCTTAATTTTATTTAAAAATAACTATTATTTACATAAATGCAGAAAATAAGTGCAAAAGTAAAGAGCAAAGCATGAGCAACAGTAATAGAGGGGAATGGCAGGTGTGGGGCAGGAGCTGGCCCCAGGGGGGGCTCAGGAGCTGACACCTGCTGAGGAGCCACCAGGTGACCCAGCTGTGCAGCTGGTGGAAAAGGGGTTCCTGGCACCGGCTTTCCCTGTGGTGGCAGAGCTGAGGAGCAAGCTGCAGGTGGAGCTGGCACAGGCTCTGCAGCTGGGACTTCAGCTTTGAGTGGAGCTGCTCCTGCAGTTGAAAGAGAAGAAAAGATCACCAACTGTCCATGTTCCTTCCTGGGGCACAACCTTCCCACTTCCTGTCAGAGAGAGCTCTGTGCATAAAGCCTCCCCCAGGAAGTCCCCACAGACTGCATCAGCCCACTGACTGCTGAGTGTCCCCATGTACTGGACACTCTCTCTGTGTCCAAAGGCCCCTCCCTCCCCACATGCCCATAGGCTCACACCACAGTCTTCCTCATCCTTGGGCTCTGCCTCAGTGGGCTTGGCATGCTCTAGCTGGGCCAGGAGAAGTTTGGTGGTGTGATGCACTTGGGAGATCAGCTCCAGCAAGGAGTCAAGGACAGAGGACATCAGGCTGGGGAAGGTAGGTAGGAGGCAGAGTGAGAGGCCTGGCCTTTCCTCCCACACTACCTTCCTGGCAAACATGCAGGGATGTACATGTGCACATGCTCCAGGCCCACTCTGTCTCCACCCCCAGTAGGGCAGTCCTGGCCCAAGCAGCCCTGAGAGCCTGACAGAAAGCTCAGTGGGAGGGAGTCCTTGTTCAGTGGTGTGACCGCCTCTGCCTTCTTCAGGGCAGCCAGACACAGTGTCTCCCTGCCCGTCCCCACTGTCAGCTCCA
>NW_004624850.1:6324181-6388261 GCF_000247695.1 Heterocephalus glaber | reverse complement strand
TTGTAAATAGGGAGGAATGGAGGGGTTGAAGGGAGGGCTGGGCAAGGGTGAGAAATAAGAACCAAGAGAGACTATGTAAAGGTGCAAATTTCCAACGATGAGTGTCATTATATTGTATACCTAAAACGTACCAATGATTAGAATGAATAATTGATAAGGCAAAATAGGAAGAAAATGTTGAAAAGGGTAGGGATAGTGGGAGGGGCAGGGGAAAGGAAAGAAGGGAAAGGAAAAAATGATGAGAAATGGAAAAAAATGGAAATAAAGTCTTTGTAAATAGGAAAGGGTGGTGGGGATGAAGGGAGGGCTAGGAATGGGAGAAAAATAAGAACCAAGATGCATTATGTAAAGGTACAATTCCCAATGAGAAATGTAATTGTGTTGTATACTTAAAATGTACCAATAAAAGAATTAAAAAAAGAAAAAGACTAGGGCTGGGGATTTAGCTCAGTAGTTCCACTGCCTGCCGTGCAAGCACAAGGTCCTGAGTTCAAACCCCGGTAACCCCCCCCCCAAAATGTTCTAAGACTAGTGCCTCTTTTGTACATTTTCAGGTGAAGTACACATATATGTCAATTTATTTATCATACTGTTTTCCTATGCTGTGGCTCTCCCCTGGGTTTGTGGTCTAGAAAGCCTGTCACCAAAACTACAGGAAAAATTTCATACTTGAAAGACTTTATTTCAACTCATGGCTTAATGTTTTAAAAAGAGTCATTTTGTCAAACTATGTTCCTTTTGGCTAGATGGACTTACTTTTTGTGACTAAACACTTATCCCAAAGAATCCTTGTCTTTGTTTCTCTGCATACTTTTCAGCACTAATAGGCAGATTCAGATATTTACCACAAAAATACTCAAGATCATGAAAAATATAAACAGAGTTTGTGACCATGACATTGAGAATGTCAACATTGCTTTCTAAAACATAGATGTTAAAATGGTATTAAAAGTCAAGGTCCATGATAATGCTCTGTGATAAGTGGATAGAACCAAAGGAATAAAAATAGCTGTACAGTCTGAGAGATTTTCAATGCTGCTACCATTTATGAGGAAAGACTTTTTTTTTCTTTCTCCACATTCAAAGATTTTTCTACTTGGCAAAAAAGCGAAATGATTATAACATGAATGGAGGAGAACCCTGGCTAGTGAAGTCTAAAGCTAATAAACTAACTTTTCTTTCTTTCTTTCTTTCTTTCTTTCTTTCTTTCTTTCTTTCTTTCTTTCTTTCTCTCTTATTTTTGGTACTGGGGATCAAACTTGGGACCTTGCACTTGCACAGTAGGTGTCAGGACCACTGAGCTAAATCTCTGGCCCTAAAGCTAATAAACTTTTAAAAGCTGTCAAATACTACAAACATCACAAAATTAAAAAAATAAAATCACAATGAAGAACATTTATATTTTGTACATAGCAAAAAAAATTATGGGACACTTAAATTTTCACCTGTCTCAGAATTTACTAACACTCATAAGTAATTTATCAATGTGCTTGGTGATGAATTTAACACAAACCATAATCCCTGACTGAGACCTTAGCCCTAAATCTAACAATAAACCAACTCTAATCCTAGCCCTAGCCCAAGCCCTACCTCTAAGCCTAACATTACACTTAACCCTATACCTGACACTGACATAAAACTCTAAACGTAACCCTACTCCAGGTCCTTATCCCTAACCCCTAAAAATAACCACTTAACCCTACTCCAAAACCTTACCCTAACACTAACCCTAGCCCTAACCCTAACCATGGCTGTGGTAGACACCTGTGCCTAGTGTTAGCAGGTTTCTTGTCCCTCTATAATTTGGGTGTCTATTAGGAGCCTGACTGACTAGAGCTTTATGTGACTCAAATGGGCACATCAGCAGAGCTGGGCTTAGTGTTGCTCCTTTGCTAATGGCTGCTACCGAAACTTAAGTCCTAGTCCATGAAGTAGCAAGGCTCAGATGAGTTCACTTCCAGCCAAGGTCAACTGACTGTAACTAAATTCCTCCCCTGTGAATTAACCATTTGTTCTCTTTGGCAAAATATATGCTAGTGCCCTTGCTTGCAATACTGTTATCAGCAGGTGTCCCGAGGCTTGCCCAGCTTCCCTCCTTCCTATACTTGTAATGAATAAACACTGGATGTCCTTGGTATTGCCTTTACTGCCTAGAGCAGCTTAGATCAGCCCAAGACTCAGCTCTCTCTTAAGTCTCTGTCTCTGTTCCCTCTTTCCTATCTTGAGAACTTCATACTGTCTCATAGATCAAGGCCCACTGCAGGGATCTTCATTAATATCTCTTATAAAAACCCCAGACTTAACCCAAATCCCAACCAGAACTCTTAACATAATCTTAACACAACCTTAACCCTAACTCTAGAACCCTAAACCCTGACCCTAAGGTATAACTCTAACTCCTAACCACAAGCCTAGTTTGACTCTGATAATAACATCAAACTCAAACCCTACCTCAAACCTAACCCTAGACTCTAATCCTAGCACTAACCCTAGCCCTAACCCAAATCTTTAACTCTAAGCCTGAACCCAGAACCCCAACCCCAATCATAAACCCTAACGCTGCTCCTAACCCTGAATCCTAACCCTAACCCACTGTATAACCCTTACCCTCTACATAATCCTAACCCTAACCCACTGTATAACCCTTACCCTCTACATAATCCTAACCCCTGGCCTCATCCCTAAATGCAAGCCTAAACCTAAACCCAATCCTAACCCTTGATCCTCATCCCAAACTATAATCCCAACCTAACAGTAACCCCAACCCCCCAACGCTAACATCTTAAAAGTAATTTAACCCCAATCTCTAACCCCCAGCATTATCCCCTAACCCTCACCCTCAACTCTAATCCTTAACCCTAAACTCAATTCCTAATGCTTAATCCTAACCTTTTCATAACCCACACCCACTCTATTGTTATCTTCAAGTCCTAAACTCAAATCCTAGAATTTTTTTCTTTTCCTTTCCATTTCTGAAAACTGTTAGACCACATATTCATGTTACCCAAGCCCTCTCCTATAAAACAACCTGCACAAGCTTGAAGTCTTGAAAAGAAAGGAAGAAAGAAAGGCAGACTGACTGATGTGATCCTCCTTTCCATTTGTTGATCTTGTCTCTAAAATTTGAGATGTTAAGGATATGTTCAACTGGCTTGAATTTGTGTCTCTCAGATTAACTCTCAGTAGCCCACAAAACTGTTTAATCAATTTGTGGCTTGTTTTTTTCTTAAATTTCAACATAAAGTGTAAGACCAAGGGCCTTACCAAACGCTCCGAGGAGCTGATCGCAGTGAAGAACACCCGGGAAGGAACACACTGGACAAGTTGGAAAATAAAACAGACCTTTATTAGTCTGGCCAGACGGCACTCCCAAAGCAAAATAGCTTAGAGAGGCAACTGGCTCAGAGTCCGAGGCTGTTTTTATAGGGGGTTGAGGGGGAAGTTAACATATAGAATTAAAGAAAAGGGGACAAAGGTTAGTGGTCGACTGTCACGTATTGATGGTCAGCAGACATTTGCAGCTTGTTCTAAAAATTGTGGTGCCCAGAACTGATGTTCCGGGCAAACAAGGAGTTGAGTAGTTTACTTTGGGACTTTAGGTCTGTTACAGATTTTTATCTAGTGTCCCAAAACTAACAAGCATCTTTATCCATTAACTCACATTTAATCACAATGGGGCTGGAGAAAAGGAACAAAGGTTATGCAGTCCCACAAAGTTAAGGGAAAAACTGTCACTTTTGGCCTTAGCGATCTGGACACATACCTGGGCACACTGGCCTCCCTTTACCAAAAACTTTCGAGGCAGTTGAGTAGGAACCCCATCCTGAAGCCCTTCCTGAGGTTCCCTCCCCACATGATGCATGGGAAACATTCCCTCTCCTTCTTGTTGGGGTCCCTTCGTGCTGTGTGGTCCTGACCTATGCCTGTCCCTTAGAGTGTGTCTTACAGTCATTAACTAGCAACACTTGTTCATTCAGTCTTTTCATCTCCCAGGTATCAGCTTTCTACAAGCAAAACAGCACCAGGTCTGGACCCTGGGGCACCAACTGCTTGAAACACAGCTTCTCTGTGTGCGAGTTTCTGGTTTTTTGCCTCAATGTATAGAGTCTCTTCCCTTTAACCCCCACCGCCTGTTTCACGAGTAACACGTGCCAGATCACAGGTACCCACATCCTTTGACAGCACTGGAGCCGGTCTGAGGGTGCTCTGCCTCAGGTGCTGCCCTGGAAGGGCACGTGCAGACTGACCCTCGGCCCACACCAGAAAAGTACCCAGTAGACACGTAGCCAGCACCCCGCCCCCGACTTCACAGCCCATAAGTAGGAACGCAAAGGGTCAGACAAACCCAGGAGGTGTTGTTTTGTCCCACAACCCAACTATAGCGTATACTCCTTTCACTTTGATCTCATCTCCCCTGCTTCCTGCCTACTCTTCCAGAGACAGTCCCCGCATCCTGCTACCCACTTCCGGTCCAGCCCGACTTCCGGGTAACGCACCCTGTCCTGGTAACGCGCCCTGTACTACTCCCGCCTCCTGGGGGAGGGGGCACCCGACTTCTGCTTCCGCCGGCGCTTCGGGGCGCCGAGTGCGTCTCGTGCTATCATGGCAGCCGCGGTACCCGCGTCTGTGGAGCTAGGCTTTGCCGAGGAGGCTCCGGCATGGCGGCTGCGCAGCGAGCAGTTCCCCAGCAAGGTGGGCGGGCGTCCGGCGTGGCTGAGCGCGACCGCGCTGCCGGAGCCCGGGGCCCTGACGTGCCCGCGCTGCGGCCGACCCCTCGCCTTCCTGCTGCAGGTGTACGCGCCATTGCCCGGCCGCGCCGACGCCTTCCACCGCAGCCTCTTCCTTTTCTGCTGCCGTGAGCCGCCGTGCTGTGCGGGCCTCCGAGGTGCGGGGCGTCGGGGCGGGAGGCTGGGCGGACAGGGGCCGGGCGGAGGGTCGCCAGGCTGGGTGGGCGGCGGGGAGCGGCTCCCGGGTCGGGGCTGCCTGGGTGCGCTCCTGGTCTTCGTATTCACTGCATACCCTAGTCGCTGCCCACGCTGTTTCCTAACCCCAGCCTTCTGATTAATCGGTGGGTATTAAATTTGGATGCCTATGTTCAGATAGAAGTTGTCTCTTAGAAACAGGTTCTGTTTAACGATTAGTCCTATCATTAACTTGATTACTCGAATTAGCTCCAAGAGCACACTTAATTGCTTGGACCAGACAACAATTGTTGGATTTTTAAAGCGTTTTTTTTCTGTTTTGTTTTCTTGTCTCTGGAAAAAAGGCAATATTTAATAATTTTTAAATGAATACCTTTTCATTCTACAGGGTGTGGCATAGAGGCCCTGCTGCTGAATTGGTGTTCTAATTCACTGAAAATGTTTATACTTTCCTCTTTCCTAGTTTTTAGGAATCAGCTACCCAGGAAAAATGAGTTTTACTCATTTGAGCCACCTTCTGAGCACCCTCCCCCAGAAGCAGGAGAATCTGTGTGTCTCCAACTTCAGTCTGGCACTCACCTCTGCAGGGTTTGTGGCTGTTTAGCCCCCAAAACATGCTCCAGATGCCACCAGGCACATTACTGCAGTAAGGAGCATCAGACCCTAGACTGGAGGTTGGTACATAAGCAGACTTGCACACAAGGTAAGACTTTCTTCTAAATCTCAGCTCAATTTCAGAGTTTTTGTCAACCCAAATATTTTATTTCCAGGTTAGTTCCAAAGTTAAAATTAGAAAAGTTACAGTCCTTTGCCTTCATATAGGCATTTTTACTACAAAAAGCTCATAATATATAGGAAGCAGCATGGGTAACACCCTGAGCTTATATAGTAAGTGTTATAAGGCATTATTACCCCCAATGTAAAATACTAGAAATACACACATTAATTTAACAGAGAAAACTTTTACTGTATGGAATATGCAGCAGTGGTCCCTTAAAATACTAATGTTGTGGTATAGCACATTACTCATGTTTGTGGTGATGCTGATACAAACCTATGCTGCCAGTAAAAGTATAGCATACAATATGTAATGCTTGGTAATAGGTAACTATGTTACTGGTTTATATGTTTACTATATTTTTGATTTTAGAGCATATTCCTGTATGGTAGGAAAACTTATTGCAAAAGGGTATGCTGTGTTAGGCTGATAGCAGTCTTATGTATCTAGTGTTTGTCATGTCTTTTGGTTACCTCATGAGGGTATGTTGAGTGATTAACCTTTATCATCTAAGTTTTTTAAATTCATTCTGATGTTCCAACAATGATAACATCACTCAATGACACAGCTCTCATATCAAACAATGCATAGCTCTGCTTTAGAAATAGGAAGCTTATACACCATTTTCAAAACTAAATAGCTATTTATGATAGTAGTAACTTTTTTTGTTTTAGCTCAGTTGAACCATCCAGTTCCAGACCACAACTTCCTTTTTCCAGAATTTGAAATTGTAATAGAAACAGAAGATGAGACTGTGCCTGAAGTTGTAGAAAAGGAAGATGACACTGAGATTATAGAAAGCATGGGTAAGGAATCACTTTCAGAATTTCAGTAAATGAACAAATACAATGCTAGAAAGAAAGGGCTTAGTGTGTTTAAGAAAAGTGGTACTGTTAGTGGATTTAGGGGTGCTAGAATCTCCTTCTAGAAGTGATTTCTAGGTTCCTTCTGTCCTGAATAAAGAATTGAACAAAACAAGCATAAACAGCGGGAGAGTTACACATTTATGAATGGTAGGAAAGAAAAAAAACACAGAAGGATAGAATGAAAAGAGAATGTTAGGTTTTTAATAAACATGTTAGTGTTGCTGTTATTTTGAAATGGTTGTACCTAGGGGAGTCATTATGTTAGTGTATTGGGCCTGGGAGAAAGTTGACATAATAGATATGTAAAATTAAAAACCTTGTTGGTCTGAGTTTCTAATGGAAGTGTCATTATGAACTCATGTGTTCCATCCACTACAAAGGCCTAGAAATAATGATCAGCTCAGTAGTATTGGGTATTTCTAATGCATAAATAACATTTCTTTCTAAAACAAGACCCAGTCTCTTTGGATAAGTGGTTGATTCCAGCAGATGTTCAGATAACGTTGGAATACGATCATGACAGAGATCAAGGAAGCTATCAAAGATTATGGGGGTTATGTCAGAAGGAGGCACACAAGATAGACAATATGAACTGATGTCTTCTGTCCACAAGAATATAAACTGCAGTAGATTAAAACACATTAAATATGTTTAAATTAATGAGTTCAAAATTACAGCTTAAAAGCTATTCTAATCTGACTTTGAAAATTGGTGAATTTTTTCTGGGATACATAACTGAATTACTCATAAAGTGACATGAATGGGACTTGCTTCAGATTAACTGAATTGGGGGACCTGAAATTTTAGTTGGTAGTGATCCACTATACTGTTTCTGCTTTTGTTTATGTTTAACATTTTCCAAAATAAAATGAAAGGAAAAAAAATATTCCTGCAGGTAGCTGTGTCCTAGCTCAGACTTAGAGCTCCTGGGTAAAAGAGATTGACAGAACACAGTAGACCCTGAGAAACCACTGAAACGTCCTGCAGGTCACACTGAAACTTTGCTCCTACACTTGATGGAGCATGTATCTGAAGGCATTTATTATTCTTCGTGGATCATGACTGTGCCAGTGAACACCATAAATGTTTTTCTAAGCTCAGAGTGGTGGACTTTTAAGTCAGCTTATGTGATTCAGGACATCCAATTATAATTGTGATACATCTTACAGACTGGCAGCCACCAGCCTCTTGGGAGCACCAGTGGCTCAGGGTGGTTAGAGTTTCAAGACTGAATGTGAAGCAGCTAATGACCTTTAGATAACTGATTGAGAATTGAGTATCAAGTGGGAAAAGAAATGTATGAGACATAGGAGACTTGAAATGAGTCCAGGCAGGTAAAGGAGAGTAGCTGTAACAAGAGCTCACATCTGTTGGGTGTCCTGTGATGTACTTCGCATAGTCCTGAAACCTTCACTTGGGCCTATTCTTTTAATTTGAAGCTTTAAAGAGTAGAGGGAGCCTGCATAGTGATTATATAATGTGTGGAGCACCTGGAAATAAGCATGAATAAAAAGGGAACACTAATAAAAACTGGACTCCCTCCACTCATGGAGATTATTCCCATTTCATAATTGTTGTGGTGCTTTTTCAGGTGAAGCACCTGAAGAAGAATTGGATTCCATGGCCAAGCATGAATCTAGAGAAGATAGCATATTCCAGAAGTTTAAAACTCAGATAGCCCATGAATCAGAGCAGGTAAAATGAAAGTTACACCTCTTCATTGTGGGTTGTTTTTTTCACCTGTATTTTGTAAGTATAATCCCTGAGAAGTAACTCTATAAGAAAGCTAGTGTGTTCCTTTGAAGCCTGTAAAAATAGGCTTTTAGGGCCGGGGATTTAGCTCAGTGGTGCCGCTGCCTGCCTCGCAAGCACAAGGTCCTGAGTTTGATCCCCACTACCAAAAAAATAGCCTTTTAAAATTTTGTTACAAGGGCCGCGGATTTAGCTCAGTGGTTCCGGGGCCTGCCTCACAAGCGGAAGGACCCAAGTTCAATCCCTGGTACCAAAAAAAAAAAAAATGTTTTTTTGTTACAGATACCCTTCAAGCAGATGGGCCACACAGAAGGGTGTTGGCAATTTTGCTCCATTTAATAGCTATTGAAAGACTAAAGTGAAACAAAAAGACTAAAGATTATACTGTTTATCATACAGGAATTATTTTATAAAGAAAACATCAGGGGTGGAAACTGAATGAGATCTTCCTTAAGATACATGGAGTTTAGGCACCACTGATTTTATTTATAAATTTATAATCTATATCCTGAACACTAGGAAGGCAATTTTTAGCAAGTAGACTAAAAATAGGGATAGGGAAACCATTTGATTGTTGCAAGAAGCTAATTAGAATGAATTAACCCATTTGTAAGATTAATGCAAACGCTGTATTTCACTAGATATTTGTCATTTTTAAAATGTGTAAGGTTCCTTACATGTATATGAAGGTAAGTACCAAGTTAGTACCTTGTACATAGAATCTGCTAATGGGGATATTCTTGGTTCCTTCACAATATATTTATAGAATAAGATTCTAGCATCTTAGAAAAAGTATTATTTAGGAAATAAGCTGAAATAATTGCTTTGGGGAAATGGAGAACAGATTAGCAGTGCGTACTATAAAATGTCTCTCAGACCAATGCTCTGTTAAGTGTAGGAGCACACACACAATTTCTCTATGATCATCAGATGGCATGTTACCACTGGAAAACTCTTAGGTGATACACTAATATTTAAATGTGGTCCTCATTGATTTTAGATTCTCAGATATGGCAGAGGTATTGAGCCCATCTGGATTTCTGGTGAAAATATTCCTCAAGAAAACGATATTCCAGTTTGTCCCTGTGGTGCCAAAAGAATATTTGAATTCCAGGTATAGATTATTTCACTGTAATCATCCTGCTTTATGCTTTTGGATATTAGAAAATGTTACTGATTAATGTGTACGTGGGTCAGCTTGGTAGTATGAAAGGTGCTGTATAATTCTGAGCTTGTGGTGCTTCCTGCTTTGAAGAAGTGCTCTCACTGAGTGTCCCTCTCCTCAGGTCATGCCACAGCTGCTGAACCACCTGAAAGCAGACAGACTGGGCAAGAGTGTGGACTGGGGCATCCTGGCTGTCTTCACTTGTGCAGAGAGCTGTAGTTTGGGCAGTGGCTACACAGAGGAATTTGTGTGGAAGCAGGATGTAACAGATACACCTTAAAGCTTTAAAGTTACTGGTGTCTTAAAAGTTTGCAATTCCATCCTTAGGACTTTATCCTAAGGAAGTAACTTTGGATAGTTACTTAGTAACTTACAGACAAGGATATACAAACTTGTTGCTGGAGGCATTGTTTTATAATGTCTTAAGTAACTAAAACAAAAATATCTACTGGCAGAAAATTTCATAAATTTTGTTACATCCAAGGTGGAAAAGAGTAAGTGATCTAAATATCATTATAGATGGTATTCACGGTATGGTAGTTTTGTAAAAATATTTATACATTGTATAAGTACTTAGAAATAAAATTACAAAGATACAATAAACTGGTTACCTACAAATGGAGAGACTGAAGAAATGTAATACCCAAAAAACTACACAACTTCATTAGGCTGATGAACTGAAGTGATAGTACCAGAGTTGACAGGATCAAGGAGCATGGTGAATTTGTCATAAAAACACCTGGATTTGAAGGGGCTCCACTCCAGAGCTGACCGAGGTCATCCACAGGCCCTGCCTGCAGAGGAAGCAAAGGTGAAGCCAGTCTTCCCTCTTTTTCTCACTTGGGTGTGTCTCAGTCACCTTTGAGATGATGGCAAAAAAACAATCACAGGACCTTTCTGCTTGGAACAGGTACCTTCAAGAGAAGACAGGTGGTGCAAAGCACCAGACAGAAAATGTCACAGCACCTACTTGGCAACTGTTGCAAAAGAGCCACTACATTGAAAATTAATAGTAGGAAAATTTTTTAAAAATACATTAAGCCACTCCATTGCCTCTAGCAGTATGAAGACATTTTTGAAAATACCATAAGACAATCAGTATGTCATCCATGCAACCTACCCACCAGTCCACACGCTACACTGAGCCCCAACACCCTGTGTGGCTCAGATCTGCTTGGCTCAGACACCACCCGGCCATGGCAGCTCTCCCTTGCCTTGCCCTTTTATTTCAGATACTGCATGCTGGCATAAGCCTCCTTTGATAACTGAGATCATAGTAAAAACAAATGTTTAAGTATTTTGGCAGTTATACTGATGGTGCCATTTTATTCAAAACTGCATGTGTGATGTAGGTCAAATAAATGAAGTTACAGGATACTGTAATTTTTCATCCTCCATGTCCTTAAGAATTCCAAACCAGGGCTGGGGATTTAGCTCAGTGGTTCTGCCGCCTGCTTGGCAAGCACAAGGTCCTGAGTTCGATCCCTGGTACCACACATACATACAAAAAAATACAAAAAAATTCCAAGGCAGGCAAGCAGAGGATCTGCTGAGCTGCAACATGAGTCTGCAGCTGCCAAAACTCAGGCTGTGTGAACCCTTGTAAGCTGGATGGCCTGTAAATGAGGACAGATGCAGGCCAAACGTAACGTCGAAACAGATGCAATTTCTAAATGGAAAACTAACATGTATGAGTGTCCAGAATAATGGTTTCTGTGGGATGCGGCTAGGTGGAAACAAGGGGGGGCTTTAGACCGGGGCTCTGCCGCTGCATTCCAACATCCTATTTTTTAACATCTCTATGAGAAGATTTTAAAACTTACACACTTTAAAAGTCACAGCTACCTAGACAGAAAAAGATAAAATTACTGATTTTAGATGATTACATACATGCCTAGAACTTTTCAGTACAATCAAAAAATCAGTAGTACTAAAAGATCAGTAAACTGGTAATAAAAACAATTTTCAACTGTTTTGAAAAAATTTCATTAATAAAATAGAAGCCGTAATATATATAGGAAGTAAGGAAGAAACACGCAATGTTGCCAGATGTGGTGGTGCATGCCTGTAATCCTAGCACTTGGAAGGCTGAGGCAGGAGGGCTGCCTTGAGTTTGAGGCCAGCCTAGATAACACAGCAAGACCCTGTCTCAAAAAAGCAACTTATGTAAAATCCCTGTGTGAAAACAATTATAAAGCTTTAGGCATAGAGAAGACCTATTTACATGAAGAGACCCTTCTTAGATAATATTGGAGTGTCTCCAAATAATCCTCTATTACTGACAACAGTAACAACTAGGAAGTGTAAGAAAAGGGTACTTTGTACACTGTTCTCTTTGGGCTGCAACCCGGTACCAATTTACCAAAACAATGTACCAGTGGTCTTTTAATACAGTAATTCCTCTTCTAAAAAAGTTTACTGCAGTAATAACCTGTATTTATTCAAAATATACATAAAAGGATATTCCCTGCAGCAGCAAAAAACACTGGAGATAACATAAATGACCAAAATGAAGGGAATGGATGAATAACCAAAGGCATACAGAGTACCTTAGATTCTGTATCTTAGCTGAGCAGTGGCACATCCCTGTAATTCTAGGTACCCAAGAGGCTGAGGCAGGAAGATGTAAAGTCAAGCCCAGCCTGAACAACTTAAAAGAGATTCTGTCCCAAGAGTAAAGGAATAAGGGCTAGTAATGGTAGATTGCTTACCTAGATGTACAAAGTCCTCATTTCACTACTACAAAAAAATTTAAGACCATATTTTGGAGAAATGTTTAACATACACTGACTAAACAAAAGCAAACCCACAAAACTGAAATACTGTGTGCTTTACTATTTTTCCAAAAGTGGGATTAAAAGCAACCCCAAAGGACAGAATTGCACAGGACACAGCCTGAAGGTACCTACTAGTCTGGTAATGACCCTGCAGAAACAGGCAGAAGGGAAAAGGAAGAAAGGACCTCTTCTTTCTGAATATATACATCTGAGCTATGTAAAATGTGTTTTTACAATTGAAAAGGACAAATCTACCCAGAAATTTAGAAAAGTCTACCTGATATTCCATTGGGGCAGGGGAACCCTCACCAAAAATACCAGATAACTAGCAGCCTTTGAAGATTAAGGTTAAGATCAGGATGCCAGCCTCCACATCTGAAGGACTGCCTTAGAGCTCATTCTGGTCCATTAACAACTATGTAACCTTGCACGTGGGGTGGGGGTGGGGGTGGTCACCACACTTTTAAAGGATTCATGAGGATTCCTGGCACTGTATGCAAAGCACCAGGGAAACTAGAGGTTCTCGGCTCAATGTGTAACCAGCAGCATCCATCCATTTCATTGCCACATACAACAGTACACTAAAACGAACGACAAGCAGACACCAAAATGGTTTCAAGCATTATATCTAAAATACAGTTTTTTTAACAGTATGATCACATGACTTACAAGGTATCATTTATAACAACAATCTAACACTTATAAACTGCATTTATTGTACAGAGTACTCTGAAGAAAGAAAAATATGTACAGCCATTTGTTTTCATTAATACATCTATTCTGTCCTGCAATACTGGAAAGGCGGAATGTGTCTGGCACAAAAATAACCCCTAAGAGTTACAAATTAGAAAACAACATTTTTTAAAAAGATTTTTACTTTTCTGGTAGAAATATAAAAACTGTGGTTTATGGGGAAAATTAAAATAAGTCCAATTGTATAGGTGGCTTTACCACTTCAAAGTTTTATCCCTTAAACCAACCTGTCAACAGCACTGTTTAAAATCTACATATAAATAAATGGGCAGTGCTGCCCAGATAGCAGCACAGTACGAGCAACTCACAGTAATGCTTCGGGGTGTTCTCAGTGCAGGAAAGTAACCATTCATAGCATCCCACAGTAGGATGCGGGCAGAAGAGCTGCTTGGTGATGCAACCTGCACCTGAGCATCTGTCTTCTCACACCACCACCATTAAAGGTACCAAACTGATTTGTTTAAAAAACAAAGGGGAGATGGAGGACAGGACATGACAGCCACTACGTCGTCTTCCTGAATCCCTTTAGAATAGGGTAGATGTTTTCAAATGCTTCATAAATTTCTGCTCTGACTTTAGCACCTATGAAGGCACAAAAGAACAGAGTTGAGTGTGAAATGGCATTTTTAACATAGAAAGTAAAATAATTACCCTGAAGATGCAAGCATAATCCTCTCCCTATCTAGATTACCAGATGGAGGCATTAAAACATGAATAGTAGGAACCCTTGTCACAATCCTAGTTTTGTTTCTAAAATAGTTGTCTTAAAATGACCTTTTAAATGATCAAAGCAAGGCACACGGTGACTCCAGCCTCCATCCTACAGCTCATACCTGCATACAGTCCTGTACCTCCACCAGCTCTTAAACACACCAGGCAGTGGCAAGAATGACTGACCCTTCTCCCAACTGCTGCTCCAACTGGGTTCTTCTCAGTCCTCCTTAACAGTCTCAGGACAGTGGTGCTGAGGACCCCATGCATGAGACGACTGACCCAACAGAAGACACGTCCTAGTGCTCCCCACCCCGCCCTGCTGTCACCGAGCATGCTCTAGCTGAAGGCTCCAGGGCTGCAGTCAGACTGCCCTGCTCTCTCCCTCCCACTTAGGGGCTTTGTTTCTAGGGTGGGAGAATAAGAACAATGGTAAAGGCCTTTTTTACAAGCTGTTAGCCAACTGTTCCAACACTGAAATTTCTTCTCTGCACTGACAAAATGCCACCCTCGAAACTCTTTCAAACTTCCAGTTGCTATTTCTGGTTACAACTTACCTGTTAATACAACTTTTCCAGAAACGAAAATAAGGAGAACAATTCTGGGTTTGATCATTCGGTAGATTAATCCAGGAAATAACTCTGGCTCATAACTAGAAGGAAAATGACAAAAGTTGTTTAGAAATTATGAGTTTCCCATGTTTTAAGGTACAATGAGGACCTGTGCAAGGGAAATACTGAATAAACAGGCAAACTAATCCACAGATAGAGCACAGCAATTCAGCAGACTCAGAGAATGTAGTTAGACCACGCGAGACTGACTTATCACTGACCACCTACTGGCCATTTGTCTTCCTATTAACTATGAATCTAGATTTCCTGAGATAACAGAAGAGATGTGTATTTATCTTGTTCTCTGATCCATATCCGGATTCACTCTAAACAAGTTTATTTATGTCAACTTAAAAAAACCTACTAATCATTTAATTCTAAGAGCTGATAATGACAGCTCTTGTACTGTATCTCAACTTCCTAAAACTGAAAAGTCATACCAGCTGTCAGTTTTGGCTAGGCAATTTAACCAAAGTGACACACCAGATACTAGCTTGAGAATGAATTTATCTTCCAATGACATCATCTGCCCTGTTCTCTCTATATGCGTTTAATTTGGAGAAAAATTCAGGACAGGCCTGACTGCAGTGAAAAGTTACACAAGTGTGCCAGGTACTCAGGTGCTATGTGCAATGGCCCCGGGGCAAAAGGAGTAGGGAGCTAATGTGGCCTTAACAAGAGCAGTAGATGGTGAAGCAAGCCTGTGCGATGGGCTGTCTATTGTGAGTCTGTACCAGCAAGCAGCAGACAGGAGTTGTGCAAAGAGTGATTCTGCAACTCGGTGTTGGTAGATCTGGTGTAATATTTATGAAAAGATTCCAACTAGGAAAAAAGTGATGCAAGAGGTTCTGGGTTCAATTCTTGCATTTGAAATGTATTTATTAAGCAACAAAACATATAAAAGTGGGATAGAATTCATTCTACTAAAGGGGAGTTCACTAAGCAACACAGAAGTGTAAAAAACCTGGCTAAGAAGTTAGAAGACATTACTGAGGACAGCAGGAAATTCAGTAATACAACTGTAAATATATTTGGTGATATATACTGAGTATTTTGCATGTGGTTTATCCTGAACAATGCTTAAAGAGATTACAAATGACCTGGTCCTGATTCTAGCACATTTCAGACTTACCTACTGAACTGCTGATGGGTAAGCACGAGACCCTCCAATCTTATAGGGAACTTCACATCACAGCTCCCCACCATATTCTGAATCTTGAAGTCCAAGAACTTGGCTGGAAAACCCAATTTCTGCACAACTCTGGCATATTTTCTTGCAGCTAACCTGGACTGTTCTTCACTAGGGAAAGAACAAAAGGAGTAACTTGTACTGAGTCAGCTGAAATAATTATTTAGATAACTTCTAAAAAGTCTAAGTCAGAAAACTATGGTAACAACATGTAAACAGTCATTATCCAAAAAGAGAAAAAAACCAACACATTAACAACTTTATTATATTATAAAGTACTCCTGTGTCCTTGACAAAAAAATCACAGGCCTACCAAACAGCCAAATTACTGAGGCCTGAGTTTCAGGGACAGGAACCAGTCATTGCCACCAGCATTATCACTACATCTGGGCCACAACATTCTACATGGAGATGAAAACTAACATGCTTCATCTCAACAGATTACTGAAAAATCCACATATTAACTATCCCCATATATATTAACTCTCGCTTTATCCACTCATGACACCATTTTTGGATACAACTGTGACTCAGCAGCATTGAGCTTCTGTGAGAAAGCAGAATACAAACAGCAATGCCACAAACAAAAGACTCCCAAGTGCAGGGATTAGGAATGATGAAATTAAACCCATGACATGTGCTGCTTTATTTTTTTTCCAGGAAAACAAATTTTTGGTTTCTGGTCTTCATCAAAAAATCACCCAGCCAGGGATTTAGCTCAGTGGTTCCGCTGCCTGCCTCGTAAGCGTGAGGTCCACAGTTCGATCCCCAGTACCAAACAAACACTTAGGAGAAAAATATTTGGGCCGGGGATTTAGCTCAGTGGTTCCGGCACCAAAGTTCGATCCCCAGTACCAAAAAAAAAAAACACCTAGGAGAAAAATATTTGGGCCAGGGATTTCAGTGGTTCTGGCACCCGAGTTCAATCCCCGGTAGCAAAATAAAAAGCCACCCAACTAGATATACAATATTGACTTATTAGCAGATGCCCTGGGACAAACAGGACTAAACACTATATGGAAAAGTCTGTCTTAGGAAAAAGAAGAAACATTTCTGGTGTTCCATTCATGGAAAAACAACTCTAAATGAAGTTATCACTGCATGCTGGAGCCAAGAAGAGTGGAAGCTGCAGACAGATCCATATCCTGCCTTCTCAAAAAACTCAGAGACCAGGAAATAGAATGGCCTTCTCTTCATTAAAAGACAATTTGAAAGTTCAGAATAAGCTAAAACATTCATAGGTGTCTACGTGTTGACACCTGCAAGTATGTTTGAATCATCTATTTCCAAAGTCAATTCATTTGTTTAAACTTTATGAAGCTAATGTCACTATTTTTCCCATTTTTAGAAGTTTTTGACTTACACTAAAGGTATGAACTTTGTTTAAGAAGGTTTGGAACAGTTTGGGACCCTGAACACCAACGTGCTCCAAACAGGAGAATACAAACAGTGACCTTTCATGACGGGTGTGCGTTCTTTAAGATATACAGAATTCATACAATTAAAATTTGTTCCAATGAAGGGCAGCTTGTATTTGTGGTCAATACACATGGTACTGCCACACTGCCAGATTCAACATGTCTGCAATGCTCTACACCATCAGCTTTGTGAAGTTTTGTGATCTTGATCAGTATTTTTAATGAAATTTTTTACATAAAAAACTTCTCTACATACAAGAATCTTTACTAGGTTTTGATGCTATATTAAATAACATACACATAAAATGCATCTGAATTGTATAGAAAATAAGCACAGTAACATGTTGAAAACTCATGCTTGATTTTAAGATGAAAAGAAAATGAAACCAATGCTTCCTAGAATCAAGCATTCTAATAGTAACCTTTGAAGTGCTAGCCTGAAAATCTAGAAACTGTAATCTATCACCTTTTCTTTCATAATATACAGACCAGGAGAATGAATTCCTTAAGGCTACCTCTTGGCTCCCGTGCACACCATTTTTCCAGAACTGAAAATCAGCGCCGTGGTTCGTGGCTCTCTTATTCTCATGATCACAGCAGCAAACCGCTAAAATGGTCAAAGAGAAGCATTAGTGAGGTCATCCAAACTGCTGAACTTTGTCTGAAGAACTAGAAAATGACAAAGATCATGACACCTAATGTGAAAGACCTAATTTATAGACATCAAAATATCTGTCCTCACTCCAAGATTTTCTTATACCACTTGTAACAAGAAGTAGAACAAATTACCTACTGTGACTATTAAGTTATCCTAAGATCTGTATTCTTTTACATATGCATCCCACCATGAGAAGATGAAGAATGTTTGGAAAACTTGCTTTCTGTAATGTAGGTGCTGTTTTAGGGGAGAGGGGGTGCTGTGAATTGAATCCAGGCCCTTGTGCATGCTAGCCAAATGCTATATCCACTCACATACATCCTCAGCCCAGTACATCCTCAATATAAAATATTTTAAAATATTTTATTGGTCAGATAATTACTAGCACTATATTAAAGATTACAAAATTATGCATTCAACTAAAGAAAGATTGTGACAGACCAAGACTACTCTTGCAGTGCTCCATGTGAAAGTCTTACTAAGAGGCTAACGGTGGCTCCAGACCCTTAACCGTCTGAGACCTCAGACAAAAATTAAAAGATCTTTGGATATCTAGACAATTTAAGATGTAGACAAAACAGTATTCATTAAAAATTTTTTACTTAATCTCTGCTCTCATTTTTATGTTTTATAACAATTAAAGATAAATAATAAACTTGTTATCCAGCTTTTCCAACCATTCCATACAAAAACCTCAGTTAACACATTATTAAAATCCTAAAATGATAACATCAAAAATTATAGAAGGCTGGGGATTTAGCTCAGTGGTTCTGCCGCCTGCCTTGCAAGCACAAGGACCCGAGTTCAATCACCGGTATAAAAAAAAAAAAATTATAGAAGAATGTGGATTTCAATGGTTTCTATTAACATTTCTACCCTAGCTAAGAGTTACAAAACTGTTTTGAACCAGACCATGGCTCAAAAAGTCAATGAAGGGCTGGGGCTGTAACTTAAGTCATGCAGTACTTATCCACATATATGAGGCTCTGAGTTCAGTTCCCAGTAACACAGACACGCACACAAGCAAAACAACTTGAGCTTTAAAAGCCTCACAAATTCATGGCTAAGAGAGGCCTAGATAAAAGCTCTGTCCACAACTATTTGCCCCCCAGCCAGACAAGAGTTTGCATAGCAAATGATTTATTTTTTAATGTGTAGATAAATATTTCAGAGACAGAGAAAAAAGTAGAACCAATCAGCTGAGAAAGTTGTTAGCTGCAAGTAACAACTTGATTCTTGGCACTTACTCTCCTGGTTCACATAAGCCAACTAAAATACAGCACAGAACATAAAGGAGGCTCTACGTATCCTATGTTTAAGACTTCTTGTTCTTTTCTCTTCCTCCATTGTCTAATAGCGATGCTTAAATGATGCTATTCGGCAAATAATGAAATTAAAGGAGAAAGCACAAAGCTGTTGTGGTTAGCCTGAACTGACTGTTTAATGAAAAGAACTGAGGTGCACTGGTGAAGGAAATAAGAGTTAGCCTGGCAGAACTAAGGAAACCAACACTGACAGACACAAACAGCTCACAGCTAAGTCCTTGAGGCTTTTGTAGAATCCACACATAACTGAATTGTGTTCTTCGGTGACCTAGCTAGCTGCACAAGGGCAGAGGAGCTGGCTTGGCCTCTTACTGGCTGCCAGCTATCAGTAGCTTACCCAAGGAATACAAAACAAAGACTGTATTTTAGAAACTGTCCCAAGTTGTTCCTCCTACACTCTTTTTCTTATATAAAACTTACTTTCCTTTGTTAGAGGAAACCAGTTGGATGCTAGTTTCCCTGGTAGAGGTGGCAGGCACCTGATACTCTGATGGATGCTCCCCATTTTGGAGAGCTACTTCTTTAGCATCAGCATCTCAGCCCTGTTATCTCCTTCAGACCTAGGTGTCCAGGCTGGCTCTGTCTGGATCTCTAAGAATGTCTATCCTTTTTTGGTTTTTGAGACAATGTCTCACTATGTATTTCACCCTTGCCTTGAACTCACTGTGTAGCCTAGGCTGGCCTCAAATTTACAGTGACCCTCTTACTTCAGCCTCCCAAGTGCTCGGATTATAAGCATGTGCCCCCGTGGCCGGCTTGTCCATCATTTTTTAATGCAAATGTTTACTTAAGTAAAAACATCTTTTCTACTGGAACAGTCACAAAAGCCTTTGACATATACTCAGGCTGATATCTTAAAAGCAAAAAACTTAGGGAGCTTTCTGGCCACTAATATTTTTACTAGAAAGTATATAAAAGTTATACAAAGGTAGAAAAATACAGTGAAACCTCATCCTTATTATACAACTTTAACAATTACTAACTTTTTTTTTTTGGTACTGGGGATCGAACTCAGGACCTCATGCTTGCCAGGCAGGCACTGTGCCTCTGGGCTAAATCCCCAGGCCAACAATTACTAACTTTTGACTACTCCTGTTTCACCTGTATGCTCTCTTCCCAACTCTCACAAGATTACTAAAGATCACACATCAGCCGGGCTTGGTGGCAAAGGCCTGTAATCAGGATCATGAGTCTCAAGCCAGCCTGGGCTACATAGCAAGAACCTGTCTTAAAAAAACAAAAACTAAATACAACAACAAAAGAATGCCACCACACCCTGTGTCATTCTTGCCCATGTGGTTCAGAACATTAAAGGTACCATATCCTCTTCTCTAGCTTTAGAGGTCCCCATTACAGTGAAAGTGTACACAAACTGAGTTTACCTCATAAACTGCTGAATCCCAAGGGACTCGAACATGACACATACTCAATAAAATTCAAGTTGAATTGACTTACTATATTTACTAAATATTCAAGATATAAACCATACAAATTTTACCCTGCATCCTTATTTTACTGTTGTCAAAAACTTAAGCACAGCACAAACTTTCTGACGTAGGAAATACTATAAAAAGATTCCTGTTTTACCAGATAGTTTAGTTTAAAGTACATGAAAACAAGGGCCGAGGATTTAGCTCAGTGGCATCATGCCTGCCTCACAACCACGGGGTCCCGAGTTCAATCCCCAGTGGGTGGGGGTGGAGGGGTTTACATGAAAATAGCTCTGACCTTGGGATTATATTCAGCATTTCGGGCACGAAGTGCAATGGTCTTTAGGTCAAGTTTACAACCGAGGTTCACTGTGGATACAATATTTCTGTAAGAAATTTGAATAGAAGACATGGTTATTTGAATTGCAGCATTTAACCTTTACACATTGGGTATTAAATGATGACTCAGGAATCTGATTCTTTTACTAGCATTTTTGAAGGAGACTGATGACAGTATGTCTTACTGTAACAAATATAAACATTCTCTATTTTCATCACACCTTGTACATAGATGATAGCTGTAGCTCACTGTTGTTTCTATTCTATTGCTTGTACTGTAAGAAAGTACTCAGGGCCGGGGATTTAGATCAGTGGTTCTGGCGCCTGCCTCACAAGCACAAGGTCCTGAGTTCGATCCTCAGTACCAAAAACAAAAAAGAAAGCAGTACTCATGAAAATCTGATGGTTCATAATCTTGTTGAGAACAGTGATCTTCCCAGGTGTGGTGGCACATGCTTGGAATTCCAGCACTCAGGAGGCTGAAGGTGGGAGGATTACTGTGGGTTCAAAACCAGCTTGGACTACATAATAAGTTCAAGACCAACCTGAATCTCATAGTAAGACTGTTTCAAAAACAACAAAAAAGACAACAGCAGTCTCCTTTGATATATAATTAAACAGACAGTAGGTTATGTTTTCACTTCCACAACATCTGTTTTCTTCCTGCACTTTGTTTTTTTCTAGAGACAAGGTCTCACTATGCAGGTCAGGCTGGTCTCAAACTCACAGCAATCCTCCTGCCTCAGCCTCCCAAGTGCTGGGATTACAGGTGTGCATCACCAGCCCCAGCTTCCTACACCTTTGTATACACACACACCTCACACCTCCAATCAGCTTTTCACCACCTATGAACATATCTGTATCAATTCACAAACTTAATCATGTAATTAGTAAATGCACTCATCTATTTTCATTACTTAAATATTTACCTCAATTCTTAATAAGTCTACAAGATTTTAGGCCCAATGAATTCCCACTTAACATGGCTCTTATTAGATAAGCAAAACTCAGTAATGTGGCTGACTTCAAAAACAAGTATTTGTCCCAAACTGGTTATAATTTATGATTTAAACCAAAATGCAAATTTGAATTCCCATGGGAATCAAATAAGCATGCAAGACAGCTGAGAGCAATGGAGGCAAAGATAACCTAACAAAATTTCTCTTTCTAAAATCATTAAAATTACTTTTTCAAAAGAATTGTGTGGGGTCAAACAAAACTGGAGGCAAGATCGAGGTCTCTGGGTAATGGTCAGGATCCATCATAAATGACACCTATGTAAGTACAGGATGATTAACCTACAAATGGGAAACACATCTACAGGGAAAGAAAAGGGGGCAGCTGTAACGTCATGACTGTAAACCCTTTAATTTAGCCTAAGCTTCCAGAAAGTAAAAGCTATGTACTTCTCACTGACTGATATCCAGCCATATCTGCCTGTTTTTCAGGAAAAAAAATCTCTACTACCACCATTAAATATAGAACTTAATTCATTCAGATAAAAAACTCATTTAAGCCAAGAACTATCATCGTTACCTTGTGAGGACACAGATCTTCAAAGATCTGGAGCAACTCTCTTAGTAAATACCAAGAAAAACAAGGACCACTGTGACTTGTGCTAGTAATTATGACAAACATGAGGCTGGGGCAGCAAATCTGCTGCAGGGGAATGTCTAACACAATAAAATCTAGCTTCAGTTTTATTGACACAAGTACATCAAACCAAGCAACCTTGTTCCTGAAAACATTAGGACAGCCATTCACAAGGGCACGGCTCACAAAATAGCTGTGGTTCCCTCTGTCAAGACACAGGGTCACCATGGTTCCACTCCCTCAGGCACAGAATATAACACACTGAAAAGGACCTCTCCAGGGCAGGAGCACACACATACATCAAGAGCTCACTGCAGAACACACACACATCAAGTACTCACTGTAGCTGCGGCACAATCCCAGAGCTCTCCGAGGCTGGTGTAGCTGGAGTGATGGGGGTCATGGGGGTCATGGGGGAGGGATACAGGGGAGTGGTACCCGGCAAGGGTGCAGTTGTAAGAGTCTGTGAATGGAAGAGTTGTGGGGTCTGGCCTGAGGCCCCCTGAGTTGCTTGCTGGGGTGCTGACTGCTGCACGGTTGCTGCTGCAGCTGCCACTGTCTGCTGCTGCTGCTGCTGCTGTTGCTGCTGCTGCTGCTGTTGCTGCTGCTGCCTCTGCTGCTCTTCCAAAATAGACAGGCTGTTGGTGTTCTGAACAGGCTGCGGGGTCAGTCCCGTGCCATAAGGCATCATTGGACTGAAGATGGGGATTCCAGGGGTCATGGCACCCTGTGGAAAGCAAAGGAAATGGTGAGGCAGGCCACTGGCATTGAGGGTTTGTGGGCCTTGTCTGGTGGAACCACAGATAAAATGTGTAAAGGCAGATGCTTTCTGAGTTCAGTGGGTAACTTAACTTTTTATTAGGCAAAAGCTTGCTATTCTTAAAACACAGAGCTGTCTTTTTAATACTGAACACAGCAGATGAGAGCTTGGGATTTGGAATCCACTGCTATTTATTACATGTGAGAACGTGGGAGAGGAAGTTGCCTAACCTTTCAAGTATATCTAGGGGATAATAACGGACTATGATTACAAATAAAAGGAGATAACTGAGTGACCACTATGCTCTATTTATGTACCTGGATGGTCAACTATGCGCTCAGCCTGGAGATACCTACCCAAAATGTTAAACAGAAAAACAGGCACATAGAAAACAATGAATTGTTATTCAGTCAACCATGATGATGACAATTATATTATTCAAAATGCTGATCACTTCTGTTCCCAAAGCATAAATCTACAATAGTACTACTCTGCTTTTCGATCGTGCGTCCAAGCTTTCCCAGACTCTGTTACACTTGCTAATTTATCTAGGTCTAACAGCAGTCCTTTGGGAAAGGAGAACAGAACTGTCCTTCCCGTGTAAAGATAAGAAACTGATGCCTAGAGAGGGCATACATCATGCCAAGAGCACAGATCTCACAAGCAGTGAGCTAGGGTCACGAGTGTCCTCAGACCCAGGCCAGTGCCTCCCTTACACCAAAATCAGTGGAGCCCAGAGTCTGCAGGGGTTGCAGAGGCTTTGTGGATCTCTTACAAAGTGAGATAAAAAATACAGTGAGTCCTGCTGCCAGAAAGGCAGGCCTGTAAGAAACATCACAGGGAGTCCTCGTCCACCTCATTCACAAGACCAGGCACAGTGACCTCTGGCTCCCTGCCCCCAAAGTCAAAATAACCATGAAACGCAAACATTTTGAATTAATTCAGGACATCAAAGTCACAACAGTGCAACTGAAGACACCAATGAAAGAGGACTTTAAGAACTGCTTCAGAAAGTGGCAAGATAGGGTGGGTGTTAGAAGGTGGGGTATTCTGAAGGGGCTTGATGGCAATGTCTCTTACTGTAATAACTTTTAAAATTTAAACACCACGGTTTCCAATCACATCTTGTATTATGTGCAACAGTACGTATGTATTTTGTGTGGAGGGGCCCCAGTTTTCATTAGATTCTCAAATACATGGAAGATCCCAAAAAGAGCCATGATTCTTTCACCAATTTATCTGGCAGAAAGCACAAGGTAAACATAACTAATATTTATGTTGTTTTAACAACACAGTGGCAGGCAGAATACAAAAGAAGGGCAAATCTATACTGTGGCTGTTAATAGTCTGGGTATTAAGTTCTATTGTAACTATCATTTATTTCTATAAAAATACTTGTGAGGAAAAAAATAAGTTACATCACTTTAAAATACTAAGTTTTTTAAAGGTCAGCCTTGCTTTCAATCACATGTAAAACTTAATTTGAAACAGCTCACAGACATAACTAAAACTAAAACTACAGTATAAGGAGAAAAATCCTTATGACTTTGGGAAGACAAGAATTTCTTAGACACAGAATATCCTCGAAAAAAAACTAATAAATTGGACTTCAGAAAAAAATTAAGACCTTCTAGGCAAGCCACAAACTGAGACAAAAACATCCATATTATGTACATGTGAGAAAGGAATAGAAGACATACAGAATACATAAAGCGCTCTTAGAACTCAAGAGAAAATGAGCAAATAGATCAAAACATGGCAAAAGATGTGAAGGACATTTTATAAATGAAGATATATAGCCAATAAAGCATTTGACAAGACCCTCGGGATCATTAGTCATTAAGGAAATAGAAATTATAACCGCAATGAACCAGATGTGTTGGTGCATGCCTGTAATCCCAGCTATTCAGGAGGCTGAGGCAGCAGGACTCCCAAGTTCAAGGCCAGCACATGAGTAACTGACCTAGACTGTGCTTCAAAATAAAAAATAAAGAGTTGAGGATGTAACTCAGTGGTACAGCATCCCAGGGTCCCATCCCTGCACTACAAATACACATATACATGCACAATCAAATACTATTAAGCAACCACTAGAATGGCACAAAGCAAAAAGCAAACAAACAAACGAAAAACCTCTATAGCCCAAAGTGCTGGTGAGGAAGAACAGCAACTAGAATTCTTTCTGCTGCTAGTAAACTGCAAAACGGTAAAGACACTTTAGCAAATGGTCTGATGGATTTGTTAAAGAGCTAAATATACTCTCGCACATGACCCAGCAATCACACTGCTAAATATTTACCCAAGACAAATAAAAACACAGCACTCACAAATATTTGTGATACTTTATTCATAATAGCCCCCAAACTAGAAACAACTCAAATGTCAGAGACTAGAGAATGAGGGAATTGTGGTAAGCCATACAAAGGAGTACTACTTGGGAATAAAAAGGTATTATTTACTGATACAGAAAATGTTATACTGGCAACCAACCAAAGTACATATTGTGTGTGACTTCATTTATGTGAAAATCTAGATAGGCAAAATTAATCTTTGGCATTGAAAAGCAGATTTAGTAGTCACAGCCAGGAGATAACTGCAAAGAGCAAGAAGGGACTTTTTAGAGTAAATGAAATGGTCTACAACTCACAGAGGTACATACAGTTATCAAAAGGTACACTTAAAATGATGCATTTATTGTATATAAATTATACCTCAATAGAGGTTACTTAAATATTTTTTTAAAAAAGATCTGTGACTTAGAACTTTTAATATAAAAAGGAAAAGATACAATTAGAAAATAATTAGGTGAGGGTAACTTTCAAAGTCAGTCAAAAACCTTTAGAATCACTTGGAACTTTCTCCTAAGTATTTGTCACAAAACTGTCTTATAGACAAATACATTTTAACTTCCAAACAAATGGCCCAAATAAAACACTGTGCCCAAAGACTAAAAGAACTAGTCACAAAATAAGGAGCCTAAAAAAAATACAGATCCACTTTCAATCACAGCTGGGTAAATGCCCCCCTGCCTTTGTGCTGTCTACCCACCCTATACCCGCCTGCTATATTACCTGGGGAGAGGCCAAGCCCTGAGCATAAGGTGGGAGGCTGTTGTTCTGATCCATGATGCTCACTTTCTTCAGCACTCAATCTTTTCCTAGAGCATCCCCAGCACACTCTTCATAGAAACTTCCTCAATTCTCTGGATTATCTTCACACACCAAGAATGAGTGATGGTGCTTAGAAAAAAAAATGTGAAGGTTAATTAAGGTAAGACACAGTTAGCCTGTATAGTCTTATGTGGGTAAACAAAACAAATTAAGAAAAACAATGAGGCTATTGTGGAATTTTTTTTTTTGTATTATAATCCCAAAGTCCATTCCCTTCTTTCATGTTTCCTGTGATGATGTTCAAAATTACCCAAAGGTGTCATAACAAGTGTTAAAAACTTTTGGGGAAAAGCATTTAGAGAAAACTAATTCTTAAGCATACTGTACTATCACAGTAGAACATAAGTACTGTATGTATATCCAGCACTGTTAGGCCAAGTTCAGGTTTTTAAAACATTCCACTCAATTTTATACCCTCCACGATCTCTTAGGCATAAAGTTCAATAAATACAGAACTGGACCCAATATACCTTAATGTGATCATTTATTGAGCTCCTACTTTAATAAAAAGGCTGTGAAAGTATGCAGATACAGTAATAACTAAAACATTTTAATAAAGGTAATAAGATTACTCCATAGAACACATTAATGCAAACCATGCCTATATCTGCTTTGCATAAATCATCATCTCTTATTGCCTGTGCATCTGAAATTATTTTCCAATAATGACTGCTAAAAAACTGTGGGGGGGCGTTTCTAGGAATGGGACCTATGGCCTGAAAATGCTAAGCAAGCACTGTACCCCAAAGCTACACACCTGGCCCTTAAAAGACCTCTTTTTTCTGTATTATCAGTTCTGTTCAGGTAGACCCGTAACTTGTTCAAGGATGCTGTGAGAATTGATAGACTCTTGACCGAGTTGACTGATTGTGTAACATAATAAGTATAGGCCAAATATTGGTATTATCATTATTAAATTTCAGTTCAAACATTTATTATCACCTAATAAAATATTCTCAAATAGAACTTACAGGTCTAAAAGTTACAGGTTATAGTCCAAAGACCCACATTCCATTTCCTGGTACAGAGGAGGTATTCGGACATTTGCTGAATCGATGAAAGAATGTGACAATCACTTGGAAAAGCCAAAGGACTCCAAAGACTATCTATACTACAAACTCATCACTGAGAAAGAGACCAAAGAAAGAACGAAAGCTCTGCTTTTGAAAATAAATGTACCAAAGGTATAAGAAAAATTACACTTTTTTTGGACATTGTTATAACAGAAGTGCTGCATATATAAAGATGAAAATACACTCCCTGAATCAAATAGTTCAACACAAAGTTATGGAAATGCCATGCACAGTGGTGCACAACTGTAATCCCAGCGCTTGGGAGGCTGAGTCCGGAGGATCACTGTGAGTTCGAGGCCAGCCTGGGCCACGTAGTGAGTTTACACCCAGCCTAAACTACATAGCTAGGAGACCTTATCTCAAAAAAAAAAAAAAGGCGTTTTAGTTGCTATTACAGAAGGCAGTAAGATCAGTCACAGGATTCTGAAGTGCAGCGTGAGTGGATGTACTCTGACAAGCTGCGTAGGTAAACTGGAGAGGAGAAAAAGGGGTTGACAGTTCGGTTTAAGGAGTAATTGCTACGATTGAGCCAAGATATACAAGGGCAGAATTTAAGGCCCTAAATATCACCAGAGATTTATCCACAACCTCTGGTGATCCCGACCACTTTTTGTAAACTTAAAGTCTACAGAAAAACTGGTTGGTAACATAAGGTAGGATGACTTTGGGTAGGCTATTCAGAGCTCATCTTTCATTCCCAGCAATGACATACCATCATTTCTCACCGGTAACACACACACGCACGGTCGTTACTGCACTAACTTATCCTTTGAAAAAAAAACAAAAAACGTTTGCAGAGTTTTCATCTTTTGGAAACTGAAGAATCAAACTGGAGACTTTTGGAAGGCAATCAAATTAATTCTGCATAGCCTTCTAGTGGCTCAATAATCTTTTCCCAGAAGAGCCCGTCTAGAGTTTTGGCATACCACGCTGTCCTGAGCGTAGAGATGCAGACCTTGCAAATAAAGTAGTGCGTGTGCGTGTGTTTATTTTAAGCTAAACTGTGCTCGAAGTCAAGTATCAAGTACTTATACTTATTAAGTATTTATAAGTATACTTATACTTATACCTATAAATACCTATTTATTTATAATAAATCCAAGCCAGCTAGTAGCAAAGCGGGCAGCCACAGGCTTGGGTTAAACCTGCCTTCCAACAAGGACCAAAGGGAAGCAGGACAGGGCAGATTTGGGGTCTTCGATGTACAGACTGTCCAGTGCCGGCTCGTCCTAGTACCCTGACTCGAGAGACGGAAACCACAGCACAGAAGGCATCCGGCTGGAGTCGCAGGCCAGCGGCAGATACAGGCCCGAGGGGCGGCGGCGCCAGCGGGAGGAACGCTCCTGGCAGGCCTGGGCCGTCCATTCCTCTCTCCTCCCTGCCTTCGCCGCCTGGCCTCGCTGCGGTGGTCGCCTTTGCCCAAGGCCTCAGAAACAAAAAAAGGTTAAAAAGGCCGTTACCTGGAATCACTGCGGAGATGACGACGAGCCCGCGGAAACGAAATTAAACCACAGGTGGCACAGGCGCCCGCCACGGCGACCCTTGCCGACCCCACTGAACTCCCGGCGCGCGTTGATAACGTCACTTCCGCCAGTCCCAACCTCGGCTTCGGCAGGATGAGCTCACTAACCCGCACTGAGGGAACTTGCGGATTCCGGTTCTTCCGGTGTTTCCAGGGCCTTGGGTGTAAAGGAAATGGGAGGCCGCGAGACAATAACAGTTCCAGGGCTGGCTGCCGCGCCGCAGCCTTTTCTGATTGGTCCTTCCGGGACGGGGGAAGATAACGTATTTTAAAGTTTGAGTTTTGTTTTGGTTTTTGACCAACTGGCGATGTTAACTTTTGCGAGCATGTATTCCTTATGGTGCTCGCAATGAATGTTAGCTAATCAAACTTGCTAAATAAGGGAAAACAAAACTGGATGGCTTGTACTTACAAAATCATTTATATTTTAATTCCTCTACTACCGTCTCGCGCACTTTTTTCCTGTCAAGAGACAGCTGTAGCTGTTTCATAAATAGTCCGGCTTACCTTGATTTCTGTCGCCTATGGCTTATTTAGGTGTGTTCATATATTGTGTTACTTATTAGTTTCCTTTGTATTTTGTATTATCAGTAACTTTCTGGGTTCATTAAGGGCAAAAAATGTATACTTTTTTCGTATCCAGAACAATACCTGGTGCTGTGTTAACCTACAGAGACATGAATAAGCACAACAATGTACTTCTGTGTCCATAGCTAAAGAAAATGTTTTGTTTTACCCTCTGTTTAATTAAAACAATAAATTTTAAATAATTTTTTTAACTCTTCTGGTTCCAGAATCGCATGTACATGTCAGTCCACTTGACATTAGGCAGTTGTTTGCTTGCATTTTTGGCTGAAAAGATAACATTCATATAAGAAAATCCATAAGGCATGTACAGATTAAATAGTTGTAAGACGAGTAAAGAAACAATATTTCCAGCACCACGATGCTAGGCCGTACCAAACAGGTCCTTGCTCCTCTATGAACCCTGAATTACGCAGAATGTACTCTGCTCAACGCTGTGTTTAGAAGAAGCATCATGTCAAAGTGTCTTCCCTGTGTCTCCTATCTAACTCCGGCTGGTTCATTTCTTGGCTGTGAACTGTCCCGTAGGATGACAACACCTTAGTTAATTTATTCATTCTGCTGTTTGTGGCAATTTGACTCGTCTCTAGTCTTCAGGCAGTCAAGGACATTACCGTTTGAATACTCGGTGCGCATCTTCTGGCCAGGGTGTACCCCAGTGTGGCTTCGCAGTCCTGAGGTGTGCAGAAACCCGTCTGTATCCCATCCCTGTCCATTTGAGCCGCTGTAACTCCACATTTTGGCCAAGTTTTCTGTACCGTTAGACGTATAAATTTTTGTCCGCCCGTCGTGAATTCGAGTATGTTGTTAAGGGGGAAAAACATGTACACACAAAATTTTTATACCCTGACATCTGTCTTGGAATAGGCGGCGCCGGGCTTGCAACAGGTCGGAAACCTGAGCGAACCTCCAGGAGCAACGAGAAGTGCGAGCTAGAAGAGCGCCTGAGAAGACGGAAGTCGCGTGGCTTCCGCTCGTGGCCGCCATCTTTCGGTGAGACAGCAGGAGAAGACCCCGTGCCGCGATGTTGTCCACATCCTTGTACTCGGGATCCGGCAGAGAGCTGGGGGTGGAGCCGTACAGCGCCGTGGCCCCTTTGCAGCATCGCTTTTCTCCCTATGCTTTCAACGGAGGGTAACAGCCTGGGGGTCTTCGCGCTTGCTTTGGCGCTTCCGGGGACGAGGCTCTGGGGTCGCGGCGGATGGGCCGTCGGGTTTCCGGGTGACTGGCGTTTCTTCGGCTGCGGGGGTCGCCTGGTCCGCACTAGTTCTACCGTTGGATGTGCAGCCTGTGCCTTCCTGTGCCTTCCCGCAGTGGGACGTTCGAGAGACCGAAGCAGCCTCTGCTTCGCGGACCTTAGCGTTCGTGGGGTCTGAACACGTTTCTAACGCCAGAGTAGGAAGGGAGCGTTCATGAGAAACTTGAAAGTGATGGTTGATTGGCCCGGGTTGTCGAATGCATGATTGTGTCTGTAGCTGAAATGTCTAATCGCTTTCAAATAAAAGGTGGGATTGGTTGGGAAAGTGCTTCTTAGATCGGTGCCTTTTCAACATTTAGGGAAACAGAAAAGAGGTCTTTTAATACGTATATTGTATGTTTGGTTCAGGTTGCTTTTGTTTTTAATTACCAGCTTTATATTAATGCTTTTCTCAAAAATAAGATTGTAGAAAGACGCACTATTTAAGGACTCTTAACAAGAAGAGCTGTAAATTGAAGCAGCGGTCAGGTCATAGTTTTATCAAACTTCTCACATTAAAACATGCAGAGTCAACTCTCGGTTTCTTAAAAAAAAATAAAGAACATTAATTGAGTTCTTATGAATTGTTGAATATGCAAATTTCTGAAGTATGTTACATAGTGAAGGACTGATTCCAGCCTTGGCTTGCACTCCTAGAGGGCAGTGTGGTGATTGGGCTTCAGTTTCTTGAAGCTGTATTTCCTTATCTTTCATAGCTGCTTCATACGTTGGTGGAGAATCAAGAAAGACTCATTTTGTAAACTGCAAGTAGCATCTTATTTAGTCCTCAGAATACGTGAACTGTGGTATTAAGAGAACTCATCCCTTAGAAAACTCACTGAAGTTAAACAGTCCTGGTCACACAGCTGGTGTAAATTGAGCCTGGATTTGGATATTTGAATTCATAGCTCTCTTACCACTGAGGTTATGTTTGTTTTTCCAGTGCACTCCCCACCGCCCTTTTTTTCCTTATGAAACAGTATCTGGCCAAGTTGCCCAGGTTGGGCTGGAACTTGGAATCCTCTTGCCTTAGCCTCCCAGACTGCTGGGATTACAGGCATGTGCAACCAAGCCCAGCTTCCAGCACATTTCTTAACTCTGCCTATGATGACTGACTACTTCCGTTGTAAGGTCGGTTGTTAGACACATCTTATAAAACCGTTATACATTCTTTTCAGTATTCAGTTTCCTTTACCTTTCACCCTCCTGGAATCCTGTTTAGGTCATTAGTTCCCTAAAAGTCCTTATAACTTTCTCAGTCTTTGTTCTTTTTCTTTAGCATTTTTTACAGCTGGCTCTCAGGCACCATCTGCTTCTACAAAATTAGGTTTCTTTCTCTTAAGTCTTTAGCCTGTGTCGATTAGCACTCACGTTTCTCCAGTTCTGCTTCTTATGAGTCCCTCAAATCTTGCTTCTTCAGTAAAATGTTTGTATGGGGGATTTTTTGTCTTCACCATAACACAAGAAGCAAACAAAACAACAGGCAAGCTATTTATTTCACTTGGTCACATCTCCTTTAATATACACCTTTTAATTATGCCATCCTTCTGCTTTTCCAGATTTAAAATTGTGAGTGAAACTGGTTTTCCCAGTTTCTAGCATATTTAGGTAGTTGACACAACTTTGCTTTTTGTGTTTTTGTAATTTTGTTTTTTGTTATCAAACTCAGGACCTCGGTAATTTTCTTAGATGTACCCATTTCTTCCTCTGCACCATCCTCCTATTGTGTCGAATTGGTCTTCCTTTCCTCCTATTTCACATGTGATGTTGTTATCTGAGTAGTCTTCTAAAACCCAACAGTGCAAATGGAGCTGTTCTCATTCTTTTGTTTTTTAATTGGTACGTTTTAGATATACATAATGATCATTCATCATAGGGAACTTGTACCTGTACATGATATATCTTGCTGCTGCTTTTTTCCCTTTTCCCTCTCCTCTCTTCAACTCCTCTCCCCTCCGCTGCTCTCATTCTTGGTTCCTTGCTAAAATTCCAAAATCTTTAGCAGTGAGTCCGTCTGCTTGCTTATACAAAGAGGGCTACCTGAATAAGTTACCTTGGTGTACTGTTGTGATCATTACCTATTTCCTTTGCTTGCTATTTGTCGTACCTGAAATGCCATCCTTTTCTACTGTAGACCCTTAGTGCAAATCCTCAGTAAAAATAGTAGCTACAGTTTTCTGAGTGATTATGATCTGTGAGGCACTGTGTTAGGTGCTTTATGTGGTTGTGCCCTTCAGTTCTCATGGTCACCCTATAACACAGGTTTTATTACTATCATCGTCTTGAACTTGGAGAATTTCTCCAAGATCACATAGCTGAGAAATGACTGAGGTAGGTCTCTGCCTGAGGTGATTCCAGACCCAAGCTGCTTAGTCATCACTCTTTACTGTCTTCATACACATCCACAATTGTAACTCACATTTACTAGAGGAGCAGTCACACACATTATAAGGACATTGCAGTTATTAACTCTTTTAGTTCTTGCAGCACCTTAATGAAGTTGCTACTGTTTTGGGCTCTGTTGTATATATGAGGAAAGAGGCTTTGAGAAATAATCCTGGGGATGGTGGTGCACCCCTGTAATCCTAGCACGTGGGAGGCTGAAGCAAAAGAATCACAAGTTCAAGACTAGCCTGTGTTACATACTGAGTCCAGCCTGGTCTACCTTGTGGGGGACTCTTGTCTCCGAAGAAAGGAAGGGAAGGAGGGAAATAACTCAGCCATAGCCTCATGCCTGCTAAGTAAGAGCCAGAATTCAGTACCAAGTGGTCAACTTTTGGAGTTTGTGCTTTAAGCTGCTTCAGTAAGCTATCAGAAATTATACAGCCAGAAAGGGGAAAGTTTGCTTCGTCCACTCATTTGTTGGCAGATACTTGAGAGTCTGCTGTTAGGCATGATATAAGGTCTTACAGATAAAGCTGTGAAGACACACTACCCTGCTCTTCTCTGACCTCAGTTCGCATTATAGTGCCACTGTCTACACCTGGTCCTCCAGACCACAGACCTGGCTTTCAGTTGTTTGTAATACTGGTACCTTGCATGAGTAGGTTTTTAATTTTTTTGATGATTATAATGATACATAATTCAGTGGCTTTCCCATTCTTGCAAGGCATTGCTCTGGTTTAGTTTTAGGGTTTTTTCCTGATGACTGGGATCCTTTCTCTCCCCTACTTGCTTCCCTTTGAATCCTCCTTATTCACTTGTGGATTTTATCCAAATGTTTCCTATGGAGCACTCTTCTATTTGGAGAGGTGGGATTACTACCCAGAAGAGTTAATTTTTTTGTTTGTTTGTTTTTCCTCAGAACTGTATTGGCAATTGCTGGAGAAGATTTTTCAATTGTTGCTTCTGACACTCGATTGAGCGAGGGCTTTTCCATTCACACCCGGAACAGCCCCAAATGTTATAAATTGTAAGTAAATATTTCTGATGACACTTTTCATGTTGCCTTTGTGATGATCTAATGCTTCAAGAGATACCACTTGTTAAGCTATTTGATTCATGAGTTTTTATGTTGCCTCTTAACATCATCTCTTGCATTTTACTAGAAAAGAGTTTTCTAAGTGTTTCCTAAGAATCCAATGTGTAGTCTCTCTGAGATTTGCCATATTTGTGTACCAGCAGTGCTTTAATAGTTAACACCCATGTGCCATCCCTAGATCCTCCACTAGTATTTTACTGTACATTAGCACATTTCTTTCTACCCCTCTGTCTTTTCTCTAAGTCTGTTTGGGGCTTTGTAACAGTACCATAGACCAGATAACACAGTGACCAGAAGTGCGTTAGCTCACAGCTCTGGAGGCTAGGAAGTATAAGATTGAAGAACCAGCATCTGCTTCAGGGCCTTCATGCTGTGTTACAGCATTGCAGAAGGGCAGAGAGGGCAAGAAGGGGTGCCACTCCCACAACAATAGCATTAATCCATTCATGAGGGCTCTGCTCCTATGCACCTCCCAGTGCTGTCACAGTGACAGTTAAATTTCAACGTGAGTTTTGAGAGGAACAAACATTCAAACCATAGCACCATTATCCATTGAAAGTTTTTAAAATCTGTGCTTTTTTTTCCTTCAGAATATTCAGTTTAGATATATCCTAAGTAAGTATACTCCACACCATACAGTATTAATGAGTTAGGTAGCTTTTTTCTGTAAAAGAGGAAAATGAAGCCATATAACCAAATGTCTGTACATTACCTAAATCCATCTTGCCGAGTGGCAGGATTTGTGTTTGATAGTTTCAAAGATGCTGTAAGTGGCTGTTAATTCCAACATTGGTCACAAAAGCCTGATTTGGAACAGGAGTGGGGTTGAGGGGGCTTGGGTCCTAAGCATTGGGTTTTTGGTTTACTAGAAATAGATGAGGAAGGAAACAACTCTTGTGTCCTGGTCCCAGGCATGATCCACGTCTTAGCAGTGTTGATCTTTGTCTTCCCAGCTCCCTTCTGCCCCCTTTTTTTCCATCTTTCTCCACCCGTGTACTCTTTTTTTCCTCTTCTAATATGTAGCTTTTAGAATTTCAGATTAGTAAATATAAAGAAAATTTTCAAACATAACTTTATAGATACCATTTTTGTGTGAGCTTTTGCTCATCTTGGTAACATCTGTTAAATGTGTGAGCATGCATCTGTTCTATGAACTACTTAAGATGTGGAGATAGAGAAGAATCCAGTGTAGCATTATCACATTTCCTTTGTGGCCCACCCAGCTCTGCTATTTGAAACTGTCCACACTGGTCATTCGTCACATGAGAACTTCATCCCTTAAAACACCTGGATATTTGGGAGGAGCATCTTGAAGTTCTAAACGCTAACCCTTCCTTATGTGTCAACCCACCATAGCAATAAAGGCAGTAAAGCCCTGTGGGTGATAGGAGGTCTTGGTTTTTGCTGTTGTTGTTTACATACTTATTTTTAATTGACTGTGGAGGTGAGAGGTCTTTTAATTCAGTGTAGGGAGGTTGGTTTTAACAAGATGGATTCAGGTGTAGATCTCAATACTGGGGTCAAGATTTCAGAGACAGGGTTGAATCTGAATAGATGTATAAAAATGTAACCAGTCCCCTGTTGATGGGTACATAGGTTGGGGAGGTTGTGTATGTGCTCACAGGTGAACCTAGGACATGTCTCCGCGAGCCTATGTGAGTGTACTGACGGATTTTCAGTAATGGGATTTTGAGTGAAAGAAGTGCCCATTTAAGTTTTTATTAGTTAGAGCGAAATTGCCCATCTAAAAAGTTACATCAGTTTATACTGTTTCCATGTATTTGAGAGTACTTGTCTTCTCCCTCCTCATCAGCGTGACTTAGGTGTTACTGACCAGTTGTCAGTTGAAACTACCTCTCGTGAGGTTGTGAGTTACATAGAGGCTCTTTTCCTGTTTTATTGGTGACTTGTGTCTGTTTTTTTCTGTTTTGTCGATTCATAAAATTTTACCCATCTTTCCATTATATTGTTATTTACATGAGATTTCTAGTTCCTTGTTTATTTATAGGAACCCTTGATAGACTTAAGGAAATAAGATGAAAGTTTGATCATGTATGCTACCAATAAATTTCCTTAACTTTGTTTTTCTTTTTCTTTTCTTTTTTTTTTTGTTTATTCATATTTTTTTCTGTAGAAATTTTAACTTTGTGCAGTCCAGGGCCAGGGATTTAGCTCAGTGGTGCCACTGCCTGCCTCACAAGTACAAGGTCCTGAGTTCAATCCCCAGTACCAAAAAAAAGAACCAAAAAACAAAAAGTTTGGTCCATCTGTAAGGAGTGAGACATAGGAGTATAGACCGACACCCCACCCCCCACCCCCCGTCCAAAAGGTCTGGCAAGTTGTCCTTTAACCATTTAGAAAATAATGGGAATAGGATTTTGAAATTAAAATTGTCAAAGATATGTTTTGTTTTATACTCTAATGAACTCAGCTTCCTGAAAAATGCTTTTTACAGAACAGACAAAACAGTCATTGGATGCAGCGGTTTTCATGGAGACTGCCTTACCCTGACAAAGATTATTGAAGCAAGACTAAAGGTAGATGCTCTTGTGCATGCCTGTGCTGTTGAAGATTAGTAAGAGGTCCTAAGATTCTTTTAACACCTACTGCATGACTGCTTAGAAAGCTGGAGATGTTCTAAGTTAGCTGTCAAAACTGTGACATATCCAAAAATGAACTCACACCCTTGATGCAGGATCATTAAAGTCCCATGATGTGAAACTGTAGTACATTCCATTTGTTAAAATCTCCAGACCATGTAAAAATCTTCTGAGGGTACTCTTCCTTCCAAAACAAAACAAGTAACAAAACTTCTGGCAGGAGGTAGCCCAGACTATTAGACGGAAACTTGAGTGAACTGTCTGCTCACATGCTGTCCTTCTTTAGGCCTTTGCACTCTTAGTTGACAGGACAACAGGAGTAGGAAGAGACTACAGGCGTGGGCGAGACGCACAACCCATTACCTGACAGGCACCGGTGGTGTTCAGCTCAGGGAAGTTTGACCTGAAGACATCAGCAGGACTGATCAAATCTGTTTCACCTTCTACCACTTCAGGTTACTTACTGTGGGTATTGTCACAATCACTGAAGCAGGTCACTGAATCGGATAGCGTTTAATTAACTGAAACTTACTTTCTGACTGCTTATAAAAGATCTGACTCATTAGTACACACCTGTAGTCCCAGTACTCAGAGGATCTTTATTGTGAATTATCTTGGAAAGAAATTCCTCTAATCAACTTATTCATTTATGTAGTACAGTTCATTTGTAATCATTTGTCTGTATTTTGACTGCCATTATTTAATTTTATAATACTTTGGTTTTTCAGTGGGGTGGTTTTTCATTTTTTAAAAATTTTACAGTACTTTCAGACTTATCTTTGGAGATGCTTGCTGTGTGATTGACAACTGGTAAACTTAAATCCATTTTTGTGTCTGTGATTTTTGTGGAATTTCTTTGTTAGTGGGATAATAGCATTCCCATGGGGTGATAAATCTAGGATTATGAAATCACTGCATTGTCATCCTAGGATCCTGGTTTTGGTTTTTTGTTTTGTTTTTTGTCTTGCAGTACTAGGGAATGAACCCAGGTTTTTGCACTGGATGTTTTGCCCAGCCCTCTATATATTTTATTTTGAGACAGGATGTCACTGAGATTCCTTTACTGGGCTCAAACTTATTATCCTCCTGCCTCAGCCTCCCAGAGTGCGAGGATCACAGGCTGCAACACCATGCCCAGCCCTAAGATCCTGTTTTTCATGCTTATGTTCTCTGCTGTAGGTGCTCTGAGGAACAAGACCACTACTCTGAATCAGAATTATGTAGAGTAAGGATGTTGCCTTTAGATCTCGTGTTTACAAAGAGAGGAACTACCTTGGGTCTGCTGGAGGTCAGCAGACTTAATGTGTATCTGTAAAGGGGCAGATAGCATTTTCAGCTTAGTGGGCTATTTGGTCTCTGTTATAACTACCCAACTTTTATGTTGTATGGAAAAGATAGAAATAGTATGTAGTGAATGAGTGTGGCTGTGCCCCAGTAAACTTCAATTTGCAGACACAGGTAGTAGGCTGGGTTTGCTCAGGGACCATATATACCATAGTTTCTCAGCCCCTAGTTCAGGTGCACACTGAGGCAGAGATGGGCTGGGAACATCATCCCAGGACATCGCGTGCTGTTTGTATGGATCCGCTCTTGAGCTAGCAGTCCCTGAGTTGAAGGTGACATGGGAAATAGGCTCTCTCTCTCTCTTTTTAAACACATTCTTTAAACCAGAGGGTTTAGAGCAAACTTAGCATTTTTCTTCTCACAATTCTCATAAGTTATTTAATGTTAGTAATATTGTGTTGTTTGATCATGAAAGGAACGGGCAGCATTTGCTCTGTATGCAGGTCATCTGCTGGGCTGTGACAAATTCTGCCTCCATGTCCCTGTTATATTTATTGTGCAGATGTACAAGCATTCCAATAATAAGGCCATGACAACAGGAGCAATTGCTGCGATGCTGTCTACAATCCTGTACTCCAGGCGCTTCTTCCCATACTACGTTTACAACATTATTGGGGGACTCGATGAAGAAGGTAGAGTTGTGCTTTCTCTCCGGTGGAGGGAACAGTGTTTCTAAATGTGTGCATTTCCATCTGGGGTCGAAAACAACCATGAACGCCATCTCTAGCACAGCAGCTTCACTTTGTGATCATGGAAGTAAGGAGATTGCAGCTAGGAGGGAGTAAAGGATACCCAGAAGCACGCAGTGAGTGCTGTTCGTAGTGCGTGTGGGAGAGCCAATTCTTTTACAGTTTTCTCAGGCCTTTGACATCAGTAATAATAATTAGCATTTTTATCTTACAGAAAGAAATCTGATCTAGAGAAGTTTGAATTAAATGTAGTTCAGTGACAAGTAACAAATACAGTTGGCTCAAATATTTTTGAAAAATGATGTCTTAGAAGCACTGAGGTAATTAATACTTGCACTTACCCTGCTGTTCCCAGAATCTTGTTTGAAATAGCTCTGTGAGAGTAAGATAGGGGGGTCTGTGAGAATCAAGTCTATAACCCTGGTGTTTTTGATCCAAAACTGCATTACCCCATATGGGCACTCATGTTTTCCACCAGTTCTACGGTCTTCCAGGCTAGATCCATGCCACCATGTAGAAAAGTCTGTTGGGATAAGGAATTATAGAAACATCTGGATAAAGACACAATGGAGAAAATCTATCTTCTGTTTTATTCAGCAGGATCTGTAGCTGGAGTTGCCCCAAAAGTGACACAATTCCTTCAGGGGCCTGCCCCAAACCTAGTTGGGATTCCCAAGACAGAAGCACTAAATGTCAGGGTGATCAGCCCAAAGCATTTGTTAGGGGAATATCCCTGCTGTGGGAGTCCTCCAGATGGGCAGCAGACGAGAGGTCTTCTACCCAGCTGGGGCTGCCGCAGGGGAGCCCAGTTAAGAGCTCAGATGAAAGGTGAGGGATTTGATTCAGGGCCGGGACTAGTTTCTAGTGGCTTAGCAACAAGTTGTCAAGTGACAACCCCAGCTTGTGTCCTCCCATAACAGCGGACTTGATCCCAGCCGTCAATGCACCTCATTCCAGACTTGACAGAAAGCAGAAGTGCCCTGGAGCCCTGCATCTTGTGAGGGAAAATCCTGCCTATTCTTAGATTGGTACTCCTGATCCATTCTGTAACAGAAGTTTGTTTCTTCCTCTTTTTCTGACTCTTAATGGTACTTCGGGGAACATTCTGGTTAGTTTATTTTTCAGGGGTTAGGCATAGACAAATTAAGTTGCCACATTTCTCTTTAATGCTTTTAACCTTGCTTGGAACCAAAAAGAAAATGCAAAGGGTAACAGTACACTGCCTGGGTGGCTCAGTCCTGGCCAACGATCAGTTTCCCTGGCTTACCATGCTGGGCACTTCCAGGGGCCTGGGGCTTAGGTTCTGTCTGGCTTGTGGTCGGGATAATTGTTTGAGGTTTTAGCAGCATTTCAGAGTGGCACCATTGGACTCCATGGGCCAGACAATGTCTTCTGAATTTTTTGAGGGTCAGAGAGTCTGGGAAAGCTTAGGTCCATTTGGCTTCCTTGACAGTGCTCTTGGTGTGGGGGTTCTCGGGCATCTCTGGCTTCCTTTCATTGTTCTTTACATTCATTTTTATTTATGTATAAAAGCATCTTTTGCCCATGGATCATTTTCAGCTCTTTCCCTGTGTGTTTTCTGGTACTTAACTTTATTTTCCGAACACTGATCTTAATGCCGTTGTGGTATTGTCCTTCAATGTGTGGTTCTGACAGATGTGGCAGTATTTTTGTTTTCTGTTCTGGCGAGAAGGTCCTTGACTCTTCTGTGTTGTCTTTCTCATTAGCACCCTACCGTAACACATTACACATGTGAGAAAATACACATATAATGTTCTAGAATACTTGACTTTGTCATGCTAGGTGGAATGCTGAGATTACAGTTCCTCCCTTAGACTGTTTTGGGTTATAGTTAACTGGTTTTGTACACTTCCTGCAACCTGCCCCTCACTCCACGGTGGACCAACAGCTCAGCCTGGTGCATGCTTCCCTGCACATCTTCAGCCCTCTCCCTGGGATTCCTTGCCTGTTCCTGGCCTCATGTTCCTGTTTTGTGGATCCCATGCTTCTTAATGGCTTCTTTCTTTATTGTAGGAATGTACAACACATAAATATTTCTAAGAAAATATGAACAGGAGACCTTTTTTGAGACTTTAAACCCTTCAGCCATGTCTGAAAGTTTACAGTGGCTCCTGGTCTGGTGAACTGTTTCTCCTATTCTTTGCTCCCATCCCCCCTTCTCTTCTTCCCTTGCCCCTCTCCATCTGTGTTCTCCACCATCACAGGGATTGATACTTCATACAGTATATTCTTATTTTTGTCCTGTATATTGTCCATATCTTTGTCTTTTCATTCTACTTTTTGTAGATTTCTTCAACTCTAGCCTTTCATTCTTATTGCTTTTATGTCTAGTGTCTAATTTCCAAGAGCTTTTTCTTTCCACCTTTTTTAAAATTATCCTGATTTTCTTAGGTGTTTTTGTACTTAATTTAAAGGATTTTGTTGTTCTTTACATTTCATTAGATGACTTTTTTAAATTGTATTTTTCTTACCTTCTGTGTTACTTCAGATTTCTATTGACATGTGGCTGTCTTGTCCACCTTGAAGGATGATACGATGAAATCCAATTATAAAGGAGTATGTTGCTATACCTTGCCACTGACAGGTTTCAGTTGGGTGCTTAGGTGGCTACTACTTCCTTCAAGGGAAGGTTCCTTCCATCTGTGGTCCGGCTGGTTGGGCTATAAGAGGAAGCCTGCTTGTTGGCCTTTAAACTGAGGAGGAGAAGAGGGCTGGTGGTCTCTGCTCTGTTCATGTCCAGTTTCCATCTCATCCTTCTCTTTTCACTCCTTCCCTAACCTCAGCCCACTCTGGGCCTGGTACCCCAAGTCCAGAGCCTCTGCTGATGTTTCCAAGACGGTTTACTGTGAGTAGCAGGGGGACCTGCAAGCCAGTGCTCCTTATTGAGACCTTCAAGATAGGGACCCACCGCTGTCCTTTAGTGTCAACACCTTCCACTTCAACGTCTCTGCCTTTGATCTTTGATCTTAGTTAGTGTTGTACTTCTAAAATTTTTTCCCCAAAATTAAAAGTGGGTTTAGTTTTTCTGCAATGAGAATAAACACATGCTTGCATACACACTTAAAAGAGTTTTATGTAAGTAGAACTATAGTATAGACTGGGCCTCCCTAACCTGAAACCTAAAATGACTTAGAATTTAAAAGTCTGAGCACCAGCCTACAGCTACAAGTAGAAAGATCCAGTGAAATTTTGTTTCATCCACAAAAGCACTTAAAATATTGTATAAAATTACCTTCCAGATGTGTGTATAAGGTGTATATAAAACATAATTTGATGTTTAGACTTGGGTCTTGCCCCCAGGAAACACTTGTGGTACTAAGCATTTTGGATAAGAGATACAGTACTCATCTACTGTATACATATACTGTATACATGTAGTGTACATCAGATCATTGGATACTGTATTATAGAGATAGTTTTAAGCTAATGACTCTAGATATGCATAATGATTTTTCCCCCCAGTACTGGGGATTGAACCCAGGGCCTTCACATTGGGCTACATCCCTTTTTTTTCTTTTCTTTTCTTTTCTTTCCTTTTTTAAAGGCCTTCCTAAATTTGCCTAGACTGGACTTCAACTTGCAGTCCTCCTGCCTCAGCCTCCCAGAGTGCTATGATAGTAGGCAGCATGCATGATTTTTAATGGCTGACATATAAGGTGCTTAACCAGTCTTCTGAAGGTGTTTGTTCCAAACAATATGATAAATCCTTTTACATACTCTTTTGTGGACTTCTCTAATTATGCTTTTCTTCTTGGAGAAGATTCTTATTAGTTGAATTATTGGATCAGAAGTTTGGGTTTGTTTTTGTTTTTTGTTTTTTTCTGGTACTGGGGATTGAACTCAGGACCGATGCACTTGCCAGGCAGGCGAGGCTTGGTGGCACCACTGAGCTACAACCCTGGCCCTTTAGGGGGGTTTTGTTTGTTTGTTTGTTTGTTTTACATTCTCAGTTGTGGCCACACCTCTAGGAAGGATGTACCAAGAGTCCTCTACCAGCAGTAGGCTTGAGAACATATATTTTGGGGACATCTTTTTATGTTTATTGACCTTTTGCATTTATTCTTTAGAGATTGACCATGTATTCAATTTGGCCTGTTTCCTTATTTGCAGATTAGTCTTCTGCATTGATCTGCAAGGACTTTGAGCAGTTGTGTTGCCCTTGGTCATGACCATGGTGCATGATGCCCCCAGTGATATACTTTGCCCTCTCTGGGAGGGCTTTCCTTTGCGGCATGGATTGCATACACAGTCTGATATGTTGATCTCAGGCATTTCCTGCCATGTTAGAAAGCCCCTCCCTGTACAAAGTTTATTGCTTCTCCCGAGGATGGCTAACTTTATCTTTTGCACCAAAATCATTATGCTTTTGGAATTTATTTTGATGGTAAAAAGGCTTTTCAGTCCAGATTTATGCCATTTGATGTTCCAAGTGTCTCTTAATTTTACTAGGGTGCATTGAAGCTCTGGTCTTGAGCAAATCTCACTATCTCTGTCTGTTCTGTGTGGTTTTCTGAGATCGAGTCCATCCTCTCAGGGGAAGCTTTTGAACTCACTGTGCCTTGTGGTCGCTCACCAATGGGATTGACTCTCTTTTGCCAGTGCATCTCATCTCCGTTTTTCATAAGGTTTATGAACTGCCCACTGCTGTCTCTTGTCCCAGAAATGCCTCCAGCATAAACATTTCCCAAGATTTTCTTAGTGGCCTTGTGTTGTCTTTCCTAGCAGGGAATTCAGTCCAGACATTTCTGCAGTGAAAAACGTATAAAACTAACAGTGGCAGGTGGGGGGTGGATGATCAGAACATTGTTCCTGTTTCACATCTCCCAAGGTAACTGCCAGAGCACTGCTATAGTGTGCTTAAGTCCAGCCTTGTGAGTGATCCGTGTTTCTTGCACCCAGAACAGAGTTGTATTTTAAAAAGGCCTTTTCTAAAATTACCAGTTGACATGTACTTTCTAACCAATTCAAACAGTACGGAAACATGAAAGTGATTCTTTTTTTCTTGAGTAAGTCTACACTCAGAGTCCTACACTCAAAGATAACCTACTGCAGTTAGTTTCTTTCCACACTTTCATGTGTTTATGTAAACATATATATAGTTCTATGCTTTTAACTAAAAAATAGGATCATACAGTGCATACTACATAGCTCTCCACTGTGCACTGTGGCTGTATCGCCCAGTTCTGTCATGAACGTGACTTCCTCTTCCAAGGCTGCTGAACAAGTTGTTGGTGAGCATGTTGAACTCGTGGGAAGCACATTTGGTGTAGTAGAAATTACCTGAGTATTCTGAATGCATTAACTCATCATCCTCTCGGCAGGTTTTACATTATTAACCTGTTTTACAGCTGAAACTAGCAGCCTAGTCGGCTGGAGGCTGGACTTGGCCCTGAGCAGTCTGCTCCTGGGTTTGCTGTCTTCCCTTTTAACACAGCTGTGCTATGTTAATTTTTCTATGCCATTTTTCTAATGAATTTTAGGTTGCTTGTAACTTTTGCTCTTTTAAGTAATACAGAATGTCGTCCTTGCTTGTTTTGGTGTGTGTTTACAAAAACACTTTTTAGTTAAATGCAGTTCTTAAAGATTTTTTGCTGAGTCACCGGGGTACTTTTCTGGTGGACAGATTGCAATGCCAGATTGTTATGAGAGGGATAATTTACACTCGCCTCACTTGCGTCTGTGTGACCTGTTCCCCAGCCACTCATAGGTCTTCTACTATTGTATAAAGGAGTGAACTGATCCTGGTTGTTTGTTTGTTTCAAACAATGAGGCTCTTCTTTATCCTTCCAGTACAGAAGGAAGTTGTTGCATTTTGTGCAGACTTAATCTTTTTTATATGTGACATTTGTGTTTTTCTGAAATTACTTCTTTATTAAATACCAGTTTTTACATTATGATGTCAAATAATGTCCCTATTTTTAAACACTCACAGTAAGTTTTTCATGTGATTGCTCACACATTTAGCACTGGGAAATTCTTAAATTGTTGGGTTTATTTTCAGGGAATATCATAAAGCATTTCATCAAAAGTTAGGGTTAGGTTAGAGTGGACCCATGACGGTTGGCCAGTGTCTCTGAAGCCGCCTTCACACTGGGGGCCACAGGACCATCCTTACAACATTAGCTTCAAGAGAGCGATTGGCCATAGCACTTGTGCCTCAAGCTGTAGTCCTGTCCTCTGGCTAGATTCCCTGAGGAGCAGTTGCAAGGAGCCGGGACATCTACGGGTGTCACCTGCAGGGCGGTTAATGTGCTCTGGTCATTGGCTGGAAGTTGTGTCACGTGATGACTGGGGTTATTTTTCCAGTGGTTTGGGCAGTAGTCAGGATACCATCCTCACAAAAACTGTTTTCTTCCTGAAGGGAAGGGAGCTGTGTATAGCTTCGATCCAGTGGGCTCCTACCAGAGAGACTCCTTCAAGGCTGGAGGCTCAGCAAGTGCCATGCTGCAGCCCTTGCTTGACAACCAGGTAATGAGCTGAGGCCCGGCTGCAGTGAAGGTTGGATGTGGTGTTTCCCTTCTGGTCCTCTTCACTCTCCTCCGGTGCTGCTGAGTTTGGCGGGTCAGACCTACCCAAAGCACCCTGACTCCACGGTTGCTCACCTGCTCCCATGTCTTTTACTTTTGCCTGTATTCCTCTGGCTTCTAGGTAGCTTACCGCTACAGTGGGGGCCCTGTTTTCAGTCTTATCGTGGCACCTTACCTGAGGTGAAAATACCTCTCTCCCCTACTCAACATTTCTGAGTTACTTAACTTTGTGTTTTGACTCTCAAGTATATTCAGACCTTCATTGTTGGATTTATTTCCCAACGTCCTTTCTGCCTCCACACCTAAATCCCTAACTCATCCTGCCCACTCTTGTGAAGTATGATTTGTGTGGCTGCCTCTCTGCTGCTTGTCTGTCTGTCTCACCTTCTGTCACCCCCCCACACACGCACACACACACGTGCAGACCGCTTTTCCCTGAATTGAAATGATGTACTCCTCCTGTCTTACCCTTTACCCTCAGGTAAGAGCATTCAGTCTCTTCCCCTTTGGTTTATCCTTCATGATCACCTGCCACCATATAACTTAGTTGGGGCAGTCTGGGTTCATTTTCTCTTGTGACACTCTTTGTCTAATGTTGCATGTACTCTCATCTTACCTTGCTCAATGTGTGCTGCTCAGAAGTGTTGGCAGGTTTCTGGTGTGTGTGATTCAACCAGGACTGGACACTCAGATGTGGTGTGATGTATACTGAGTGTGCTTGGATAAGAGCAGGTGTTGGGGGAGGCTGGAACCTTCCTCTCACTGAATTGTAACACCTCACACACACCTACTGTCCCTCCAGGTTGGTTTCAAGAACATGCAGAATGTGGAACATGTTCCGCTCTCTTTGGACAGAGCCATGCGGCTGGTGAAAGATGTCTTCATTTCTGCAGCTGAGAGGGATGTGTACACCGGGGACGCCCTCAGGATCTGCATTGTGACCAAAGAGGGCATCAGGGAGGAGACCATTCCCCTGAGGAAGGACTGATCTGTGGGCTATACCTTGGAGTGTCAAGCGAGTTGGTTTTATTAAAAAAGAAATATTAATTACTTTCATTATAATGTGTCCTCTCTAAGCAGGATAGATTCTTCCCACAATTTTCTGTTCTTCAGGAGTATTTTTGTGTTTTAAGTATGAAAACATAGATCATGTCAGTTTTTCCTCGCATTTGTGAGCAAGGAGTTAATCTGAAAAAGCTGACCTTGTTCTGAGAAGAGGGGTCTTGATATTTATCCTGCTAGCCTATCTGAAGGGACCACTAAACCACCCAGAAGGCACAGTGTTTATCATTGTTTCTTTAAGAATTTAATGCACACAAATACTGTTAGAGAAAATTATTCAACTAGAGTAAAAGAAACTTGCAAAAATAAGTAGCCCTTTAGATGGACTTTAGCCAGAAATCTGGGATAATTTTTATAAGCGCTTCAGTGTTACAGCTGAGACCTAGGCCTGTGGTGCAGCTGGGTGAAGCTTTAGTACACACAAGGCCCTGGGGTTTGATTTGATCCCAAGCACTGCAAAAAGAAAAAGACCGAAATTTTGAGAGAGCTAAGGGATTTATTGGTTGATGGGTTTATTTAGAACTATTTAATCCATTGTAATTCCTTTATAATTTTGAGCGCTGAACAGGTCATGCTATACCACATAACCTAGATCAGTGATGGTAAACCTTTTAGAGACTTGAGTGCCCAAGCCACAACCCATAATGCACTTCTGTATCGCAAGGTGCCAGCTGCAATTAAACCTGAACATTGAGGTTTTAGGTTAGAAAAACAACTGTTGTCCAATGGTCAGCTGCTGAGGCGACTTGGCTCGGTGCCGGCAGGGAAGACCATGCCCGCTGCGGCATGCGTGCCATAGGTTTGACACCCCTGACCTCGTTGCTGGGACTTGCTTACTAGCAGAATAACCTGTGATGTAATGGGAGTTTGTGATTAATCTTAGAAATCACTTTAGTTTACTTTGCCTCTTGTTAAAAAGAATTTAGTTCAAATCATGAAAAACTTCTGATTGATAATGTGTTTTTAAAATTCTGCCAACAATTTTGTCTGTATCTGTCATAAGCACTGGGGTGTAACAGTGAGATATTGTTCATTTTACACTATCTATTCAGGCTTTCCAAAGAGAACCAGTAAGATGTATGCATGAATAGGTATGAGAGAGGAATTCCTAGAGGAGTGAGCAGTCCTGATGGTGGAGGCTGAGGGTCCCATGCCAGGCTGTCTCCAGGCTGGAGACTGGAAAGCTCAATGTGGTCCATTCCCAGTCTGAAGGCTGAGGACAAGGCTGGTGTTGGGGGAGGCCAAAGGCCAGGGAGCCTAGATTCTGATGTGCAAGAGCCCTTCTGATAATCTCACTCCCAAGGGAGCAGATTCCCCTTGCCGCTGCCTTTTTGCTTATCTGGGCCCCACATCAAGGGCACATCCTCCCCACCCAGCCCACTATCTCAGGAGCCAGTCTGCTGGAAAAGTTCCCTCTTACACATTCCCATAGACAGTGTTTTACCTGCCATTTAGGGACCCTTTAAACTATTCAGATTAACACCTAAAAACCACAGTATCACAACTCAAAGCAGGAGGCTCCCACTCAGAATGTACATTTTCCATCTTTCTGTAAACTAGATGCCTTATTTTTCCAAAGGGTTTCTGCTGATTTAGGGGTTCTGTGTTTCACTAGTTTAAATCACATAAATATGTGTCTAGGAGTTTCAGATATCACCTGAGATTGCCAGGGATGTTCTACAAATTCAGTGAAGACTGATGATATCTTTTCCCCACTTCAGCTACAGATGCTTTTATCCTAGCACTCCTGTAGCCTTTGGATGTAGAAGATAGAGTGTTGACATGTGGCTCCTAGAGTTCATCAGCCAGCGATTATTCGGGGGGCATTTACAAACTGTCAGGCCACAATTCCTTGCCTGTGAAAGGCAATAGGTTGGAAGTATAATTTACTTTTATAGTTAGCCTTCAAGATTCTGCTTAGAAAGCTGCCATAATGTACAGACTCCTGCCTGCCTGCCACAGAATAAAATGAATTGAGAGAATCCAGCAGAACTTTGGCCTACTTTTTGAAGATGCGAGCCATATCTCCATCTATCTACACAGGTTGAATTTGGATGCATGTTGATGTTTGTCCTGTGATTGTCAAACAGCACAGATACTTCCCTGCAGGCTGCTCAGAGTGCCCTCTCCAGAGGTTGACCTTACAAACGTGAGCTGTGCCTGTGACCTTAAGGTGCTGCTCTGCCCTATGTCTTTCCCACAAGCTGGGTCCTACTCTGTAGGGTGACTTGGAGCCCACCTGAGGGGAATGTGACAGTCTAGGAAAATGGTCTTTGTTACCAGTTGTCTATTATTTCCTGGTAGGTTTTCTTTCCTGCCACTCCTGTTACCTAGGTGAGTCCTTTGTGACCCAAGAGTGTGTACACTAACATGCTTTCTACCCCGGAGTCTCCATTCCCTAGACTTACATCAGGGTGCCATAGAGAACTTACTCAGCAACAACTCGTTGGCCTGCCTGACTGCTTTCCCAGGATCTGGATTAGGAACATGGGGATTTTAAAGGAAAAACCCCAGGTGATAAGTGAGCATGTGTATATAATTTGAGAACTAGTTCCTAAGTGGACAGGTTCAGCAGGACAGAAGAAGGGACTGACCCTAACTTGAACTAAGTAAGAGCAGATGGTTGTCTCCAGAACTGTGAGAAATAACTTTTATGAGAAAGATAAAAGAAGCAGGTTGATCTCCACAAGCTGTTGTCTCTCTGGTGCTGGGGCAGGAAGGCACAACTTAGGCTGTCAGAATGGGCCTTGGTGTGGAGTGTGGGGTCACTGAGGAATGTGGGTTCACGGGTGCAGTGGGGATCAATGGTGAGGGGTGATGAGTCAGGATGAATGTGGAGTGGGGTCAGTGGTATGGAGTCATGGAGGGAAGGTCAGCAGTGTAGAGAGGATTGGTGCCGTGCAGGGAGGGGCCGGTATTGTGAAGTGTGTGGTCTGGAGTGGTGTGTGGCCCCAGTTGGGGGATGTTTAGGGAGAGTAGTGTGTAGTACCTGGCAAGTGTTGTGGGGTGTAGGGTCAGTGGTGTGATGGGGGTCCGGTCAAATGGGAAGTCACTGGGGGGAGTGTGGGCTTAGCAGTGTGGAGTGTGGGTCTCTAGTGTACAGCGTGGGGTAGGAGGTGTGCAGTGTGAAGTTACGGGGTGGAGTGTGAGGTTGAGTGTTGTTGAGTGTGCTGTAACGGTTGTGGATTGTGGTATTGAGAGGAGTATGGAATGTAGGGTCAGTGGTGTGGTCCCTGGGGCTCAGAAGAGTGTAGTGTGGGAGACAGTGAAGGGTGGTATGTCAGTAGTGTGGAGTGTGTGGACACTAGGATAGAGTGTGGGGCCTGAGGGTTGGAGTTCAGGGTCCATGGTTGTGAGGGTTAGTGGTGAGGAGTGGGCCCAGTGATGCAGAGTGTGCAATCGGTATGGAGTCAGGGACACAGAAGTCTGGAGCGTGGAGTGTGGGGCCACAGTGAGGAATGAAGGTTCAGGGGTCACATGGCGTGTGGTGTCAGTGGTGTGGATAGTTCTTTTAGTGTGGGTTCAGGTGTGGAGTGTCTAGTTGGGTGGAATGCATTATTCGTGTGGAGTGTGTTTAGGAGTGTGGAGTCATGTTGTGTAGTGTGGCATCGGTGGTATGAAGAGTGTAGGCAGTGTTGTAAATTGTGAGTTTGGAGTGGAGGTCAGTGTTGAGGTATGTGGATCAATGGTGTGGAGTGCAGGATAAGTGTTACGGAGCATGAGGGTCAGAGCTGTGGTGGGTGGGGGTCAGTGAAATTGAGTGGTGTGTCAGTGGTGTGGAGTGTGGCTTCAGCGGTGTGGAGGTTTGACGTCAGTGTGGACTTTAGAGTTAGTCATGTGAAGTGTGGGGCAGAGTGATAGCATATTGGTCCTGTGGTGTAGAGTGTGAGTCCAGTGGGACTAGAGGTGTGGAGTGTGGTGGTCAGTTTTATGGTTTGTGGGTTTGATACTATATGCATAGGATATGCAGGGTAGACTTATAATGGCTGCATGCAGGCTCAAGTGTAAAAGAATGCAAAAGGGTTGTGAGCCGTATGGAGGACTGAATGATCCAAAAGTAGGAAAACCTGGAGCTCACCAGAGAGTCGTGTTGGTAGCTGAAGGGGCTACATTGAAAGACTGGAGTCACCCTTCCAAAGCTGAGAGGCTGAAGGGTCTGCACTGGAAGCGATGGTGAAGACTGGAGTTCCTCTGAAGAAATGGAAGCAAAGTGTGATGTCTATCTTCTGCCTCCTTTTTATTCCACTCAGGCTACAAGCCTATTGGCCAGTGCCCCTCCCACCCAGAATGAGTCTTCTGTCTTCCATGAATCCCTTTCACCTATGCTAATCCAATTGGTTGGGCATTTCTTGCTCAAATTGACACAAAGTTAACTATCATAATCCACCCCTCGTCAGTTTGACAACCAGACACATTTCCTTAAACCATACTTAGTCTTCATATACAAAGACAAGTTCATAATTATACCTAACATGGTACAACTCTCCTGCATACAAATGGAAGTGTACTCATTCCCTCCCCAGAAGAGAAGGAAAGTTTTCTTTAGGTGATGGTTACTCCTAACATTTCATAACTTGAACATTATAATGTACACTTAGCAGTACTTAAGAGCCAATATTAGTCTGTCAACATTATATTACATAGGAACTATTAGGAGAGAACTGTTCCCAATCTTCGTTTTTGTAGCTGATCACTGGGTCATAGCTGGTATTTAGAACTACAGTACCTTCTACCTATTCTGTATTCCCTTGGCCTTCGGCAAGCACCTCAGCAGGTCTTGGTTCAGTCCCTGATGGAGTGACCCATACCTTCATTCCTGAAAGTTCTAGGCCATTTGTCATCCTGTCTGGATTGGTTGTAGTTTCCCATTGACTTTTAAGAGGGCATGGAGATATTAGGAAGCACCCTAAGGGATTGCCTGCACTTCAAATATATTCTTCCCTTCCTCCATTGTGGAGTGTTAGTCCAATTTCCCCTCCATAGTTTGGGTCAGTCATCCCTGCCAACACTGTAACTCCCTTGTTAGCTTGTTACTCAGAGGCATGAGGAGACCAAAAAGAGCAGAGGGAAGTCTTAGCTTCCAGTTCAATGAAATCATTGTCGGGTTTCCTGGGACAAGCCTTCCCCACTCTGGAACTAAGACTTCTAGGCCAGCACAGCATAAGATCATGGGAACAGGAAGCAAAAATTTTGATAGTTGATCTCTAGGGGTAAGGTGGGTGGTATCATTCCTACTTTGACCCCTTGATGGATGAATCCGTAAATCCTGACTGAGAGACAAGGTACCATATAGTAGATGCTGGCTCAAAGCATATTCAGCCTTTTGAAAAACCTGGCCCCAGCCCTACAAGCTATTTCCATTTACTTGGTGCTGTAACCGTGTCTTCAAAAGACCATTTCACCTTTCTATCAATCCAGCCGCTTCTGATGGTGAGGAGCAAGGTGAACCAGTGAATTTGAGCATGAGCCCATTGGCTGACTTCTTTGGCTATAAAATGTGTTTGTTGGTCAGAGGCAGTGCTATGTGTAATTCCATGACAGTGGATAAGGCATTCTGTGAGTCCACAGATGGTAGTTTTGACAAAGGCATTACATGTGGAGAAGACAAATCCATACCCAAATAATTGTCTGTGCCAGTAAGGACAAAGCTCTGCCCTTTCCATGATGGTCCAATATAACCAACCTGCCACCAGGCACAGGCTGATCCCTCCAGGGAATGTTATCATATCAGGGACTGATTGTTGGTCTCTGCCACTGACATATCAGGCATTCAGCAGTGGCTGTAGCCAGATCAGCCTTGGTGAGTGGAACCATGTTGCTGAGCCCCTGTATAGCCTCCATCCCTGTCCCCATGGCCACTCTGTTTATGAGCCCACTGGGCTGAAGAAAGAGGTTGACTGCTGTCTACACAATGGGTCATCCTATCCACTTGATTATTAAAGGCACCTTCTGCTGAGGTCACTTTTGGTGAGTGTTGGGATACAAACATATTTAAGCCTTTGGCCATACGAAGTGGTCTATCTACATACCTCTTCCCCAAATATCTTTGTCACCAATCTTCCAGTCATGTTCCTTTCAAGGCAAACCATTTGCTACAGCCTTTGAGTCAGTATACAGTCCCACTTCTGGCCATTTTTCCTTCCAGGCAAAATGTACCACCAGGTGTACTGCCCAAAGTTCTGCCCACTGTGAAGATTTCCTTTCACCACTGTCCTTCAGGGATGTCCTGGAAAGGAGGTGTAATGCTGCAGCTGTCAACTTACAGATGGTGCCTGCATAACATTCAGAGCCATCTGTAAACCAGGCCCTAGCCTTCTCTTCCTGTGCCAGCTGATCATATGGTACACCCCAGGAGGCCACAGGTGCATGCTGGGAAGCAGAAGGCAGTACAGTGGGAGTAGGAGCCACAGCATCTGGGCAAGTTCTTCATGTAACTTACCTGTATCCCCTGGACCTGCTCGGGCTCCGTCTATACTATTTCCATTTCATGATGGACAGTTGCTGTGCATGTCCAACTTTATGACTCAGTTGAAAAGCTATTACTCAGCTCATGATGGGCAACCCAGGCTACATGGTAACCTGATGTCCCATGGTCAAGTGTTCAGATTCCACTAAGGCCCAGAAGCAAAGGGAGCTATTTTGCAAAGGGAGAGTAGTTGTCTACAGATGATGGTAGAACCTTCCTCCAAAATCCTAAAGGTCTGTGCTGCAGTTCCCTTATGGAGATCCTCCAGACTCCAAACAGCATCTCTACCTGCCACTGACACTTCAAGTACCATTGTCTCTGCTGGATCATATGGCCCTAGTGGCAGAGCAGCCCACATAGAGCCTGGACCTGTTGCAGAGCCTTCTCTTGTTCTGAGCCCCACTCAAAACTAGCAGCTTTCCAAGCCCCTCCATAAATGGGCCAGAGTAAAACATCTAAGTGAGGAATGTGTTGCCTCCAAAATCCAAATAGGCCCACTAGGTGTTGTGTCTCCTTTTGGTTATAAGGGGTGTGTAGGGGTATCTCTGCATGCCCCACACCACTGGACTCCTAGGAAAAAAGAAAATTTAAGACAAAGTCTCACTATGTAGTTCAGGCTGGCCTTGAACTTACTTTTGTGGTCCAGGCTGGCCTCAAACTCTTGACGATCCTCCTGCCTCAGCCTCCCAAGTGCTAGGATTACAGGCATGCAAGGACTCCTAGAAATTTCACCAGAGTAGAGGGACCTTGAATTTTAGTTGGATTTATTTCTCATCCTCTGGCTCACAAATGCTTTACTAATGAGTCCAGAGTGGTTGCTACCTTCTGCTCACTTGTTCTAATTAGTCCAATGTAATGGACTAGAGTGATACATGGTGGGAGAGGAGCCCTGCTAAATAAATTATAACACAGGACTGGAGAGTTAACATAATCCTGAGGTAGGATAGTGCAAATGTATTGCTGGGCTTGCCAGCTGAAAGCAAATTGTTTCTGATGGACCTTACGGTTAAGTATGGAGAAGGGATTTGCCAAATCAGTAGCTGTAGCAGACACCTCTGCCCAGTATTACAAGGCTATAGTGGCACAAGCTTCTTGCCCCGCCATAATTCAGCTGTGATGCATGGGAAGTAGTAGGACTTGACTGAGTTCACTTCCAGCCAAGGCCAACTGACTCCCAACTAAATTTTTCCCCTTTGAACTAACCGTTCGTCCTCTTCAGCACAGATTTGCTTATGCCCTCATTCTACAGTCCTCCCTGCCTGATACTTGTTATCAGCAGGTGTCCCAAGGCCTGCCCAGCTTCCCCCCTTCCCACACTTGTAATGAATAAACACTGGATGTCCTTAGTGTCTTTGTCTTTGCTGCCTAGAGCAGCTTAGATCAGCCCAAGACTCAGCTTCTCTCAGGTTTCTGTCTCTGTGTTTTTATTTCCTCACTCTTTCCTATCTTGTGGGCATCGTACTGGATCACAGAAGATTGAGACCCATGGCCAGCCAGGGTTTTTAGTAACGTCTCATAAATACCTGCATACCGAGTACCAGGAGATGTGTTAATCTGCTCAAGCAAGGAAACCACATCTGGTTTATAGTAATCCACTGTCATTCTCCAACAACCATCCATCTTCTGCACCAGTCAAATAGGAGAATTAAATGGGAATGTGGTGGGAACCCCTACATCCTCCAAGTCCTTGATAGTGGCACTCATCTCTGCAATCCTTCCAGGGATGCAATATTGTTTGTGGTTTACTACTTTACCAGGTAAATAAAACTCTAATGGCTTCCATTTGGGCTTTCCAACCATAGTAGCCCTCAAGCTACAGGTTAGGGAACCAATGTGAGGATTCTACCAATTACTAAGTATACCTATCCCAATTGTGCTTTCTGGAACAGGGGATGGATCCGGGTGTGGTAGAATTTTGGTTCTGAGATGTGGAACTTGGGTCTGATGTAATATGGGGTCAGTGGTGTGGAGATTAGGATCAGTGGCATGAAGTGTGGTGGCCGCTTTTGTGGACTGTGGAGTCAGTTGGTTTGGGGTGCGGTATCACTGTTATGGCTTTGGGATCAGTGGTGTTGAGTGTGGGACTCAGTGGTGTGGATTGGGGGCTGGTGTTGTATATTGTGGGGGTCAGTGTTGCAGAGTGTGAGGTTAGTGATATGGAGTATTGTTCTGGTGGAGTGTGAAGTCAGTAGCGTGGAAAGTGGTTGGAGTGTAGAGTCACTGATATGACATGAGGGTGTCAGTGCCGCTGACTGAAGGAAGTGGAGCGTGAGTTCAGTGCATCAGTGTGGCCCAGTGGTGTCAAGTTGGATCACTGCTGTGGAGTGATGGGTCAGTGGTGTAGTGTGGTGTCGTGGTGTCGATTGTGGGTTCAGTGTGTGGAGTGTAGGGTCAGTTGTGTGGAGTGTGGAGTCTGGTGTGGCATTTAAGGTCAGTGGTCTGGAGTGTGGGGTCACTGTTGTGGATGTGGGGTCACTGTCCACTGTCGCATCAGTGGTGCAGAGTGGAGTCATAGGTGTTCAGTGTAGGGTCATTGCGGTGGAGTATGGGTGTTGATGTGAAGTGTAGCCTCAGGTTCAAGGAGTGTGGGTCAGTGTCATGGACTGGGGGTTTAGTGCTGTGGGGTCAGTGCTGTGGAGTGTGGTGTCAGTGACGTGGAGCATGGGTCGGTGGCGTGGGGCGTGGCTCAGTGGCGTAGAACATGGGTCAGTGGTCACGCTTGGCATGCCAGCTAGTGGAGGGCAACGGGACTGCGCCCACCTATCACCTTCTGTCCAGCTGAGCACAAAACAAGGCTCTTGCTTGTCCACCATCTGCACCTTGGCCCCATACAGGGGGAGCTGTCAGTGCCACCAATGGTCTTCAGGTCCCTGCATCACCTCCTACCCAGGCCCTTGGCTGGACGGGCTGTTTTACTAAGTGGGTTTCCTTTTCTTTTGTCACTGATTGCACTAAGATTTTCAGGCTTCCTCTGATGTCCACTAGATCTGTAGAAATTCTACCTACCCCCCAAAGTACAGATAAAATTGGATTTTCTCTACTGACATGTCCCCAACTTTTGTGATTTCATAAATTTCTTCAGAGCCCCGACGAACTTGGTACTTTTTGTGGTCTATATGAAATATCCCACCGCATTTGCTGCTGCCTGCTTCTGGCTGGGAGAGAAACCTGAGTCCACAGGTGGCTGAGGCCCCCTTCTCGCGGCACCCCAGCAGGCCCAGGTCCACACCGGGAGGGCTTCTCTCCCGTGGACGGCGCTTCTGTGTCCACGGACGAGCGGAACTGCTGGGGCTCGATGGTGAAGGACGTTGTCTCCCCCACAGGACACTGTTGGCATCCTCGCCTGTGTCCTCTCTGGGCAGGCAGGTTTTGTGTGCATTCTGAGGTGGCATCAGCGTTCCCTGCCTGCAGGGGAAGGTGAGGCCTGTGACCTCCGGGCCACAAGCCCTGCTCACTGGCCAGGCCTGTGCCCAGCTGGAGCGCCAAGCCGACCTGCCCAACGCAGCGCCATTCAATGGCCCGTGGCCCTCCTTGTCGGAGTGGCTCCTCAAGAGCTTGTGGATTGCTTTTGAAGATGTTTTCTGTGATGGGGAAATATTCAAAACCAACTTGGGATGTGGACTGTCGTCCACAGGGCCTTGGCCTCAGCACCCCTGGGGAACGCTTCGCTCTATGTCACTCTCCCAGTGGCCGCCAGGTGGCAGTGTAGACTTGTCGGCCTGGCCGCTGGCCTCTGCGCACGCGTTGTGGCCTGGCAAAGCCTGGGAGTTCAGCCGCTCCGGTCTGTGAGGGACCCGTGCGCAATCCTGTTCATAACCAGGGAAAAGGACAGCTGTGAACGCTGTGACTCTTGGCTTATCCGCTGGCAAAATGCAAAGGACGGAAAATAAACCCATCAAACTGACAACAACTTGTATGGGTGGTGTTCCAGGTGTGCGGGCTGGAAATGGAGCGGGAAGGAAGGAGACAAGGTCAGTTATGGTTTGGGAGATGCAAGGCCGAACACGGGACTTTCTGCAGCCGTGCATTTTTATAAACAGGGAAACTAGTGTCCAGAGGACCTTTTTCTCCAGTACTGGGTATTGTAACCAAGGTCTTCATAATGAGCTATATCCCCAGCCTCTTTATTTTGTTTGTTTTTCGATTTTCTGAGACAGGGTCTCACTCTAACTCACGGTGTAGCCCAAACTGGCTTCAAACTCATGATAATCCTCCTTCCTCCACCTCCTGAGTGCTGGGATTACAACCCTCTTTATTTTTTTTGAGACAGGGTCTTGCTAAATTTCCAGGCAGGATTTGAACTTGTAATGCTCCTGCCTCAGACTCCTAAAGGGCTGGGATTACAGATGTGTGTCACTGTATGTGGTCAGAGGATACATTAAAATGCTTTGTCCAAGCAACTGGCTAGGACCAAAGATTAAGATTTGGTCTTTCATATTCTTGCTCTCCTTCCAGAGCTTCCGCTCTTCCTGTGTCATCATTTTTTTGTGCTCCCCAACCCTTTCTATTTCTTGTACTTTAGGATGTACCTTTCAAATGAACCTGGACACTGTGATGGTCTAAGGACTCAATGTCAATGGCACTGAGATTCTCAGTTGAGGATTTTGTATAGGTGGTAATAGTAGAAAATATCTACAAAATGATGAAGCAAAATCTGCTATTCAAGCTCTAGTCCCAGGCAGATATGGTGAGTAGTATTCAACTTCTAGAAAAATTGAGACTTGTTTTCCTTTTTTTTTTTTTTTTTGGTACTATATATCAAACTCAGGACCTTGCACTTGTGAGGCAGGTGGCAGAACCACTGAGCTAAATCCCTGGCCCCAATTTTTTTTTTTTTTGTACCAGGGATCGAACTTGAGAACTTGTACTTTCGAGGCAGGTGGCAGAACCACTGAGCTAAATCCCCAGCCCTTTTCCTTACTTTTAGCTTTGTGTGCTTGGCTTACCTGGAGTCGGTCTATGCTGCCTGTGGGTGCTGCTGTACAGGTCGAATGAATGCAGTCTCCATATCTCACAGGGACTTTTGCTTTTTTCTCTTTTGCCTGGGAGAGAAATCAAGTCTAGGGCAGATCCCCCATGTCAGAGATAAAAGGAATGTGCAGAGATAATGGCACCACTTTCTAAACTGAGGGTCGAAACAAATACTTGAACTCAAGACTGGCTCTCTGTGAATACCAACACTTGTCATTGCCTTGTTTGGCTTTTATTTTTAAACATATATTTTAAAACTATTTTAAAAGCTCTGTCTGAATCCTATTCTCTTCTAAATTCTTAACTCTCATATTGGCAGTGTTTATTTGTGTATTAGAATTGATTTTGGGGAACCCCTGAGGCACCCAGAAGGTGAAGTCCGATGCTCTGTCTCGGACAGTGTTGCCATTTCCCCTCTTGGTTTAGAAAGCTGAGAATGTGCATCTACGAGGCCAGCTGCCTCACTGCCCTGCCCATCACAGCTAACAGAGTCTCTGAACCTTCTTGGGCTTAGACAAGGCCTGGGGAGGACCCGCCAGATCCTTGCTTCTGATCGGAGTCATGAAAGCAGTAAATGTCACTAAGCGTCCCAGGAAGTTGTGCCTGCCTTGTGAAGCCCCTCACTGAGAACTTGTCCTGAAAGGTGTCGGTGGCAACTCCTAGGCTCCACCTTCCCCAGGTCCAGTTCAGACCATAGGAAGGAGTGGAGCATGAGTAGGACAGGTCCAGGCCCGCGGTGAAGTCAGTGCTGCATGGTCACAGTAGCCCTCCTGCAGCTCTGGCAAGAAGGTGAACAAGGGAAGCGGCATTGCTAGCTTGAGGATCATTAGGACTAAAATAGGCTTTTCCCAAGAAATCAGAATTTGCTTATTTCTGTTGTTCATTTTGGGGTCAGGTTGGGATATTTGGTTCAGACATTCTCTTCCTAACTCCTGGAAACACAGCAGGCCATGGAGATGAGGATGCCTGATCTCTTGAGACAGGTAGCGGACAAATACCCCAGAAGCATCAGAGGACGGGGAGCATTAGAAGAGAGAGGCAGCACAGATGTGTCTGTGTAGCTCAGAGCGTGGGCAGCTGTGTCAAGAGCAGAGGGCAAGGGTCTCATCTCTGGCTCTGGGCAGGGTGGGGGAGTTGCCGCAGCAGAAGAGAGACTGTCCCTCCTTCCATGACGATTGTACCTTATTATAGCGGGAATTGAGACAGTTGGAAAGAGTAAGTTTGAGACGGTGATGAGGGTTGGCATGCTGGACACACGGAGCAGGCAGGACAGCGACAGAGGCTGCAGGCTCCAGCGAGGTGGGGCCGAGATGAATAGCAGGTGCTGCTTCCCTGCTTCCTGAGGTGACCCAGGTGGCCCTGCCTGTCCCTAAATCCCACCCTTGAAAGCATTTGTGGAACCCTTAAGTTTTCTGCCGCACAGTGCACCCTGATTCCCTGGAGGAGCCACTGGTGGGCAGGAGGCAGCACACCTGGACACGGGGCAGCTGTCCCCGAGCAGGGTTTCTGCCCATGTTCCCTAAGGAGCCAGTGGTGGGAAATGGTGACTGACAACCCACGAAATGCTCACTGCCTGGAATAATATGAGTTAAAAGTAGAGCTCTGAAGCCTTTACACCACCACAGCAGAACATTAATGAAAACCAACAGAATTACAAAACTGTACAGAACAATTACAGGGGTGTGAAACATAAATACAGCAATGCAGAAGAAAAAGCATCGGATTAACATAGTGGTGTGCCCTCATATGGTGATTTCCTCCTTTTTAGACCAGTGCCTTTTTCCTTCCACTGGCAGCGGAAAGGCAAGTGCCCACCCCAGGGGCGAGAGGCCACCGTGTCCTCTCACCAGTCCCACACCATCAAGCCTTGTCCCAGGGGTGTGGGTTGGCGGCAGATCTCCTTTATCTCAGCACATGCATAAATTTACACTGCCCGCGTTGTCACAGTCTGGGGAAGAGCAAGTTTGAGTTTCAAAGTAGAGAAGACCTGGATGTGCTTCACAGCCAACGAGCCAGCCTCAGCTCTCCTCTGGGGTTGGTGATGTCCGTGAGTCTGTCTGACCTAAGGCAGGACTTCATTCTCACTTTGTTCTTCACTTACAGGACGGTGTACTTGGTTTATTGCTAAACATAGCACTTTCCCAGTGAGTCCCTGTAATGCTTTAGTCATTCATTCCTATATTTTATCATGAAGCATGTCCAATACATAAAGTATCGAGATCAGAATAATGACCCCACACCCCACCCTGCCCAGCATCAGTAGCTGCTCACAGCTGATCCTCTGTCATTTCCCCACCCTCTGCTTCCCTCCCAGATTATTTCAAAGCCAATCTCAGAATTCCTATAACTTCCTCCATAAATATTTAGTGCCTCTAAAGAATAATGTCCATATTTTATGGTAAAATCACAGTATCATAATCATACCTTCAAGGTAACTATAATTCTTCAACATCAAATCAAATAATTACTCCATGTTCAAATGTCCTTGTCTCACACATATCTATTATTTTCCAGTGTGTTCAAATCTAGAGCCAAATGTCTTTTTCAATAGAGGAATTTAAGTTCATATAAGTCTTGTTGCTTAGATGGGTAAATTAGACCTGTTTCTACTAAAACAGTATCATTGACTTTTGAGTTTCTGCCAATATGAGATAAACTTCAGTTTCTAAACAAAGCCACAAAATCTTTAAATCATCAAATCAGCCTTGACATGGGCAGGACTTTGACCTTTTCTCCGGCAAGGCCCATGCCACCTGCCTGAGGTGTGGTCACCTGGCCCTGGCAGGGACGGTTTCAGAGGGGGAAGCTTAGCACATCCACACTCCGCTGTGTGTCAGGAAGCCCCTTGCAGCCTTGCAGCTCCTCCTTCAAGGTGATGCCCACTTCTACTCTATCTTGTTACCTGCTCTGTCAGTAATGTAAATATCACTGGCTTTCTCAAGTAACAGAATTCCCAGGCTTGGCTCCACTAACTGGTTTTCTCTTGTTCTTGTGAGTCTTCTGCCAGTTTAGTCCTTGTCCCTAATACTGTTTTCTGTGCTCGTTGCCGGAGAGCAGCCTGCTTTACCTATTTTATTCAATGGGATGCTAGTAGTAATGCACTGCTGCTGGGCTCACCATCACCTCTGCCGTTCTTTCTGCTTTTGCTGTGTGGAGACTATTTCTGGGAGTGTGCCTCAGTGAGCGACAGCTGTGAGCCACATTTAACCCACAGCTGAAGGCCCACCGACTGCCCCGTGTTCTGGCCCTGCAGATGGCCCCCCCTGATACCACGGCAACACAGGGTCGAGGTGACTCAGGCATCTCTGGAGGCTCAGGTGGTGCAGGTTCCCTTTTAGAAACTTCAGAGTCAAACTATTTGTAGTGGTGACTCGCATGCTCCAGCTGCCTGGCCACTCCCTGCCTGTGGCTCAATCCCTGATGGCCTTAAAAGGAGAGGACTTGAGAAATGTCATCCTGAGTCAGAGTGTGGCTTATCTCGGAGCATGCTGCCAGGGGAGTGGTTTGTGGGAGAAAGAGAGGGTCCTGCAAACACCAGCCCCAAACAGTTGTGCACAGACTAGAGAAGGCCTTCGTAGACCTGTTTGTGAAACCTATTTATGTTTGTGCCACCTTGAGGAGTGTTGAGGCATAAAATACTATTCTCTTATTTTCCTAAAATGAAAACTATCTTTCATTTGCAGGGTGTCTGCTTGCCTCTGTGGCCTGGGACAAGTGTGCTGGTAGGGGTGGGGGGAGCATGGCCACCACACCAAGGATGTCTACCATCACCTTCTGCTGTCAGAGGGTGGACCACGCATTGCCGAGAGATGGAGTTCTAGGTTGAAACAAAGGTTGTGCCTTCAGTGGTAGAGTCCACCTCCAAGAAGCACCCAGGAAAGAACAGCCTGTGGGTCTCCCTTCCTTCTGACCACATTCTGTAGTAAGCTGCTGTAGGAAGAACCTGCCAGTGAGCATGGCCCATAGCTGGGGCTTGGTCACAGCCACCCTCCTTTCTCCACAGCCCATTCGGTCATGAAGACATGAGCCAGCAGATTGGGTTAAGCAAGACTAGGATAGCTGTAGCATGGAGGGACTCAGAGTTGGACTCACTCAGCAGCTGAGTGGGCTTGGAAGCCAAGAGGAGCCCTGGGTAATTACAAGATCCCAGGTGTGAGCAGGGCACCAGGGGAGAGATTCGGGGAGGAAACACTTGTTTCCTTTGTTCCTGTGCTTGGCTACGTGGCCTCTGCCACTGGGTGGGCTCACTGCTCAAGTTCCTGCACATGTGGCCAAGCCCTAGTGGCTCTGCCATCTGCCCATGCCACATGGCTCAAGCTCCATCTCCCCAGCTCACAGTGATAGCTGATCACTTCCCCTCACCTCATCCTCCAACTTCACCCTCTGGCAAGACCCGTCTCCCTGTTGTCGCCCAAAGACACCCGAAGAGCCAATGGCCGCAGGCCCTGGCCTCTCATGCATACAGCACCAGGCTGCCCATCTCTTCCTGAAAAGTGGCCTCAAGCTTACTGTTGGACACCCATGAGTGTCACTTCCCTGCCTGTTAAATGTGGATGATGGTGGTACTTCCTCAGAGGTGGCAGTGGGGGCACGGGAGAAAATGCATGTGGGGCCTTCAGTCGTGAACATGGAATGGTCCTCAGTGAATTGGTAATTCTTATTAAACCCCATCGGCTGTTCCTCCCTGCTGAGGGGACCACAGTGCACCCTCCCCCTAAGCTTGGGGCCCGTCTCTCCTTTTGCCTCCCTTTCGCCTCCCGGCTGGCCTTAAGAAGCAAAGAATCCTGCCTCTCTGCCACTCGTGCCTTGAGTCCTGGCTCCGGACTCACTGTGATCCCTTGAGGGCAAGGGCCTCACCACTTCCTACCCCTTCAGTAGCTCCAAGGCTGCCACTGTTGCTTAATAATTAAAATAAATAAATGATAAAAGAATTAATTAAATCAACTCAGTGGGCTTTTTAGTGAATAAAACGTTGTCTGTTAACACATGGATCGAACTTGGTTCCTTGCGCTTGCGCAGCAGGTGGCGAAACCACTGAGCTAAATCCCTGGCCCATGACTCTAACTCTTGAAGAATGCCTTGTTACTGAATGCAGATTTTCAGAGAAAACATCTAAACATGCAGCAGGACCGGGTCAAAGAGATAAAGCGTTCTTGGTGATCAAAGTGTGAGGAACCACTTAGCCAGCACCTCCTCCCGCCCAGTGGGAGCTGATCCCCATGGTAAGCATTTCTTTTCTGAGCTTAGGCAGCAGCAGCTGCCAGGGAAGGCTGGGGCCCAGTGTGCTGCAGCTGACTGGTGACTTATGGCCAGTCTGAGTCCTTTCCTCTACCTGGCCGGTGCCTTCTGGCTTTGGGAATTGGCTGCCTGCTTCTGGGGATCCCCACGGCCCCATGGGGTCACCGTGCAGCCTGCAGCCCCAAGGTTGGTGCCTGCTCTTCTCATCCTCTGCCTGTTTTGCAGTCAACTTCTCTGTGCAGATCTTGGTAAATAACCCCACATGACATGACGACTATATCCTCAGACCTCCAAACGTAATTCTCCACTCAAGGACTGGGTTCTGATTTGTGAAGCAGTTTATATGGGGATGCTTCAGTTACAAATGCCAAGTCACATTTATTGATACACATTATAAAAATACAGAATACAATTTAGATTCTGGACCATTTCAGGATTTCTAGAACATGACCCCACATTTAGTTTTTCAAGCTTCAATAACTTATATTTGCAGAAATAATATTAGTTATGCAAGGGACTGCTTTTCTGCTGCGGTGCCTTGTCATCACTGTTCCCTCTAAAAGTCGGGAAAGCAGAGAGGTGGCTGCTGCATGGCCCATCCCACCCTTCGATGGAACTTAGCCAACAAAAAGTAAAAAATAAAAATTGGGTTAAAAACAATGTTTCGTGTATTTTTATAAAATACAGAGTCCAACCAAAAAATATATACATGAGGAAAAGAAAAACTTGTATAAATATTTTAATACTGAATTTATTGAGGCATCATGAGATTAATACAAGTTATCTTTGGCCTCTACAATTACAAGAGGTGCTCAAAGTGGTGGCCAAGAGCTTCTAGACCTTTATTAGCACAGAGAACTGCTGAAGTGTGTATACATTTTTTTAGCTGACTCTGTATTTAAAACATGTACAAGCAAACATAAGCACACAGAAAATGGACTGGAAAAACCCCTCAAAACATTGAAAGTTGGCCAGGGATTTAGCTCAGTGGTGCCACCACCTGCCTTGCAAGCACAAGGTCCTGAGTTCGAGAAAAAAATTCAAATT
>NW_004624850.1:6274939-6324081 GCF_000247695.1 Heterocephalus glaber | reverse complement strand
TGGGATTATGGGTTATTTTTTCTTTTTGATAATATGTACTAGTATTTGTTTGTTTGCTTTGATAGTATGGAGGATTGAACCTAGGAGTGCTGAGCTACATGCCCAGCCTTTTTATTTCAAGAGATGATCTTGCTAAGTTTCCCAAATTGAACTTGAATTTGTGATCCACCTGCTTCAGCCTACCAAGTAGCTGGGATTACAGGCATGTACCACCAGCCCCAGCATATGTACTACTTTTAAGAAAAAAGCTTAGTAAGATAAGTGGGCATTGTTCTTCAGCCTGTAAAAGCGAGGGAGCTGGGGGAAATGGCTATCTGAGGTGTTTAGAGCAGCTACAGGACCTGTGACCATGTTGCTGAGCATACATCTCTGTTCACAAGTGTCACTTCTTGGCTCTTCTCCACTCCTGTTACCCAGGGGTCTCTGCCCACAGTTCACCATGCACACTGGTGCTGCTGAGGACTCTGGGCTCCCACGTGCCTCTCAGCTGCACTCACTCTCTCCTTTTGGTGGTCACTGTGGAGCCTCCCTGGCACTTGCTGTGGGGGACTGATCTTGCCATGCTGGGGGTAGAGCAGGAGTCTGCCCACGTGAAAGCACCCTACCTTGGAGGTGCTCGGGAAGCCTTGCTGAGGGCCACTCTGCTGCCTCTCTGGCCCTCTTTAACCTGCTGTCCAAGGAGTAAAGCCATTTACAATGAATTCCTTCAAAGACCATGGGCTGAGAGGGGCTGTAGGATTGACCACAGACAGAAATTGGTGATATGTTAATTTGTGTGGCTGAGCCTATCCCATATTCATTAGCTCTGTATTATTTCTTACCCATCTCTAGCCCTGGTCACTTAATTTACCATCAAATTTTTTATTACAGAATTCCTGTTTTTGTCCAATGCCTAAGTATCTTCGTATTTGAACTAAAATTATAAACTCCCAGTCCTGGGCCCATATCCTTCAATTTCTCATAAAACTGGTTTTCCCATGAGCAAAGTTTTTCCAGGTTTACACACCAGTGTACGTTCTCGCTTCGTTGGATGACGATTCCCAGAGACACCTAGGAAATGGGCCTGCTCTCCCGGGAAGAGCCACATCCATACTCTGCTCCTGCCTCCCAATGTGCCTACTTGGGTGTTGCTTCCTGGCGCCCTCCGTCAGGCGATTCCCATGTGATAGCTAGGGCCATCCTCTCCACATCCCAGCTCCTTCTAGGAGTTCTTAAAATGGTTGGCGTGGCTCTGTCTTCTCTTTCGGAGCTAGAGGAGTTGGGGGAACTGCTGAATCTGTAGCCATCTCATCCTAATCCCCATGGCCTCAGTCCTCACATGGTAAAGGGAACAGTCCTCCTAAAATAAACCTGACCTGGCTCTTCCCTGCTGCAATAGTCTTCACTGCTTTTTATTTGTTTTCATTTAGAAATAAAGAAATTCTTTTAGGTACAGTTTTGTGTACTTTTACAAACGTGGAGACTAGCGGAGTGAGCTTGCTGAGGGGTGAGTAGTACCCTGGCCTCTTCCTCTCTCTGTCTCGCACAGTCCCCTCTGCCACTTGCTCCAGTCATGATGTGCTACCTTGTCTCACTAACAGGCCCCAAAGCAGTGGGCCAACCAGCTGTGGGCTGCAGCCTGAAAAACTGAGCTGAAATAAACTTTCCCTCCTTATACATGACATTGGTCACGTGAGCAGTTTGTCACAGTAACTGAAAGCCCACGTGGGCATGGAAGGGGTGTGTTTCGAGATCCAGACTACTGGATTTCCCATTCAGTATTTTGTATTTCCCATCTGTTTGCTGGGACTTTTTAAAAAGTTTTTATGTTTATCATATGTGTTTGCAGTTCATAATGATTACACTCATTGTGTGGAGTTGGTGCACGTACATAACACATCTTAAATGTTTCTATGTCCCCTCCCCTTACTTCCCTCCTTCTCTTGGTTCCCTTCTCATTTGTAAAAGATCTATCTCTGTTTCTTATCCCTCTTTTATTTTGTTCTTTAATTTATTTATAGTATAGTTTTCTCATGTAAGAGAAACTATGCAGGGCTGGGGATTTAGCTCAGTGGTTTCACCGCCTGCTGTGCAAGCGCAGGGACCTGAGTTCGATCTCTGGTACCAAAAAAAAAAAAACAACAAAGAGAAACTATGCAATATCTAAGCATATGTATCTGATTTATTTCATTTAACACTATGGTCTCAAGGTTTTGCTGGGACTTTATAAAAAAAAAAAGCTATTTGAAGGGAGTTTGGAGTTTGTATTGCTTTTTAAAGCATTTCTGTGATGCTTGCTGTTATGGCTTGTATTTAGATGTCCCCCCAGAGGCTTATGTGGTCATAGATGGGCCTTTTCAGAGGGGGCTGGATCTAGGGTGTGTGATGCTGAGATTCAGGGAGCTGCATCCTGGGTGTGAGTGGAATATAAGGGACAGAAAGAGGGCTGAAGTCTTCATTTGCTGCTGGTGGTGCTGCTGCTGCTTCTGCTGACTCCTGCCTGCTCTGCAATGTCCCTCTGCCATGCCACCCTGCCATGGAACCAGCCAATTATGGACTGAAACCTCTAAGAACTGTGAGCCAAAGTTTTTCCTCTTTTACTTTAAGTGTTGGGTATTTTATCTCAGCAACAGGAAAAGTAAGTAAGACACTTGCTTTTAAGTCTTTGTAATACTGAACATCTCTGCCACTGATAGCGGTCCTGGTTTGTCCATGGCCTCACCAACATGTGGTAAGATCAGTTTGTATTAAAGCTGTTTTGCTAGGTGTGTAGTGGTAATACACTGTGGTTTTTATTTGTATTTCCATAATGACTAATGATGTTGACAAGCATTTTTACACTGACTTACTGGCTTTTTTCCCTGAATGTTGATTGGTCTTTAAAAGCTCCCTAGTACCTAGGTAGAACACTCCTTGGCATAGCATATGAATCCCTGAAGAACATGGCCCTGGCTCTTCCCAACTTCATCTTCACTTGAGTGCTGTCCGAGGGCCTTACTCATGCTTTATTAGAAAAAATATGGCATCTTAGTCGACCTCTTTTATGTTCCCACCTCCATATTTAGGTCTGGTCTGTATCTTTTGCTCTTTATCCCATCCAGATTCAACTTTACAATGTCTTTCCTGCCAACAAAGATCAATTCCTTGCCAGCAGTTTTTATCCCGTTCTTTCTCCTGTTGTCTAGGACTTCCCTCTGCCAATCATCCTCTTCTCTTCTGTGTCCAAGGGTTTCTCTTGACCAATTGGTCATTCTTACCTGTCTACCATGTTTTGTTGCCCTGTGGTGGAGAAGCAGGTGGCCCCTGAGTTCCTCTGGCTTGAGCCCATTGTGGCAATGTTCTTTTTAGTCACCTTCTCAGGCATTGGCTATCAATGCTGGCCCTGCCTCCCTTCCTAACCTCTCTCTCCTGCTCCTTTGTCATGATCTGGTCGAAGCAGGGGTGATGTTGCAGCCTCTGGAGTCCCCCTCCATTTGATGCTCCTTGGTCTCCTGAGTACTTTCCCCCTCTTTGTCCAACTTTAGCTGTGGGCATGTCTCAGGGTTCAGTCATGCTTGGTCTGTTCTCCCTGCTCTCTCTCCCTAAGCTTTTCAGCCTATCCTGTATCCTGGGAAGACTCTGTCCACCTGCACTATCAACTCTGGGTATCTTCAGTGCACTGGGGACGCACTCTCTTCACCCCAAGAGGCTTCTTTCCACCTGGATCCCATGATCTATCTGGGAAAATTCCATCTACCTAGGGTCCCACACACTGCACCTTGGGAAGCCTCCATTCACTGGAGTCCACATCTTCCACCTATGGAGGACGCTGCCCAAGTAGGATCCCACAGTGTCTGCCCTGGTGGCCTCTGTCCACTGAGGTCCCACACTTCTTGTCCTGGGGAGGCCTCCATCCACCTGGTGTCCCATATTCTCTATCATGGGTGGCCTCTGAGGCCCCACACTCTCTCACCTGGTGGCTTCCTTCTACCTGAGGTGCCATGCCATCTTCCCTGGGTGGTACACCATGGATGTGCCTAGGTGCAATGCTGCTTCATGGGGCCCTGTCAGACTACTCACACAGGGCAGCTGTGGGCCACCATTCTCCATTCCCTAGCCTTGCATTCATTCATGCCAGGGCTTCTGTGTGAGCCAATGCCCTAGGCCCAGGAAGACAGTTGTTTAGAAGGCAGAAAGCAGCCTGAGTGTGCCGGTGGTGCTGAGCTCCTAAGGGCCTGCTTCTACTGCGTTATCTCCTGATAGAAAGGACTGACACACATGCAGGGAGGTTGGATTTTTTTCCAAAGTTACACTAACTAGGCAAAGCCTATAATAGCATGGATCTCTTAGTATCTTGTGGCTGCTTGAAAACTACAAAGAAGAGCACAGTTAGGAGTTAAACTCTGAAGTATGCTCAGGTGGTGAATCATGGCTCTGTCACTCATTCACAATCACCTTGCAGGAAATCACTAATCTTCTATGTACCTGTTTCTATCTCTGTGGAAACAAGGATCATTACAGTGTCTGTCCCATAAGATGAGGTGAACTAATAACATCCAAATTTTAATATAGTACCTGACATGTAATAAATGGTTGTTATAAACATTAGCTATTATTATTATTTCATTTAAAGAATTATTACAATGAGGATAAAAATCGACTTTTCCAGATTATCTCCTATTATTTACCTGTCTTCTAGTACAAACTCGTTTCCTGGATCTTTACCTGCTTTCCTGCCTCAACATCTTTATTCATCATATATATAGGACTTTTTAGGTGACAAGTAATTAAAAACAAAATGACTGAAACAATAAAGAGACCTCAAGCAAGGTTTGATCCAGCCACTTAAATAATTTCCCTTTATTTCTTGTTTCATCTTGTATGTTGTCTTTGAGTACTATATCATGGCTACAAAGTAGGCTTGTAAATGACTATCTGCACAACCAGGCGTGAAAAATGCAAAAGGGCCAACTGTGTGCTGGAGAGCTGGAGAATCCAGTCAAAAGTCAAAGCCCTGGAGCTTGCCGCAGAATCCCACTTGAGTCCACAACAGGAAGCTGAAGGGATGGCTCTGGAAGGCTGAAAAGCCTGTGCTGGAAGCCTTGAGACAGACATTCAAGGTAATGGCAAAAGCTGGAGCTCCTCCAAAGATGCCAAAGCAAGACTTTCTTCTTTTTTCCCTTTTTATGTTGTCCAGGCTGCAAGCCTATTGGTCTGGATGTTATTTTTGTCACTCTCTCTAAGTTTCGTATTTAAAGTTTGTGTTTGTGAAAAACAATGATTAGATTTAACTATCTCTTGCAGCATTTCTTTCAACACTGGTAACAGTTCTCTAACTATATTTTATATTTCAAAGTGTTTGATATCCAGATAAAATTACAATAGTTAAGTTCACTACTCCCATTACAATGCTAATGTTATTGATCTTCTCCTCTGGGTTTTCAACAACTAAAGCTTAGAGACCAAAACTAAAAAGGTAACTGGGCTAAGAAAATAGCTAATATTTTGGCACTGGCCCTTCAAGGTCTACAACCCAGGACATAAAAAAAACCCTTTAGATCCTACAACTTCAGTATGTCACCCAACCTCCTGAGCAGGGAGACTGTTAGACACTAAAAAGATAAAAATCAGCAGTGTGCCAAAGGAGAGTCGCCAAAGGATAGTCACCAAAGGGGAAAATCTCCCATGCTTTCGCATGGGATCTTGGCACATTCATTATATTACCAAGGTTTCTCTCAAGTATGGAATCTCAGATGATGTACTAGGAATGAGTTTAGACTGAACACTTTGCCACATTGATTATATTTGTAAGGTTTCTCTCTAGTGTGAATGCTCCGATGATGTGCAAGGTGGGAATTGTGATTGAACACCTCATTGCATTTGTTAAAGTTTCTCTACAGTGTGAATTATCAGATGTTTTGCAAGGTATGAATTACAACTGAACACTGTATGACATTTATCATATCTGTAAAGTTTCTCTCCAGTGTGGATTCTTTGATGCTTTGCTAGAGATGCCCTATGATGGAACACTTTACCTCATCCATTACCTTTGTAAGGTTTCTCTCCAGTATGCGTTCCCTGAAGACTTCTAAGGTTTGATTTCTTATTGAAGACCTTGCTACCTGTAACACACAGAAATGGTTTCTCTCAAGCACGGATTGTCTGATGCATAGTAAAGCATGCATCAAGTCTTCTAACCTGTCTACTGTGACACTCAAAGTCATTTGTCTGGATTTCTTTGAAGCCCAATTCTTGAATGTCATGGATTTTATGTCTTTCTAATACTGCTGTCTGGAACATTTCTCAGTATGACTCTTCTTTTTTGGTGGAAATTCTTTGATGGCACATTTAGGAGAGGAATCTGTGTTCACACTTTTGACACTTTCCCTCCAATTTGAGTTCCTTGATACTTTCACTTGGCCATGCACACTCCAGGGTTCTTGCCCTTGCTCCAACATGAAGAAAACACTCAGGTCAAAAGGCGAGATTCCCAGGGAGACCAGGTTCCTGTAGTTCTCCAACATCACGTCCCTGTATAAAGTCCTCTGAGCAGGATCCAGGTCTTCCCACTCCTCCCGGGAGAATTCTATGGCCACATCCCTGAATGTCAACAGATCCTGAATAACAGCCATTTTCAACTCGTTTTCTTTCCTCTTTCTCCTCTTCCAGGCTTCCTCCTGTGCGTTGCTGTGACCTCTACTCCACGGGATGCACTTCCGGGTCTCCTGTGGGCATATTTTAAAGTCACCATAATGAATGTTATGGCTTGTATCTAGATGTACCCTCGAAGCCCCATGTGGTCATAGGTGGGGCTTTTCAGAGATGCTGGGAGGAAGGGTGTGTGATTATTAAATCAGTCCACTGATTGGCTTGGCATAGCTCTGGGTATGGATAATGGGAAAGCACACCCTGGGTGTGAGTGCTTCCTGCCTAATGGGCATGTAGCCTGGACAGAATATACGGGACAGAAAGAGGGCTGCTGCTGTCTCTTGTCACTTGCTGCTGCTTGCTACTTCTCTGCTTTGCTGCCTTCCAGCCTTCTACCAGCCATGAACTGTTTCTCCTCTGTGATGCCCCTCTACTACCATGCCACCCTGCCTTGGAGCCAACCAACTATGGACTGAAACCTGTACCAACTCTGAGCCACAATAAATTTTTCCTCCTTTAACCTTGAGTATTAGGTATTTTTTCTCAGCAATGAGAAAAATAAGACAGTGGGTATGTCTAAACCTAGTTCATAGAGACATAACCCAGAAAACCTCCTAATTGATGTCACCTGGCGATCCTAGCTTTGCAGGTAAGAATATAATAAGAACAATGTCACCTGGCCACATCCCAGCTCTGGGGACCTGGGCTAACTGTTGACTCCTCTGAGATACTGTCTTGTGTCTGTTGAGTAGGAAGCCATGTGGCAGCCACACCTGCAGAGCCACCCGTGCCCCTGTACACAGGAGCAGAACCCGCACAGGGACTGTGAAGCCTGGACGGTAGCTGGAGCTTCAGATGGCTGGACCCTCTGCCTGGCAGAGACCCATGGTGCCTCCACTTTCCCCACTGCCCCGTTCTGGCCTCAGAAGTGGAAAGCCATGGAGTACTGGCCCTGTCTACTCCTTGAGATCAGTGGCTCTCACCTGTCCACCAAGCGGGTCAGTGGAAATCCCACTTCCTAGTCCAGTGATGAGCACTTAGGAAGTTTTGACCTCACAGCAATGTGGACTTGCCCTCCTTCCTTTGTGCTGGGCTGCTGGTTAGGGGTTTTCCAGCAGCACCCCTTCTTGGAATTTAGTATCTGAAGGAAGGAGCACCAAGCAGCTTGAATGTCACCTGAGAAGCTGAAGAACTTGAGGGAAAGTAATTCCTCCCACTTTGTTCCTCTCCCTTTGCCTTTGTTGGCCCAACAGATGCTCAGCCTGGTCTTGCTTCTCCAAAGGCTCCTGGGCAGACTGCTCAGCTTACTAACTTCTGCACATCTGTCTTGCTCTCATTGTTCTTATGGTGCCAAGGCCCTGGCCCTGCCTCCCCTCAGAACCCCTCCGTGCACCTGTGCAGCCCACACGGGCCGAGCCAGAGCTGCGAAGACAGTCTGGGATGGCCAGAGGAAAGTGCCCTTCTCCACAGGCCCCTGCTCCAACTGGGAGGTGTCTCTGTCCTAATAGGCAGTTCCTTTCTGATGCACCCAGATATCCACAATAACAACATTAGGCATAAAATCTCAAGTTAAATAGAATATAAGATCTGGAAACAGAGCCTGGGCTCTTGTCTTTTTTAATCCATTCAGCGAAGCCCCCACAGTCTACATTAAATTGTAACTTCTAAGCATTTGCATCCTAAGCACACAGAAATAGCAACTCTTGTTGAGGCTAAAGTCATGGCCTATGTATTTCCTTTTACATTTTCCAACTTTTTATGCATTGATTATCATATCAATACTGATATCTGTCTTACAATATATATATCAGAGACCCAGAAAATTCAAGATTTTTTTCTAGAAAGTTTAGAAAATACATAGGTAACAAGAAAAAAGGACATTATACTAAGGAAAGATAATTGCGTACATTTCCTTAAATGTCCTTCTCTGGTTTTCCACATCCCACTGCAGCTGGCCTCGGTTCACTACCTCCCTCCCAGTTCATCTGGAAACCACCTTCACCTGCTGCTGTGCTTGCGTTTGAGTCTCATTGTGCAGCCTCGCCAGAGCTGCATCTTGGATGGACAAAATCAAGGCCTGTTGGGAGCTGGCCTGGGTGGATTAATAGGTGGAGACTGTGTTTTAGATGACTATATATACAGTCAAAACTTTTGAAAAGTCCCTCTCTCTCTCTCTCTCTCCCCACACATATATATACCACCAATCAAACTCGGGACCTTGTGCTTGCAAGGCAGGCGCCAGAACCACTGAGCTAAATCCCCAGCTCTTGACTGTATATTTTTAAATGCATTAAAAAATGAGATGATGCCCTTTGTATCGATTGAGATTTCTTTGACCTCAAATGACAAAAGAAAAACTCAGCTGGAACCAAGCAGTATTAAAACGCACTGGCTTCATCACTGAACTCCCCAGGCAGGTCCTTCCTGTGGGTTCACCCTGTCTCTCCCCTCTGCCCCTGAGCTGCAGCCCCAACTCTGCCTCAGGCCGGGCCTTGCTGATCAGTGTCCCGGTCCTCTGTCTCTCCCTGTTGTCCACCAAGCATGGCGGCAAAAACTACAACATCACACCAACCAACCACTCGGTACAGGAGAGGGTTGCATTGAGTGGTTCCTTTGGATAAAAGAAAATTCCCCTTTTACAAATGTTTCAGGAAACTGTGGATGTCTCACCTACTGTAACTGGGACCACAGACACCCCATGGGCAGTGGGATGGGACATGTGAGGAGCCACCCTGATGTTGGAGTCCACGTCAACACAGAGATGAAAAACGAGAAGGAGATGGCGGTAAAAACACTCAAGTGCTGTGTCTAGAAGAGAAGAATGGATGCTGGATAGCAAACTCTTGGCTTTTGCTTTGGTCTTTTTTCTTTTTTCAGCACCATAAATTGAACCCATGGCTTTTACACTGAGCTATATATCCAGCCCTTTTTTAATTTTTATTTTTCATTTCAAGACAAGGGTCTCTCTCCCTAAGTTGCTCAAATTGGGCTTGCACTTGCCATCCTCCTGTCTAAGCCTCCCAGAGACCTGGGATTACTCATTTTGGTCTTTCAAAAAATTAATGCTACATCATGAAAAAGTTGGTGTGACCGAGCCCACTTCCAGAGGCCTATTCTTATGAGCACATAGCGTCCCAATATTTTACCAAAGTTTATTCAACCTTTAATACATTGGAAAATTGTTCAGAATTCATTGACACGGCTTCAGTACCCCTATACGAGGCCTCTTTGCATGCATGTTTCATAATTTCATTTGTTCATTTTACAAATCTTTATTCAGTGCCTACCCCATGTCATTTGCTCTGCTAGGCACTGAGAACTCACTGGTGAATGGAACAGACAAAACTCCTCTTCATAGAGTTCGTATTTCAGTTGGTAATAATAATACCAGCTGAGTATGAGCTGAGTATGCCAGTGGTTGGAAAATGTAAAGAAAAATTTTAGAGTAAGGCAGTCATAGGAATCATGGATGCTAGGGCAAAGATTTTTCAATCTTTTATTCCTTTCCTCCACAAACTAGTTTTTTCAGTGCTGAGGATTATCCCAGGGCCTTGAGTTCAAGTACTCTACCACTGAGTATATCTTCAGCCCTCGCTGTGCTACTTCTCAGCAGCTCTGAAATGCACCTGCCCCACTTTGGAGAACATCAGCCTCTCCTACAGTGTTGACCTTGCAGGCCGGTGAGGATGATGGCTTCACATTCCCCAGTTACTGCCAGGGATCACCAGTGTTCAGTAATGCTCAGAGTGATCGTTAACTCTATTTCAGCTTCACTGGATTAAGAAACACTTAACAGATTAGTAAATCACATTCCTGGTGTGTCTGGGTGGGTCATGGAGGGCATTATATCTGCTCCCTCACTGGTTCCTCTCTGATGCTTTTCTCTGTGCTGCCTCCCTGCTGCCATGAACTAAGCAGCTTTGCTCTACCTCACCACTCGACCATAGAGTTTTTGCCTTGGAGCCAGTGGACCATGGGCTGAATCTACTGAAACCATGAGCTATATTAAACCTCCTTTAAATTGTGGCTAATGGGCATTGTGTCTCAACGATGGGAAAACTGACTGATACACTCACCAATAGAATCCCACCACATCAGCACTCGGTGAGGGACTTGTGGGATGTTGTCATATATTCTTTTTTCCCTGTTTCTATAGACTAGAAGATTGTGCTAATTACTGTTTGGTTACTGGACTGAAAATGTATTATAAGATTTTTCTTGGGTAGGTTCATGTTACTTGGGGTCCCAGATTTTCTGGAGATTCAGCTAAATAAGATGGAATTTGTGACAAACAGGAAAATAGGAACTGTGCTAGCAATTCAGAGGGAATTTGATTAAATGATCTGGTTACACCAGGGTTAGAAGGGTGAAAGGGTCTGAAGGAAAAGTTTAGGCCACCAGGCGGAGCTCAGAGCAAGGCACCAGCACAGGTGTGAAGGGCAGGGCAGCACTGGACAGAGCCAGGATCAGAACAGGAAAGCAGAGGGAGCCCTGTCTTCTGCTTCCAGACCCCTTCTTGTGCCTCTCACTGGGGAACTTAACAAGAAGCAACCATCAAGGGAGCCCAGAAAAGCCAGGCGTAGTGGCCTACACTTATAATCTTAGAACTCTGGGAGGCTGAGGCAGGAGAATCACAAGTTTGAGCCCCATGTGGGTGACTTGGTGAATTAGATTGACCCTGTCTCAAAAGAAAAAATAAAAAAAGGACTGGGAATGTAGCTCAGTTCAAAGTCCCTGGGTTCAATCTGAAACACTGTATAAATAGAAAGGGGGGGGGGAGAGCGAGAGAGTGAAAGAGATATTCTGGAAAATGCAATTTGAGCACTTGGCCCCTCCGAGACTTGAGCTGGAATTTACTTATCACTGAGCCAATGACACCCTCACCAGGGGATGAGTGCATCTGGGAGTGAGATGGGCCCCTTTCTCCCGTGGTCCTCCCACCTTCCTCCACTTAATGCGTAGCTCCAAGGCCCTCGCCACAGGTGACACTTAGACCTAGGATTTGCCAGCATCCAGAACCAGGAGAAAATAAAACTGCATTCTCTGTGATGGTGCAAACAACAGACTGAGATGCAGAGTTTCTGCCCCTTGATGTGAGCAGACTGTAGCTCCTGAGCTGAGACAGAGGCGATCGGTGCACAGTTACTATCGCTCACTGCTTTGCACACTTCTGAACGCAGATACAATGACAGCGAGCCATCATCTGCTCTAGAGGCATCACTGTCACCAAAGGAGACCACAGGCCCGGGCGCCTGCACCCTTCTCTGAGTGGTGTGAAATCCCACCCAAGTTTCTGTAGCCCACAAGCTAGACGTGAGCCATGAGAAACAGTTCTCAGCTAAAATGGTAGGGGAAAAAGGAGGGAGAAACAGTGAACATACACATGTGCATACATAACAAACAAGGAAGAAAACTCAGCTGCTGTGTTTTTTCTGTAAGTTATCCATAAACTACAGTAAACCTCAATAGCATGTCCTTTTAGATGTGTTTAAAAGTTTACAGACTACATAAATCATGGAATATTCCTATCCAAGGAAATGTTGACATTGAGGGGAATACAGTAGGTATTATTGGATGAGAAAAGCAAGGTACAATAATATTGCATGCTTGTTAATCAATAATCAAATAACAAAATGTCCTGGTGGCAGTATTTGTGTATGGTAATTTAAATATGGAAAAGACTGAAGGATACAAACAGATTTTATAGTGCAGGTCTGCTGGTGATGAATTCTTTCAACCTTTGTGTGTCTAAAATCTTCATTTTGGCTTTGGTTTTGGAGGATTTGAGGGGGTACGGGTGGTATTCTAGGCTGATAATGTTCTTTCAGTGCTTTCAAAATGTCAGTCAGCTGCCTCCGTTCTGCATAATTTCTGATGAGGAGTTGGCCATCACTTCTTCGTTCCTCCATGTGTGTGCATCTTTCTTGGCCGTTGTAGAATTTTCTTCTTATTGCTGGTTTTCAGCAATCCATGAGGCACCATGGTGTGTTCTGGTAGGGCTTCCTCTGGTTAGGGTGTGTTAGGGTACTTGAACCTGTGGCTTACAGTTTGCTTCAGATTTGGGACATTCTTCTACAGCTCATGGATGTGCTGTTCAGTTTTTAAATTAACAGACGATTTTAAGATGATTTTAGACTTACAGAAAAATCGACCAGATAGCACCCAGCATTCCTGTATCACCCTATACACATCACACACCATTTCCCCTGTTATTAACATCTCCATGACAGTGGTGCTTGTGTCACAACTAATGAAGCAGTGTTGGCACATTACTGTTATTAACTAGAGCCCTTGCTTTACATTAGGGTTCATTCTTTGTGCCCAAAGGTTGTACAGGTTTTAACAAATGCCTCGTGTCCACCATACAGTATAATGAAGGACAGTTTTGCTCTCCTAGAAATCCCCGCACTTCTGCTCATCCCTTCTTCCTGTGCCCCCTGACCGCTTCGCTGTGCACGTGCTTTTGCCTTGCTGTCCCATTACATTGGTGGAATTGTGCAGGAGGTCACCATCTTGGCCAGGCTTCCTCCCCATAGTAACATGCATGTAAAGCCCTCCTGTGGCTTTCCGTGGCTGGACAGCTCATTTCTTCTTATCGCTGAAGAATGTCTCATTGTCTCAGGTACTGGCAGCTATCTGGTTGCTTCCACTTAAGGTCATTACAAATAAAGCTGCTACACATGTGTGTTCAGGACAGGCTTTTGTGTGGACACAGTTTTCAGCTCCACTGGGCATCCTAGAAGCATAATTGCCAGACTGTGAACACATCTCACTTTGAGAGGGGCTGTCAGCCTGTCTTCCAAAGTGGCACAGCACTGTGGCGTTCTCACCCCCAGTGCTTGAGGGTTCCTGATGCCCTGTGTCTTTGACAGCATTAGGTGTCATCTAAAAAGATTTGGCCATTCTGAAGGTATGTCATGCTCTCTTGTTTTTATTTTCAGGCCCTGAGACATGGTGCAGAGCTTCTTTTCATGGGCTTATTTCCCATCCACGCATCTACTTTGACAAGGTATTTAGTCAGATCTTTTTCAATTTTTTTTCTCAGTACTGGGGATTGAACTCAGGACCTTGTGCTTGCCAGGCAGGGACAGTGCTGCTGAGTTACACTCCCAGACCTATTTTGCCGATTTTTAAAGTCAAGTTATTTCCTTACTGCTGACTTTTAAAATGTTTTCATTAGTGTATGTTTGCAATACTTAAGGAATACATTCATTATGGGGTTCACTTACACAGCCTTGGCTCAAACTTGTGATCATCCTACCTCAGCCTTCCAGAGTGCTGGGATTATAGGACAGGCATGATCCACCATGCTGGTTTATTGCTGAGTTTTAAAAGTTCTTTGTTTTCATTGTAGACAAGTCCTTTGCCAAATGTGTTTTTTACAAAGATTTTTCTCTCAGTGCATGGCCTTTCTTTTCATTCTTTCATAGTATCTTTCACAGAGAAGAATTTGTTTTATTTTAATAAAGTCCAAATTAATAGTCTTCCCTTTCACAGATCCTTACGGTATTTCTAAAAGCTCACTGCCTTCTGCCGTGGAAATGCTCTGTGTTGTGAGTGGGATGGTGGTTGCCTGAGTATGTGCCTCTGTTAAAACTTATAAAACTATGCATCTTAATATACGCATTTTATTTGTAAGTCATATCTCAATAAAGTTGATTTTTTAAGTTTAAAAAAAAGGTTCATTGCCGGACCTTAGGTCTCCAGATTTTCTCATTTATCTTCTAGAATGTGCACATTTTCATGTGTTGTATTTCAGTCTGTAATCCATTCTGAGTTAATTTGTGACAGGTATGGATCTGTATCTAGATCCTCTTTCTGTGATCATTTCCTTTTTCTAATTTCCTTCCTGGATTCTGTTTGCCTCAGCTGTCACCTTGTCTTGACAGGTCCTGTACATCATGAGGTGACCCCGCCTCTCTTCCTGAAGTCTGGAACTTTAGGGTTCTGCTGTTAGTGATTGCTCGGTCCTTTCTCCTGGGGCTGGAAGCTACAGACAGCTCACCGCTCCTCCTTTCAGCATCAGTCCAATCTAATTGGTCGCTGGGGTCAAGCACCCTGGCTCACACAGTGACCGCTTCCCTTGTCCACCTAGAGGCATGAGGACCAGATGACCAGGTGGTGCTTCAGCTTCCAGCTCAGCAGAATGGTCATTGCGTCTTCCTTTGTGAACAAAAACCTGTGAACCAGCACAGCCCAAAGCTGCAGGACCAATGAAAGTTTCCTGCACAGACTATTAAATGTGACACAGCCTACCCTCCTTTGATTCCTGGCCTGGCTGTGAGGTTGGCTCAGAGTACACACCACCCTGAAGGAAGAGCACCTCCCCTAGCTCTTCTCGGCCTGAAGGAGGACAGGCTAATGTTATGAGCATCTGGAGACCTGATTTCCCCTTTCACCAATAAAAGCTGAATTTCCCACCCAGTGGGCATGCTGATGCACCCGGGTTCGCAGGCTCTTTCCTGGTGGTGAACTGTGGGTCTTCGTATTCCAGCTGCTCGAGGGTTCAGATGGACACTGTCAAGTGCTCTCTGATGCATCAGTGAGGAGAAGAGTCCCTGGACAGAACAGTCTATCAATCAGTGCTGGTCACCTGGCCCTCACCTGAGGGCCCCATGCCCCAGGACTCGGCCTTGCTGAGGAGCAGGATGAGCTTCTATTCTAAATCCTACTCCTCTGACCTCCCTCCAGTGCTGTCTGACTTCTTCCCAGTGCTGTGCCTGTGTGTGTGGCTGATCAAAGAGACTGTTTCTGGGGCCAGCAGCTGGGTTGGCATTGAGAGCAGCATCCCACCTTGTATAAAATGAGCCTCCCACCCCGAGGTCCTGGATCCAGAGAAACAGATCCTCAAGCATAATTGTTCTCCTTGGTTATGCTCTGACTGCTCACCTGCCTGCTGGGCTCATTCAGGCTGCAAAGAACAGGGTGGCCTTTGGTGTATTCCTGGAGGAACTTTATTTTCTTGGGGTTCAGGGGAAGGAAGGAGGGCAGTTGCCTCAGGGAGGTGGGAATGTGTCCAGGACATCCTGGCCTTGCATGCGGCTGTGCTGCAGCTCCCCTTCTGGTTTCTGTCTTCTCTCCACATGGCTCTGGCTGTTCCTCCTGCTCTTAGCTGCTCAGCTCTTTCTGCCCACACCAGTTCCAGGTCCTGCAGGGAGAAGCTGGCTGCCTCCTTCCTCCCCAGCAGCCTGGGCCTCCTGCCTCTCATGTGGACAGATTCAAGGACAGTCTCCTGTGGGCTGGAAGGCTGGGGAGGGCTGCAGGCAACCTAAGTGTAGTTTTCCGGCCACCCGGGCCACAGGGTTGAGGGCAGGCAGCTGGGACCTTAATGTTAAGAGTGGGGTAGGAAGCAGGGGGCTGAGGGAGCATGGGAGGGACAGAGAGAGACCTCAGGTGCTGGCATTGTGCCCAGGGTCAGTTGGCTGACACAGAACATGGGAGGGGGAACGCTGGCCCAGGACTAGAAAAGTGTAGTGCTCCTGAGTGAGTTGCTAGAAGAAGCCAGCTGGCAAATATAAATTAAGCCTCAATGACAGATATAGTAACCCCTCTCAGAGGGCAGAAAGAAGGCAGCTGGATGTAAGGAGGAACACAGTGTCTGTACTCGTTACCCCAAGCAGCAGTCCGGGGCAGGGGAGCTGCTGCAATGCGAGATCCCTAGTGTGCTTCACAGAGCCTCTGTCCGACTGGCTGGTCTGACGCTGAGCCCCAGTCCTGTCCTGTGGCAGAAACGAGCTCTTAACAAGTACATAAAGTTAGCTGTGGGCAGGCAGCTGAGGGGGAGCGAGGGCAGAGGTGGTGACCAGTGTGCTGCTTGGGGCTGCTGAGGGGCTCAGGGCCTGTCACCTGGGTGGAGGGGCCACAGAAGCCGCCAGCTGAGCAGGAAATGGGACAGAACACTGTGCCCCAGGAGAGGAGCCAAGACTTAGAGCCTACATCCCTGCTCAGTGTCTGAAGAGTTGCTGGAGCCGTCTGTCTGCCACATGGCCCAGTGCTGCTGGGATCCTGCAAGCCGAGGAGGAGCGAGGAGCAGGGACATTTGAATTTGGCACAACCTGCAATTAGCTCCCTCATCCACACCCGGGGCCTGAAAGGCAGAGACAGGTGGAATAAGAGACATCTGCTGGGTCTTGTGAGCACGCAGTTCCTGAGAACAAGTCTTCCAAAGAAAGCTGGCTGCCAGTCCTGCCTTCACATCAAGGTATCACCTGATTGAATGTCACAAATAGATGTTGATGATGTGTGACAATGGGATTTTTTTATACAGACCTCTGCAGAGGTTCAAATACTGGAGTGAAGGAGCTTATTATGTGAGGAGCAGGTCACCTCAATAAAAACTATTTATTTAAGTCTATTATCACCATAAGCCATTAATTCAGAAGTTTTAAAACTTTTTTTTGGTCACAAACATCATTATAAAGTGCACATTTCAGTGGTATTTAGTATGTTGCACAACCACCTCTATCTAGTTTTAAAGCTTTTGTTTTCATTTGGTTTGTTCATTCATTTATTTGCTTTTGCAATACTAGGGCTTCAACTCAGAACTTTTGCACTGAGGTATATCCCCAACCCTTTTTTGTATTTTTACTTTAAGACAGGGTCTCGCTAAGTTGCCTGGGCTGGAATTGAACTTGTGATCCTCCTGCCTCAGCCTCCCAGAGCTAAAATGTTTTCATCATCTCTGGTGGTCTGGTGAAACCTGGGTAAAACCTGGCACCAGTAGATGCCCTGCCCACAGGGCTGAGCCATGAACAAGCAGCAGGTATCACAAGACCCCCAGACGGGCAGGTGCTCCAGGGTAGAGTGCTCCCCTGTTGTCAAAACCACAGGGAACGAAACTGTGCTTACACACACGCACCAAGAAATTTTAAAACTATGACCCCCGCCTCACATAGTTGAAACTCACATTTAAAATCTCTTATACATTAAAGTAATTGCAGAGAATGTTGCTGGCCTATGTTGAAAATTTACTTTCTTTTTTTGTACTGGGAATTGAACCCAAGGCCTTAAGCATAATAGGCAAGTGCTCTACTGTTGTCAGGTAGTTCCAGGTTTTCTTGCCTGGAACCAAAGAATTGGACGAGACCAGGCAAAAGTGGTGCCAAAAATTTATTCGAAAGTGAAAGGTGAAGGGGTACAGGAAGAACTAGTTCTGTAGAGTGAACTTGGACCGAACAAATGAGGATAAAAGCAAAAATAAAAGTGCATTCTAGATGCAGAGTGGGCTACCATGAGGAGTCACGATAGCAGCTCCCATGGAGTCCGGTCTTCCTTATGCCCTGCACGTCTGGTGGGATCCTCGAGAAGTTCCACATCCTGGTCCTGAGAATCATCTGGCTGCCCTGGGATCCCACAATTGACAGGTCCCGCCCACTTCTCCTGCCCGCTGTGCCCCGCCCACCTCTTGTAGTACCATGGCTGAGCTACATCTCAGCCCAAAAATGTACATTTTAAAACAAAACTGTTATAATCACTCTAAAATAGAGCCAATGGAGTCTAAATAGAGTATACTAGAAACCCACAAAAACTTTCCACTGTTCCTTTTTCTTCTTGAATTCATATTCTCAGTCATTTTCTCCTACAGAATTTTACCCTAAAGGAATATACCTTTAGACCTCACAAGTTTTGTGTTTTTCTTTCTAACTGAACGCTGCTCCTTATTTTCTGCCACAGAGACAAATGTGTACAATCAAAACTGATTTTTATGACTCCATTTTCAGGTGGGCAGGTGAGATGGGAAGGAGAAGTTAGCAGGTGAGGGGGCAGGTGTGGCCAGCAGGTTTGTAGTTAGAATCACAGCCAACCTCCAGGCTCTGTGTACAGATACACACCCAACATTTGGAGCATGTATTATGTAGAATTTTTCTTTTGATTTTTCCCTCTCTATGTTGAGAGAGGAAGCCACCGCTCCATGTGGAATTAGGCAACTATGGGTTAGCTAGGTAACTTTGCTCTATATGGAATGTACCTGAATATCACCAGGGAAACTCCAATGGAATTAAGCCTCGTAGACATAAAAAGAGATAAATAAAGAGCACAAACTTCTATTTGGGCCTCTCGAGACTGACAGGAGTCACTCGCTGAGCCGCCAGCATCATTAAAGCCACTTTTTGCTCCTAACTCTGTGTTTGAGTGCTGTCTGGGATTTTGAGTGCTGTAGTGTAAGTTTATGGTAAGAAAGGGTTCCCCGTGTTTCTGAAGTATCCCGCTGTTCTCTAATTTCCCATCACCAGAAATACTCCAGGGTGCTTACTGGGCCAGCACAGCAGTGTGGGCCATTGGATCACACTGAGAGATGCCAGCCCAGATACCCAGCATTGGGCAAGAACCTCAGTGGGGTGGATGTGGTGGTTCTGAATGGAGGGCTGGTCCGTGCTTCCCAGGGTAAGAGTCCAAAATGTGCAGAGATATTGTGTATGAAGGTTGTTTGGGGGCACCTAGGATGCCTGCATGAGCCCTGCCTCCCAGGACTCCCGGATAGGCAGCTGCCTTTCTTTGGACAACAATGGGAGTAACCCTCAGGGACTCCTCCAACTCCTCCAGCAAGGGGCACCAGGACAGTCTACATGCAGTAAGAGGGCAGCTTCTCCAGGTAAACAGAGAGCCTAAGAAGCCAGGTAGGAAACTCCCTGTGCAAATCCCACTGAGCCCCACATGCACCAGGTGCCATGGTGGCCCTTCTCATCAGGGGAGTCCGAGCATCCACTCAGACAATGGGGAGCACAGACTGAGTCAGACAGACAATGTGGGGTCTGGCTCAAAATTCTAGACCTACTGCTTGTCCACTGTGTGAACTGGGACAAAGCAACTCAGCCTCTCAAAGCCTATTTCCTCATCTGTAAAACAAAGGTAGATTCCACCTAGATTCCAAATCAAACAAGACTCTGGGGCTCATGCTCAGCTCCAGAACACTGCCTCAAGACTCCATGTTATGAGAGAGAAGCAGTCTGCATCTTGTTAAAGCCACTGTTACTTTGCTTTCTGATTACTAGCAGCTAGACTCAATTCCTGACTGGCAGAATGCCTATGTCATGGCAATACTACAAAGAACAAATGCCAAGGAAATGTGACTTCCTCAGGGCTCACCAACTTCCTTCGGGAAGATACTGAATCATAATACGAATTGGGCACAGGGTGCACATCTATAATCCTAGCACTCAGAGAGGCTGAAGCAGGAGGATCACAAGTTCAAGCCCAGCCTGGGGAACTTAGTGAGACACTGTCTCAAGAATAAAAAATAAAGGGCTAGGGATAGACCTTAGTTGTAGAGTGTCCTTGTAACACACACACACACACACACACACACACATCCTAACACAATCAAATATGGTATGTAGAAACAGCAGGGTAGGGGTGCTGGGCAGCAGCTCCTGGAAGGTCAGCATGCAGCAACCAGCACGAGGCAGTTACAGTGCTAAGCACAGTGCTGAGTGGCTGCACATGGGACATTCACCGACACACATGTGCACACACAAGCACATGTGTGCGCATAGGCATGCTGTTCTACATGTGTGTGCACACATGTACACCAGGTGTACTCTCCTGCATGTGTGAGTGATACATCCACATCCACATATGTAACATTCACACTCATGTGTTGTTTAATTCTGTTCTAGACTTACCTAGAAGTCATGCTCTCCATAGGCATAAAGAAATGTTGGAGTAGTTTCCACTCATTTGTTGATATTCCACTGAGTGTTTAGCAAATACCTTGTGTGTAACTGGGCCAGGCAGTACTCCTTAACCAAGGAAACAGAACATCTAGCACAAACCCTCCTTCATCTGTAACATCTTTCTGGATTCCAAAGGCTCGAGCAATATTTTCTCATAGAACTCTTCATGTGCTCCCATTAGTCATGAATTTCATTCAGCATTAAAGTAAAATTTCCACACTTGTCCCTTTGTTTCCCCTAAATGACTATGAGAACTAGTGGCATTCTGGCCCCAATGGCTGAGTCCTAGTTCTGGATTTGATCCAAATAGAGTTATTTAGAGGTCTGGAGCTTCCACTGAGGTATGAAGACGGGATGCAGAATGACCTATTCCAAAACAACACAAAATTTTATCTTCCAGTGGAGATGAAGAGAATGCAAATGGCTTCTTCATGGATACTGAACACTGGGCTCTGAGAGGAAAATCAGTTGTGTTGAGTTAATCAGTGAGAGCCTTCTCTCTGCTCTCCTCAGGTACCTGGGTCATGTCCAACCATGTGTCTGAGGACAATCCCCTCCCCAGTGACCCCCAGGGCTGGGCTCTCACTTTGCTGTTTTCCCTTCTGGCAGGCATGCCACGGACTTCTTTCGAATCTCAGCTGGACTTTAGGGCCAACAGTGTGACTGTATCTGACAGGTGTGGCAGGAAACGAGTCTGCCACCCTTGTCTCCTCTTCCTGACCAGCTACAGTCTTCCAGAAAGCCCAACACCCGGGAGCTGGATTTGCTGAGCTCCCAGTGATCTTGAGAAGAATGATTAGAAAGCTGTGCTAAGGACTGGAAGGAGCCACTCCACGCCAGCACCCTGCCTCTGTCACAGTATGTGACTGCGGCAGCGTGGAGTATGAAAAGATCACTCAGAGACAAGACTTGGTCTGAACACCAGGAGGCCTAGAAGGGCTCACAACCAAGAGCACCCAGCATTAGAGAGACTCCCAGGAATAACCTCCAAGCCAAGAACTCTCTGGCTTTTATTAGAATATCCGTGTAAAAGAAAAAACAGAAGAAAAGAAGTTTGGACAAGAGCCATATCAAGGCTGGGCGGTTTATCACGGGAAGAGGAAGAACAGCAGCCAGACACAACATGCTTCAGCAGTCTAAACTTCTTGTTTAACCATTCTCTACTCACAGAGCCTGTGTGCTTTGCCCCGGAGTTTAACCATTCACTCCTTGTCCAAGTTCCCCACAGGCCTTGGAGACCTGGCAACTGGTGAGGACAAGTAAGGACACCCCTTCCCTGGGACCCCAAGGTGTCTCTGACCTCCACCACCACCAAAGGATCCAGGGTGTACTCAGACATGACCATCGAAAAGAGAAAAAAGCAAATAAGCTAATACAAACTAAAGGTAAAAGAAATACTGAAGGCAAACACCTACTTTCCTTTTTCTCAAGTTGGCCAATAAATGTCATGTCCTTACCATTTCTTGAAAGCCACAGAAAGACTTTCCTGCATTAGGATTGGGATAGAATGCACATGTGTTTGTTAAACACCTCATGGTATTTATCCCATCGCAGTAAGTGGTACTTGTGCAATGTCTTCTGATGCTCTAGGACAGCTGAGGGGGTTTTCTCCAGGCCATAATGACACCTGCAGCACTTGTCGAAATCATCATTTTGATTTGTCAAAGGAGGAACCCGAGGAGGTTCCTGGCCTCTCAGGGACTCTTTAAGGAATTTCCATACCTTTAGGAAACAATGCACTTACAGAAAAGGCAAATGAGAACTGGATGAACAATCAGTATGGTTGGGTGAAGCAAAAGGAGCTAGACAACCTGCACATTGGAAGGGAGGATTTCTCTTCCAGGACCAGGGCCTTAGCACTGATATCCGCTGTTGTGCTGTGCCTTGGCCTCACATCCTTCATCTCCCTGCAAAGTAACCATCATTAGCTCTGTTTTTGAAAAATGGACACTGAAGATCAGAGAAATGAAGGAACTTGTCCATGGGCATACAGCTGCATGCCTGCGCATGCCAGGGCCCCCAGACCTCCCACCTTGAGGGCCTGCGAATTCTAAACTATGAGCAGGGGTCATGGGGCCAATGGCAACCTAAGAAGGTTGTACAGCTTCAGAAGTGAGGGCTTCTGGGATCATCTCGACCCCTTGATGGCACTTTCTCCTGGCTGTTCCCTGAGCTCCCTGCCTATGCCACAGAGGTTCTAACTCACACTCTGTCTCATTGCCTTGCACAGATCGCTCTCCCCTGCTTTCCCCAGGACAGAGCCCATCCTCTATCGACCTACTTCCAGAGGGCCTGCATGACCATCACACTGCACTGCATGGAGCCCACAGCCAAGCTCAGCCAAAGACATGGTGTGCTCCATGGGACCTTGGGGTGCACCTTCTGCTCTTGGAGGCCAAGCAGCTGCTGGTCCAGGGACTTCAAGTGACTGCCATCATCCCCAGGGCTAAAGCCATGTATGTTACAAAACACATTTGAACAAATACTTTTGTGTCTGCTTTCTTATCTTTACAAGGATTTCAACTTAGTGCAGATCAGAATAGACCCTGGTGATTCTTAAGGAATGCAGCTTCCTGGGCAGAACCAGAGAAGCCATGGCACAGAAATACTTGCAGATGCCCAGGTGACCTGTGGGCTCCCTGGTTAGAACATGGACAGTCTGCATGTTCTCCTTCAATTCTGTGTCTTCTCTATGTTAAAACTTCTCCAAAGAAGAAATTTTTAACTCATGTAAAGAAATATAAGGTGCATGGCACTTGGAGTCTCCAGAGCAAAGTGTACACCTGCCGCACACACAGAAGCAACAGCCACCCTTGGGCCTCAGCTGCTGTAGATGCTGCATTTGCTAAGAGGGGAAGGTGTATATCTGCACCCACAGGGGCGCGTCCTTGCCTCAGCCAACTTGCGGCCACTCCGGAGAGCAGTGCGAGTGAACCCTCCTCCTGGGTTAGACCTGGGGCTTCTTACAGGCTAAGGAGCAACCCAAGAGGAAGGGGAAAAGGTTCCCTCAGGTTCAAGATTTCCATTCAAAACAAAGGAAGGAAGAACTGGATACTTCTGGGAACCAGTAATAAGATAGGGAATTTTTAACCCATATAGACCACCTGTCTGAATCTGGCTCACTAGGCACAAAGTCCGAATTCCACTATCGCTTGACAGCTGCTTTGTGGGGGATATGAAATGAGTCCTGGCCTTCTTTGAGTACCCAGACAGACAGGTGTGTCGCAGTCACAGGCCACTCTATCAGATGGCACCTCTGAGGAGAGCAGCATCAGCTAGGGGCCAGGTCCAGGGTGGTCTTCCTTGCCCATCAATTCAATGCTTTTTTCCTTATATGAACAGATTGGGAGTAAGGGTCGGGGGCCAGCAACACAACTGGAAGAAGTGCTCTAATCTAAGCAAGTGTGGTAGACTGAGGGGACAAAGATGAGCTTTAAGTACACCTCTGCAAGTCTGCAGCAAGATGCAACCACAGGACTGCAAGATTGTACCAGGAAGGAGCCATCGCTCTAGCTGGGCCCTGAGTGCGTCTCTCAGTTGTGCTTCAACATGGAGCCATGGCTTTTTTGCAAATGTGCAGCAAGAAGAGCCATCAGTACCTTTCTGCAGGTGAGCAGAAGGAGGGAGCCTGGCACTTGCCTTGAGCCCTTAGTGAGTCTACGGTAAGGGTCATGACCCGCAGTCATTGATGCATCTCTTCACAGTGCAACTGGACGGAGCCAAGTGACCAACACAGAGGCCTCAGTGTGTCTCTGCAAGGGTGCGATGGGATAGAGCCATGGCACTGGCCCAGAGCCCTACACACATTGCTGCAGGCATGCAGCAGAATGGAACAAGGGTCTGGCCTTGAGCCTTCAGTGCCTCAGGATGAAGCCATAGCATTGGCTGGCAGCCCTCAGTGCATCTTCACAAGTGGGCAGCCTGAAGGAGCCACACCCCAGAGGGCATCTTCGCAAGGGTGCTGCAGCAAGGAGCCGTAGACTGGCCTGCAGCCCACAGTGGTTCTCTGTAAGGATGCAGTAGGACGCAGCCATGGAACTGGCCTGCAGTCCTCAGTGCATTTCTACATGGGATCCACAGAATGGAGCCAAAGGACTGACAGGGAGCCCTCAGAGAGTCCTGCAAAGGTACAGCAGGAAAAAGCTGCGGCAAGTCCCTGATGCCTCAGTGCATATATGCAAGCACGCACATGGCAAGAGCCGTGCCAGTGACCTTGAGCCCTCAGTACATCTCTGCAAGTGTTCAGTAGAAAGGAGTCAGGGTGCTGACCTGGCACTTAGTGCCTCTCTGCCAGCAAACAGCAGGAAGGAGCAGTGTTGCTTGCCTGGAGCCCTCAGTGCCATTCTGCAAGTATGCAGTGGGAAGGGGTCAAGACACTTGACTAGAGCACCAAGTGCATCTCTCAAGGGTACAACATGATGGAGCTACGGCACTGGCCAGGGAGCCTCAGAGCATCTGTGCAGCAGAGGGAGGGCATGGTCCTGGCTTGGAGCCTTCGGTGCATCTCTCCAGGGTTGCTGCTGGGTGAAGCCTTGTCATCCAGCCTTCAGCCCTTGGTGCATCCATGCAAGAGTGCAGCAGGATGGAGCCATCCACTGGACTGAAGCCTTCAGTGCCGCTACACAAGGTTGTAGCAGGAAGGTGCTCTAGCTTTGGCCTGTATCCCTCAAGGCCTCTCTGTAAGGAAGCAACAGGAATAAGCCATGGCATTGGCCTGCAGCCCTCAGAGTATCACTACAAGTGTGCAGAAGGGTGGGGCCAAGAGTCTGGCCTGGAGCCTCCCATGGATCTCTGGAAGGGTGAAGAAGAATGGAAAAATTGCACTGGTCTGCAGTCTTCAGAGGATCTAGGTAGGGGTGCAGCAAGAAAGAACCATTCTTATAGCCTGCTGCCCTCATTGCATCTCTGCAGGGTGCAGAATGAAGGAGCCATGGAAGTGGCCTGAAGCTATCTGCAAAGGTGCAGAAGGAACTAAGACACTGGCCTAGAAATATCAGTGGATCTTTGCAAGGCACATTAAGGAGGAGCCATGTCACTGCCCTCAGCACTCAGTGCATCTGTGCAAGGGTGCAACAGGAAGAGATCATACTAGTCCAGTGCACTCACTGCATCTCTGCAGGCTGCTGCTGGAAGGACCCATGGTCCTTAACTGGAGATCTCAGTTCAGGTATGAAAGAGTGAGCAAGAGAGAGCCATGGTACCGGCCTCCAGTACTCAGTGCCTCCCTACAAGCCTGCACAGGATGGAGTCACAGCACAGAGCAGCAGCCCTCAGGACATCTCTGCAAGTGCACAGCTAGAAGGAGCCATGGCACTAGCCTAGAGCTCTCAGTGCATTTCTGCTAGTGTGAAGCAAAAAGGGGTAGGTGCCCTGAACAATGCATTCCTGCAACTGTACTGTAATGCAGCAGGAAGGAGTCATTGTACTGGCCCACAACTCTCTGTCCATCCTTGAAAGGGTGCAGCAGATGGAACACTGGGACTGCCCTGGACCCCTCAATGCAGCTCTGCAAGGGTGCAGCACTGACCTGGAGTCCCCAGTATATCTGTGCAGGGGTGCAGTAAGATGAGGCAACGACACTGGTCAGAGGCCATCAGTGTATCTCTGCAAGTGTGCAGCAGAAAGAAAGCAAGGCTCTGGCCTGGGGCCTTCAGTACATCTCTCCATGGGTGCACCAGGGTGTAGCCATATCATCTGGCCTGCAGCCCTTGGTGCATCCCAGAAAGGGTGCAGCAGACAGAACCCTATCCTGGAGCCCTCACCCTCTCTGCAAGGGCTCAGCAGCGAGGAGATACATCACTGAACTAGAGCCCTCAGCACATCTCTGCAGAATGTCAGGTAAGGAGTCATGGCACTTAGTGCATATCTAGCTGAGTGGGTGCAGCCAGACGGAGTCATTACCACTGGCCTGGAGTTTCCTGTGCATTTCACTAGTGTGTAGCAATAAGGAATCATGACACTGAAGTAGAACCCTCAGTGCATTGTTGCAAGTGTGCAGGAGGAAGGAGTCATGGCACTGGCCTGGGGACCTCATTGCAAATATGCAGGAGCACAGCAGGAAGTAGCCATGGCACTTAACTATAGCTCTTCAGTGCATCTCAGCAAAGGTGCAGCAAGGAGATATCGCACTGACCTAAAACTCTTAGTAATTCCTGTCAGGACAGAGGAAAAAGGAGCCATATCACTGGCCTGCAGCCCTCAATGAATCCCTGGAAGGACACAGAAAGAAGGAGTCACAACTGACCAAGAAACATCAGTGTACCTCTGCAAGTGCAAGGCAGGAAGAAGAAAGGGAGTGGCAGGAGCTCTCAGTGCATCACTGCAAGGATACAGCGGAATGGAGCCACGACACTGGCATGAAGATCTCAGGGCAACCCTGCGAGTATGAAGCAGGATATCATTGAGGGTCTGTCCTTGAGCCCTCACTGCATCTCTGCATGAGTGCACCAGGATAGAGCCAAGAAACTGGCCCGGAGCCCTCTGAATCGGTGCAGAGGTATGGAGCAATTGGACAGGCCTGCAGCCATCAGCGCGTCTATGCAAGTGGGCATCAGAGAAAAGCCCTGGCCATGGTTTTCAGTGCTCAGTGCATCTCTGCAAAGCACAGAAGGAAGGCGCCATGGCAGCCTTCAGTGCACCTCTGCAAGGTGCAGGAGGAAGGATCTATGGCACTGGCCTAAAGCCCTCAGTGCACCTATGCAAGGGTAAAGCAGAATGAAGCCATGGCATGGGCTTGGATACCTCAGTGAATCTCTGTAAGGGTGCAGGAAGAAGAAGCCTTGAGCTTGGCATGGAGGGTCATTGTATCTCTGCAAGAGGGTTCTAGGAAGGAGTCATGGCAAACGTCTCTGAGTCTCCGAAAGGCTGCAGAATAATAAAGCCATGGTACTGGCCTGGAGCCCTCTGTGCATCTCTGCAAGGGGACAGCAGGAAACAGCCATTGTATTGGCCTGCAGCCCTCTGTGCATCTGTGTAGCACTGTCAGGCTTAGGTGCTGGCCTGGAGACTTCAGTGCCTTTCTGTGAGGGCACAGCAGGAAGGAGTGATGGAAATGGCCTAAAACCCTCAGAGAACCCCTGCAAGGATGCAGGAGGAGAGGCCCTTGTCCCTGACCAGGAACCATGAGTGCATCTCTGAAAGGGTACAGCAGGAAGAATCAAGCAATTGTCCCACAATGCCTCTCTGCCCAGGTGCAGCATGCTGGAGCAATGGACCTTTTCTTAGCATTCAGTGCATTGCTGGAAGTTTCTGGCAGAACTGAATCCATTGCACTGGCCTGGAGCCCTTAGTGTACACATCCAATTTTGCCTGTTTTGGAAACCAGCTGTGCTTTCTTCTTCTGTCTGTAAGATTAAGCTACCCTAAGCTCACAGTGTAGACAGATTCTGTATATTGGGTCTGTTTACTGAATGAATTTCCCTTGTACATGTGCTCTATCTACCAGAGAAGGGTAGACCTTCTCTAAGTTTCATTTCCGTGAATCTCAGACTACTAACACTGTGTCTGCAGAGCCAGGACCAAGTGTGTGGGAGTCAGCCAAGCTCCTAAAGTGCCAGGCTGTGTGTACAGCTCTCATGCCTGCAAAAGTTTGAATAGAAGCAGAATTATTTTACTCACAACTATCTCACTAGTTTATGGCATATGCCAGCTATTACAGGTACAATTCTTTGCAGATAAAATCCCAGGTGTTTCTGAAATCGTGTTTCTTTCAGCATTTGGGCTGCGTGCCTCAGATGCGCCACTGTTACCTGGAATCTGCTTATTCTAGGAAATTGGCTTAAAGACTGGGGGTGAAGTTTCTATAGACTGAAGAGCTGTGTTGGGACAGAGACCCAGCGGCTCAGAGCTATTATTGCAAAAATATTCACCAAAATCTGCAGTGACCATGAGCACAGCAGCATCTGAAGCATTTCAGGAAAATTATTTATGCCAGGGGATGAACCACAGAAATGTTTCTATCAAGTATCAAGTTAGTAAATATTAACAGGGCAAGCAGCCTGCAGGAGCAGGGGGCAAACTCGGCAGGGACAGGTACCCACCACACGCTCCTGGGCCCACCTCAGGGACTTAATGAGCAAACACATTCTCCACGCAGCCTCTTTTCATAGCTAGGTATTCCAGTGGCCAGTTCACTTACTCTCCCTAAAATAAAGACAGTTTAGTGGGGAAAGTTCAGGAACACTAATTGTTGGAGGAAACCATGTGGACCCACTTCAGCTCCTGCAACAGGGTCTTCACACAGAGCCGTCGGGCCAGCCTCACTTGGTCCCTCCTGCCACGTCCTCCCCCTCCATCTTTCAGTCTGGGCTCCCTCTGCCAGTGTGGTGTCAGCCTCGCCACCAAGCACCCACCCTGGAATGTGAGTTGTACAAGCCACCTGCCTCCTGGGGCAGGGTTTGTCCTTCATCTTGTTCCCCGCCACCCCGGAGGGAGGAGGGGTGTCACCTTTTGAAAATCAGCCTCTCCACCTTTGGGGGGTGCCTCAGCCAGACTGCCCTTACAGTCTGTGCTCCCCACCCCCAAACAGTGTGAACCCCTTCCTGGGGGCGGGTTAGGCAAATCTGGCCCTTTGATCTCCAGCGCACTTTGGGGAAGAAGGTGGGGCAGCCCCATTTCTCAGCCAAGTGTTGATGGCTTAGTTGCACTCAACACTTGACTTCACGGGGGTGGGAGGGAAGCCCCGCCCGCCTCCCAGAGCTCCTCTGCACTTTAACACCAGCCTTGTTTTATATGGAAAACTCTCCTTTGTCTTTAACCACTCCTGATGCCAATGAACAGGCTCCAGGAGTGTGAGAGAAGGATTCTCAAAAGGACAGTATGGTCCAGCCCCAGCCCTCTGCCTCCAGGCTGGCAAGGACGCAGCACCAGGTGGCTGGGTGGTAGGATGAGAGGGTCCTGGGGGTGGAGATGCAAGGTGGGCAGGCCTCTCTGCTGCAGGGCCCTCTGGGGCGGACTTGGGGTGGCTCTCTCTCTGGGGCCCCCTGTTCACAGCTGCAAGATGGAGTCCAGAGAAAGCAGACAGTTTGTTGGCCTGGGCCACAGAGACTTTGGGCCTTTAGGCAAAACTGTCAGAAAGTAAATATTCACCATTGAAGAAGAGTCCTTCTTTTTCTTCCCACCTGAAACCTTTTCCCCTAGAGGCTGCCTGGAGGGGCTCCCCTGCACCCTCACCCTTGGAAGATCCTCAGAGGCCTCCCTGATGGCTGGTTCTGTGCCGGTGCTTCCTGCAGCATCCACACTGTACTGATTTTAAACTTGATGCCACTTCTTTAAGAACCTGGGGTCAAGGCAAATTGTTTGACTGGCACCCATTCCAGCCCCTCCCACCAGTTGTCGCAGGAACTGGACCCTTCTCAAAGACAAAGTAACTCCTCTCAAGCCAACTGGAAACAGGCAAGGTGGTGGTGGGGAGGACTCTGCTTCTGCTGCCCTCTGGGCCGCCCTGTCTGGCCAAGGCCATTGATCTCTGTGAACTGAGTTTCTCCTTCAGTCAGAGAGTACCCGGATGCTGAGGTGGCAAAGGGAAGACATAGTATGTCCACACGGGAGCTGAGAAGCACATGTCCAGCAGCCTGGGTAGCATTTTGTGAAGCCAGTCTCTGCCTCCGGTCCCACTGCTTCCCAGCCTTCTTCACGACATGCCCTTGCCTGAGGGCATCTGGGCTCACAACTGCCCAGGGCCCAGGTCCTTTCCATCTAGTCTACCTCCTGAGCTGTCTAGTTCTGGACCCCAACACCACCATCAGTTCTGAGCATCTGAGGGCTCGGTTTTAGCATCAAATCCAACTTGGGAACCTAGCAGTGGGTAGAAGAGGTGGTTCTGAGGCTGAGTGTTGTGAAGTCTCCTCTTGAGCCTATAGATGGGCCCACCTCAGACTTATGGTGCCCCTCAGACCAAGAGGACCATGTCTTGACTGTCTAAGAGAGACATATTTACAGTGCTCCGGAGACCAAGCAGATCAAGTCTCCACTGCCAGAAGCCATGCCTGTGACTCACTTACAGTGTCCCTCAGACTGATGAGACTGTTTCTCAACTGTCAATGCCCCCACTGCCCAGGGGAATATTCTATTCATTTTCAGTGCTCCCCTGCCAACTCAATTCTGTCTAATCAGCACTTTTCCTCTCTGTTTTTGAGGATTTTCCATGAATCTGCTGATTTTTTTCTGGGGGCAGGAGGTGGCCATGTGGCACTCAGAGTTCATGTGCATTTTATTCAGTAAATGAATGCATCTTCTGTTACCTTCTACCTCAGGCTCTTCCAGCAACGTGGTTCACTCCCAGGAGCAGCCATTTTCACCTGTCCTACATCACACCTGCCACCTCCACACCTCCTCCGTGTCCCCCCCACCCTGTCCTTAGCTATGGCCATCTGCTGGCATCCAGCAGTCACCCCTGCCACTTAGGATGCTTCCCCTGCCCATCTCTTGCCCCTAAGTTCTATAGTCTTGGGATGACACACCCAGGAAACTTTCCTTCTGGATGGAGCCATGGAGGCTTTCAACAGGAAAGTTGGTGGTAAAGTGCCAGATGGATGGTCACAGCTGTGCTTCCTCTGGACTCTCAGAACCTCTGTCACCACATCTTCAGACCTCCAGCCTTGGGGGAGGCCTGTTCAAAGCTGCTAGTGGGATGACCCTCTTCCTCCAGGGGACCTGGCCCAGTACTGCTCAACACATCTCTCTTTCCTGGAAAGCCCTAGAGAAACTTTCAATGTCCTTGTTAAATGCACCCAGCCACAAAGCCTGGCCCTTCATGGCTGCGGTGTAAAATTGAATTAGTTTACCTATGAGGGCCTTCCCATAGCTGTGCGTGGTGTGGTGGTGGCAGAGCATAAGAAATAGATGGATTGTTAGAAAAAATGTTGTTAGAACTTCAATAGAAAAGACAGAAGGGGCCGAGAGAGGAGGAGGGAAAATGAGCATAGCCCATGTCCTCAGGTGACCATTGGGAAGGGGAAGGACAGCCAAAATTTGGGTGTCCCATGAAGTTTTCCTTTTTAGGACAAGTATTCCATGGGAATACTTACACTGAAGATTTGGCTTTTTCTTTTTCTGAACTTCAGATTTTGACTACCAGCCATCCTGTTGGCTGTTTTGTTTGATTGCTTTACTTTGCTTTTGCTAGTTTCCTTGTTTCCCCTTGTGTCCCTGGCAAGCCCACCTCAGGCCCCTGGCATGTAGGAGCAGTGAGGGGCCTCGGCCCACACTGTGTCACTGGGGCATCAGTGGTGCCTGTGTGCTTCAGGGCTCCATGTGGGGCTCATCCTGGGCTGCTTTTCACAGCACCCTGAGTTTGGGGCCTAGATTTTGCCTCCAAGGGGCTCGGGACTTCAAGGACACAGTGAGGGGTCTGACGTGATGCAGTGTGGTAGGGACTCATGCACTTTCCTGCTCCCTGTGGTTAACTGGGCTCAGGCCTCATGCATCTTCAACTTGTTCCTGTAATTGGAGCAGATGTGTGCCCAGCTGACAGCACTCTTGCTGACTCTCAGGCTCTCCCAGATCTGGAATTCCTGGGTGGGACCCTGCAGTCTGTGTTTGACAAAGTCCTCTGGGTGGTTCTGATGCACAGCAACCTTGTGTGAGCGCCACTGGCAAGTCTGTAATCCTACTACAGCTGCTCGGGGAATGGGCCCCAAGTGGGCTGAATTGAGCAGTACAGGACCTTGCTTGCCCCAAACTTGGGTTGTTTGTGCTGCCCTTGCTTTCAGCACAGTACATCTGACTGGAACCATGTGGCCTGTACACAGAAGACTACTGAAAAGTCCCCATGTCCCTGCTTTGGACTGCATAAGGCAGGCTGGGTCTCAGGTACCTCATGGTACAAGCAAGAACATGGACACTCTAAAACCTGGGATCTACCTCCCTAGTGCTAGCTGTGGGCATTGCCAGAGGCTCAGCAATTCTCTGCCTTCCAGAACTGTTTGGGTCATCATTTACAAACAAGCAGGCCAGCTGCTACTGGCCCACAGAGGGTCCATTTGTGCTGGCAATGACTTCTGTTCCTAGAAGGACTCCAAGCTGGTGGTCTGAGGTAAGAAGGAGCACCTAACCACACCCATGCCCACACAAGCAGAGCAGGCTGGTGGCTGTAGTAATGGCCCCAGGGTACCAAAGGGTTCCCGGTCATGGCTTCTCTTGCAGAAGATTGTCAGGCATGTTGCCCCAGCCCCAGGAAGCCCAGGGACATCTCCCTCCAGGGCGAAAGACCATGGTACCTGAGCAGTCCAGAGAGTTCTAAGAACCTCAGTTCCGCCTCTGTTGGAGGAAGGTGGGTCAAACATCAGGCATCCATGCAGGACCCAGGGCCTGGCCTGAGGAAACTCCAAAGGGATGCTCACCAACTTCTGCCTGGGGGAGAAATTGTGTCTTCTGGGAGGAGAAAGAACAACTGGTGGGCGGCACCCCATGGGCAACTGTCAAGTGTATAATTAATAAACACACACTATGAGACCAGCTATAGCCACAAGGCAAGGCCCAGTCAACAGTTTCCCAAATTGTCAAAATCCATCCATTCACTGATTGCACGTTCTTGGCCCAGTGAAAGGATTGTTGCAGCTTCCCGCCTTGGTGGCTCTTAGAATGTTTGGTGCCTCCGGCAGAATGTCACAGTGATGCCTGCTGGGGTGCTGAAGGCAGTTACCACAGTGCTGCATTAGTGTATTTGAAGATCTTTTATGCACTGTTTTATTGACACAAGTGCAATAATTACCAAATCACCACATGGCGCAGCCGTGCTGTTGGCCCTGGCTGTGGGGAAGTGCTGAGAGCTCTGAGTCCTAAGCAGGCTGGGTACAGGTTTCTCTGCTAATGGAAACCCTAGGCACAGTGGCCTGAGGCCCTACCCAAGCATCCCCTGTGCCCAATCTCCAGAGGGGCTTTGTGAAGAAAAGCAAGTCTTTGTCAGTGTGGGATTCCCAGTGACATCTGGCTTTGGTTCCATGCTTTGAGGTCACTGATGAAGAAACAACATCGTGATGCTTTCTGTGTGCTGGGCACTGTGAACATTTTAACAAACTCTGCTAGTTCATACCATAGCCCTATTTGTATCCTCTTTCCTAGCTGAGGAAACTGGGGCCCAAGGGGTTACACAACTTGCTGAAGAACACAGTTGGGATTCAAGCCTGAGCTGGTCTCTAAGCCACTCCGACTGTGTATGCCCTGGGGGTGCCTCCACCTCCTGGGCAATCCCACCATGGTTCTGTGTGGCTCTGGGACCTCATGTCTCCCACAGTTTTGATCTGATGCTTATTCTTAGCAAGCTGGTGCTTTCTCCCTCCTGCTGGGGCAGCTCAGAGAACCTGTGCGTGGGCTTGGGCCCAGGAAAAGGGACCAGCCTCCTCTGCCTTCCATAGTAGCCCCCATCTTGTGTGGCCAGTCCACACCGACTCTTCCATCCCTCTCTCTCCACACACTACCTGTATTGTTGTGCAGCTCAGGTTTCTTGGGCCAAGGGGCATACAACCCCGAGCCCCTGGCACTGTCTCAGCACATACAGCCTCAAAATACAGGCTGTATGTGTGACCAAAGGACACAGGCTCAGAGAAGAAATGGTCCCCACCTTTCTATTCAGCTGACTGTGTGGCCCGCAGAGGAGCCAGTGTTGAGGTGCCTGCATCTCAGAGCTGCCTGCAAGGCTGGCCATCAGGGACCCTGTATCAGACTGAAGGCTTCGTGCTGAGGTGCTGCAGGCTGAGGCTTCCACCAAACCATGCCTCATCTCTACTTTCATCCAGTTGGCCTGTGGCTGACTGACTGTGCCCTCCTACTTCTCTCAGGGCACAGCCTTTATCTCCTGAGTTTCAACGGGAAGATTATAGAGGCCAGAACAGGCAGAGTTAGGCAGAAATCTTTTGCCTATAAATGTCATATAAGCTCTCAAATTCAAACCACAGCAGGGAAGAGAAGTAGAGAGGCCGACCCTGCCTCTGTCCTGCCTTTCAGCACCCAAGTGGTACCACAGGATGGCTCTGGTCACCTCTGATCTCTGCTGGTTCCATTTTTCTGTCCTCCAAGAGTCCCCCACACCTTACCTCAGCTTCTTTTGGGCTCTTCCTCAGCTCCAGGCTGCAGGTACTCATGCTTCCTCTGTCCACAATTCTTTCACACATCCCATGGTGACTGTGTTAGTTACTTTTCTTGTTGCTGAGACAAAATACCCAAAACCCAAAGTTAAAGGGGGAAAGGTTTATTTGGCTCACAGTTTTTGATGGTTCAGTCCATAATTGGCTGGCTCCAAGGCAGAGTGGCACATGGCTGAGGAGAAACAGTTCATCGTACCCATATGGTAGCACACGCAACAAGAGGACCTTAAAAGCGTCTTTCTGGGCCTTTTATCCTATCCAGACTACCAGGATTAGGGTGATGCCAAACCAATCAGTGTACTGGTTTAGTAATCACATCCCCTTAATCCTACTATCACACACTCTAGATTCAGCCACCTCTGAATAAGCCACCTATGACTGCATGAGGCTTTGGGGGGACATATAGACCCAAACCATAACAGCGATCACTCACTATTCTCAGTTCTGAGCCTTGTGAGTTGCCTCTGCTCTGAGTGCAGAGCTGAGCAGAGAATAGACTGTATGCAGGACCAACGGCACCACATGTTGCAGATGTGGCTTTTGCTTCGAAGGGAACAACTCCAGGGCCCTGAGTCTGGAGTAGGATGTGAGGCTGAGACACCTCTAAGTTGATGTGTTCAGGGCTCATGGGGGCCCTTTCCACTCCAGCCAGAAGGCTCATGGCCATACAGGTGCCCATTCTGACACGGAGGTCACTGAGTACAAGAGACACCAGCTGGGGCCAGTCAGGCTCTGTGGAGAAGATGCTGTCAAGAGGCTTCGGTGGAACGGTCAGTTGGGCTGGAGAGGCAGAGACCAGGTTTCTCTTGGTGACCACTCATGGTCCGCTGTAGATTACACAGGGGAGGCAGAGCATACTCCATGGCCACTGGGCTCCTGAGGGTAGTTTTGATGACGAGCACAGGATCTGAGTCCTTGCCAGGACTCCTGGAATCAGAAACAACAGGAAGAGAGGAGTTAGGAAGACTAGGGCAGGAGTAGGGTGGGAGCTTGGAGACAAATAGGCAGAGGGGCCAGTCACCAGCCAGGAGCCAGTGACAGCTACAAGAAGGAACAAGTATGCAAGGGAGAGGGGTGCAGGGGCAGCAGGAAAAAGTCTTCCAGAGACTCCTGGTTTCAGGAAATGCATGTGCACTGGGGTGTGCATGTTTGGGGCACATGTGGGCCTTGTGAGGCATGTGGACATAGACTGTGCAGCATGCATATTTGTATGTGGCGTGTGGAACACATGGTGTGTGTGTGTGGAGATGCACAGGGGCCTTTTTGGCATTGATCCCTTCCACACTTTGGAACTCAGCCTTGGGGTGAGGCTGGTGGGCATGACACAGATTTTTGAGAAGGATAAGAGAAATGTCAGCTTCGAGAGGGCAGGTCGGGAAGGCTGATGATGTCCTAGATCCAAACTGGCAGTGCTGTTCTTTGTGAGGAGGAAGACAGAGTGGAAAATGTTGGGCGAGGGTGAGGGAATGTCAGCTGGGAGGAGAGGGAGTATCCAGACAGGGATGCCATGGCTGCTCCCTCTCAGCTCCTGGCAATGCAGAGGCTGCCACACGTGCCCAGGTAGGGTTATCTCTGTTTTCCTCCTTCCCAGCAGCATGTTGGGCCTTTTAGAATCACAGAACAAGATTCTCCAAGTGTGTTTGCCAAAGATGCTTACTGAGAAGCAGCTGTTCCATTTAGAACAGAAGTTTTTAAAAGTCATAATCATAATCATACATTCAAAATGGAATTTCTATCTCTGGACTAAAATTATGCTGGGCTATTAGGCACTGGCTTCATAGCACTGCTGTACTCTTAATGAATGTGGCCCAAGGGCAGCCATGGTCCAACTCCCAGCACAAGGTAGGCTCTGTGGCCCATCCTGGCCCTCCAGCTAGCTCAGGTGCTATGGATACATGGCTGCCTCCTATAAGACATCCAGCCCTTGACATGTGCTCAGCACATGTCCCCAAGTGCAGCCATTCAGCACTCAGAAGCAGCTGTAGGTCTAAAGCGGGCAGGCTACTGCTGGAGCCAGTGGTAGACCTTGGCATCACCCATGTGGTACTGATTGTGTAGGTGTACAGAATGCAAGAGTTGGAGTCACGGAGGCATCCACCCAGATTTCAAAGGGAGGACTGTGAGGCAAGGCAATGTGCCCTTGAGAGGGCAATGTGTGAAGCTGTAAGAGTCCAGTCAAAGGTGCAGTGGAGACCCCAGGAAGTTGGAGATGCCAGAAACGTAGAACATCTGCTGAGGAAAGCTGTGGGCAGTGAACACAGCCTTCCCAAGAGAGAAGCCATGTGGGCTGCAGCCAACAAGGCCACAGTAGGAAGGGGTGCCCAAGCCCTTTGGAATTCACATCTCACCACAACCTGCTACAAGTACTGGACATGGAACTACAAAATTTAATATTTACCCTGCTGGGTTTAGGTCTTGTTTTGGTCCCATTTCTTTCTATTCTCCTATTCCTCCCTTTTAGAATGAGACTATTTACCCTGTGTTATTGTATGTTGGAAATATTTAACTTTCTTTTTGATTTTTACAGTAGCTCACAGATAAGACTTTGCTTTATGTCTCAGAAAGACTTTGGACTGGGACTTCTAAGGAATGCTAAAACTGTTAAGATTTTGATGACTTACAGAGATGGACTACATTTTTCATAAGGAGATGGACATGAGCCTTTTGGAGGCCAGGGGTGGAATGCTATAGTTTAGATTTAAGATGTCCCCCAAAAGTCTCATGTTTTCACAGGTGGGGTTTTGAGAAGCTGATTGGCTAATGGGGACACTATACTAGTCAGTGGATTAATTCATTGATGAGTTTATGCCGAATGTACTATTAGGGGCCTGGTTGAAGGAAGGTGGTCACTGGGGCCATGACCTAAGTCCATTCTTGTGCCTCCCTTCTCTGTCTGCTTCCTGGCTGCCATGAGATGAGCAGCTTTCCTTTGTTATACCTTTCCACCATGTTGTTTCTATCTTGGAGCCACCAAACCATGGACTGAACCCACTGGAAACTATAAACCAAATAAATCTTTCAAGTTCCAGGTGTTGGGCATTTTGTCCCAGTGATGGGAAAATGTCTAATACTCATCATGTCCAACTTCAAGTGCAAATGTGGATTCCACCAACACAGCCCTGGAGGAAAACCATCTTTGCAAGTGTGGTTCAGGGCTCCCTGCCAACAGAGTGGTGGGCAGTGGCTGAAGATAGATTTCTACCATGGAGTTGAGTCTAGGATAGCTGCTATATCCTGAACCTAGTGGTGGTATTGAGGGGGGGGTGGTCTTCACCCCAGGTTCTGCTTCTCTTTAATGCCTAGGCCTAGCCAGCTCTTACCATAGCACAAGGGGACCCACCCTATTTCCAGGAGCCCAGGGAACATGAGGAGGGCCCAGCAGTGCTAGGGCTCAAGCCCTCTTGGGTCACAGGCCCTCCCAAGTGGAAGCCTGGGGCAAATGTCCTTTTCTGGAGCACTTGCCAGGTGAGGATGAGACCCATTATGGGCTGCCCAGGCACCAAAAGCTTCCCACCAACCACACAGAGCTAGGGCTGAGGGTGGGCAGATTGGGAATGTCCCACTGGGCTTCAGAATATTAGTGGGAATGAGACACATTATGCTGCATCCATGGCTGGCCAAGAGGAGAGAGATGAGGTCAGACTGGACAGTGTGAGCAGCACTGGGTGTCTAGGGCAGGGCCATGTGACAGGACAAAACCATGGGAGGGATTTTGTGTGAGGAGGCAACCTCAGTGAATTTAAGTAGATGTGTGGCTTTGTGTATGCTTCCAGTTGTAGGAATCCGTCACCCAGAAACTGAAGGTACTGAGACAGCACCTCTTTTATGAATGAGCCCCTGAAACATCTCCACCCATTTCCAGCTGGAGCCAGGTATCCACCTCAGCACCTTCCAGACCCTGTAGCCCAGCTCCTCAGAGGCAAGAACCTGTCCCCAGAATCAAGGCTCTGAGAGGCATTCTGCCAGGACACAAAGCTAGGAAGAGCCCTTGGCTGGAGTCTCTGCACTTTTAGGCCCACGTGTGGCAATCTCTACATCCCAGTCATGGAAGCCAGTGTGGAGAGGGTTAGGCAGAATGGATTTAAGCCCTTCTGGCTCAGCATGTCTTCAGTGTGACTCAGGGGTGTGTTTCCTGGCAGCAACGCAGGCTAACTGACTGAAGGCAGCTGGAAAGGCCCAGCTGTGGGTGTTTCATCTACTCACACTTAGGAGATGTTGGAGAGCCAGCCTGCAGTGTCACAGCACTTGTCCAGCACTTCTTGCTCCTTGCTTCTCACTTGGCCAGGCTCTGCAGAGACAGTGTACAGTTCAGGAGATAGCTGCTGCTCTGTACCAAGCCACATCTCATGGGTACTCTTCTCTCCAGGCCTGCAGCCTCCTGAATCCAGGTCCAGGTAAGCACAAGGCCTGATCTGGGCACTGGAAGCATTCTGATGGTTGGACAATGTGACTCACTTCTGACAGGGAAGAACAGGCAATATAGAGGAACATGTGCGTGCAGAAACTCCAAGGTCCATGTGCACACAGCTGGGGGCACAGTAGGGCTGAGAAAGCTCATAGACGCAGAGGCCACTTCAGGCAACAGGTTGGATTTACCTGCACAGTTCTTTCCCTGGTTCACACTAACTCTGGAGGCCCAGGGAGACCAGCACCCTCCTCCTGTGGCCCAGGCCCTGGGAGCCACTTCTTCCTAGGATTTGCTAAGGAGCCAGGCATGCACACATGGGAAAGGCCTTAGAGCAAAGGTATGACAGGTGTCCAGTGCTCTCAGCAGCTTCCCTCCTCCATCCCCTGGCCAGCCTGCCCTTTTCAAGGTCCCTGGGAGTTAGAATCTGAGAGGCAAGACAGGTTGAGGAGCTCCAAAGCCCGAGAGGCTGCACACATGTCTGCTCTGTTCAGTAATGCCAAGCACACACCTGGCACTTGGTGAGCCAGTCCAGCCATGTGCGATCTGCTTCCAAATTGTCATGGCAATGCTTCCTGGAACCACATACATGTGTCTCTTTCCCTGGTCAGGATTCCATCAGCTAATTCACAGAAATATAACTTCAGGGCCAAATAATGATTGATATGGCTGAGTTTTTTCTTCCCTTGGGAAGGGATGGATTTTGCACTGCGTCTGCATGTGTTTACAAGCAGGAGAGCACAGCATCCCCACACCTCGCCCAGCCTTTTGCAGCACAAGTGACACGGTCCTGAGGGAGCTCTGTGCATACGTAGGTCAGGAGTCTTTTCACAAAGCTAGAAGGGTTTGTGTTTCTTCTTCTGTGAACTCTGTTGAAATCCTTTCCTTCTTGACTTATTAGTGTCTTTCTTATTGATTTAAATATTAGGGAAGCTACTCTTTATTGTATAAGTTGCAATGTTTTTCATTGTCTTTTTGGGGGGGGGGGTACCAGGGATCCAACTCAGGACCTTGCACTTGCAGGGCAGGTGTGGTGCCATTGAGCTAAATCCCTGGCCCTCATTGTCTTTTGTTTTTATAGTGGTGCTTCATATCATTCAGAATTTATTTTTATGCAATCATATTTATTGATATTATTATGGCTTCTGGTTTTGTCTTTTTTTGTTTGTTTGTTTTTTGGTACCAGGGATCAAACTCAGAACTCTACACTTGCAAGGCAGGCAGAGGAACCACTGAGCCAAACCCCAGGCCCTATTTTGTCTTATATTTAGACCTTCCTTGCTTAAGTACAACAGAAAGTCTCCCATTTTCTCCTTTAGTAAACTTTCCCTTCCTCTTCCTTCTCTTCCTTCTCCTCCTTCCCACCCCCTCCTCTTCCTCCTCCCTGTCTCTCTTTCTCTGTGTCTGTCTGTCTGTCTGTCTCTCTCTCTCCATTTTATATTTTTGGACTGTATGAACTTCATTTTGGTAAAGTGAAGAACAAGCATTGTAGTTTTTCTAGGAGACTACTTATTTAATACTATTATGGGAAAATCTTCCTGTGCTTTAAATGCTTTTACTATAAAATTTGCAAATATATTGGGGTCTGTTTCTGTACATATTTTCTAGGTACTCATGTGCCAATAGCATAGGTTTAAACAGAATCTAATCACATGTTTTAATAGCTGATAGAACTAATTCCCCTATTATTTTTTGTTTTTGAGTTGTCCTGTCTATTCCTATTTCTTCATACAAATTAAATTCAGCCTGATTGATAAAAAAAAAATGAAGATTTAGGTGGGATTTCACTAAAGAAGCAGATTGACCTTGCAGAAATGTACATCCTCATGATGTGGAGTTTCCTTTGCTGCTCTGTGTGTGCCTCTGGCTGTGGGTCTCACACACTTTCCCCCAGCCATGCACTGGAATGCTTCCAGAATGGTGAGGACTCCTGGCTTCTGCATCTGAACTGTACTCCTTACCAGTTCTCTCATATCTGTGAATTTTTTTTTCAGTTGCTTCCCTGGGGTTATCTATATGTGAAAAAATAAATGATCTGTGAGTAATCACTTTGTCTTCTCCTTTTCCACCTTTGTATTTCTAGTCCTTCATCTCGTCCTCACTGCACAGGTGAGCACCTCTGAACAACGTAAAACTCTTTCCTGGAATTAAATCTCTTGTTCTCTGACTCACATGAGCATTTATCAGAGAACAGCCAGCACGTTTTCCTTCATTAGTGGCATTTAGAAGCCCTGCGTTTGTGGGGATCTAGACAAGGTCATGCTGCTCTTGCTCTATGTTAACACTGGCGTCACACAGCCCCTCCTCACCCTCACTCACAGTGTGTGACTCTCAACACACTCAGGGATGCTGTTTGCCAAGGTCTTGTTTAGGATTTTTAAATTGCTGTTCAAACATTAGATTCATTGGTGGCTTTATTTTTACTGATCTCTTCAGTGGCAATGTTGTTCTGGCTTTATGAAGAAATTTGGAAGCTTTCCTTCTATTTTTTACATTGGAAACAGCTGAATACTGTTGGAGTTGACAGGGGAAACATTGGCACAACTGAAACTTGACATTTTTTACTCTTTATCCAAGTAGCTTAGAAATAGGTCTTTTAAGGGTATCTGTTGAAATTTGAGTATAAATAAGACATTTTTCAGTTTTAATTTCAGTTATGATGACACTAAGAGTAGGAATTTGGGAAAAATTCCAAGTTTGACTTTTTCCTTAGATGCATTTGGTGCCCAACACATTTGCTGGCTATTTTGGAAGTTGTTTAAAGGGTAGATTGTAATTTTATTTAAATAATTCTATTCTTGGCCAAGAACTGTGATGATGAGCAATGCAGGAAAGTGGAACTGAGTCTGGGACAACAGCCAGTGAGCCCCAGACTTGTGACTCGAGCACTTGCACATGCCCCAGAGGACTTTGCAGAGCAGACTGAGTAAGATCCTGGGTGTGTAGGGCGGTGGCCACCACTGCAGAGAGAGCGATGGCTCCTGGATTGCTCCTGGGCTGGGCCATCTCCATTCTGGGCATTTTGGGAGGGTCTCTAGAGCCGCAGTGAAGGCTGGCTGTGAGGACTGACTCCATCCCAAGATGCATCTTCTCCTTGACCCAAGACTCTTTCAGGGACACTGGCTCCCTGGTGACATGAGGAAACACACATATGATTTGTCACTACATTTCAGAGAGCCTGGCCTCTGTCCTGGTCCCAGCTGTGCATGGGCTGGGCAATTGGGCCACAGCTGTCCCAGCGGGGTGGCCTGGGCCTTTGTCCCTGGTGATAAAACACTAATGTGATCCCTGTGATCACAGCTCCTTGGCCCCTCAGCTTCCATGTGTCACAGTGTTGTTCCCAGACTGAGTGTGGCCCGTGCGCTGGTCCCGTGGAGCATAGCCACACTGGGCCTAGACGCTGATGGGGGGTGAGTGGGTGGGGGATCCCCTGTTTGAGCCCTGAAAGAGTGAAACAGTAGAGGAAATAGAGTCCGGACTGTGACACTCGATTCCAGGACGCAAAAGAGAAAAGAGCAAAGGCTCAGTCTGACCCGCTCTTCTGTCAAGGTCTCCATCCCACACGGGGCAGGGCTCGACAGCAGCCAGGAGGAGGTGGTTTGCCAGGACCTGGCTGTTCCTGCTCCCTCTACCCAGGCCAAACACAGCACAGGGCCACCTCTCTGACACTGAAAACGAACTGAGGGGTGTTTCCCAGCACCGTGGTTAAGAAGAGCTCATTTGTTCCTCAAACGCAGCTCCAAACAGCATGGGGTTGGACAGATGTCCCACCGTGGGGTGGGGCGCTGCCTGCGCAGAGCCTGAGGCTTGGTCTTCAGACACCAGCCTGAGATCTTGGAGAGGCCCCTCTGGGGTGGGGCCTGGGGCCCCTGCTCCCACATTCATCTGCTTCCACTTGTACCTGCCCAGTGGGGTCAGGGTAGTGGGGTGGGGTGCTGAGGAGGAGCAGGAAGGAGCGCTAAGGAAGGGAAATGCGGAGGTGGAAGGGAAGGCCCCCTCCAGCCGGTCCCCAGCCTGGCCCCTCAGCCCGCCCCTCCCCCAGTCCCATTCCAGAGCACAGATAAAAGTGAAACCTGAGTAGCAAATGTTTGTGCTCCAGCCGCCAATCAAGGGCCCTGTCTCCATGGGAACAGGCACACTTCACAGCCCTGTGAACAGATGGTCAGTGAGCAACAGGCGGCATATGTTCCCGTGAGCCCTGACACGGGCACAGATGGAGGGTGGGCAGGAGGTGGGTCCGGGACATAACCTGACATTTCCTTCTCTCCCTTCCCATTGGGGGCTGCATTGTTGGAGCGCACAGAGATTAGGGGAGCCTGAATAGCGTGGGGGTGGCTGGGCGCCGATTACTAACACTCCAGTGCAGTTTTAGTCCTACTTAGCCAGAGTGCAACATTAGCGACAGCCAGGAGCCGCACAGAACCTTGTTAGCAGCCCTGCCCCCTTAGCCGTCTGTGTCTCAGGCCTCTGGTGTCTGTGGCTTTTACAGCAGAAGCCAAATTTCCCTGCATGGGCTCATGGGAGAAAGGACAATTAATTCTTTTTTTTTTTTTTTTTTGGTACTAGGGATCAAACTCAGGACCTTGTGCTTGCAAGGCAGGCGCTGGAACCACTGAGCTAAATATCCGACCCTCTCATGGGAGAAAGGGATGTCTCCAGGAACACTGTCAGAAGTGCAGGTGGGCAAAGACTTGGCCCTGCAGGGCCAAGCACTCAGTTGGGAGCTGCATGGTCAGTGTGGCTGGTCACTAGCTAGTGTGCCCAAGCAACCTCACCTAACTGGCCTTGGATATTCTCTGCACTCTGGTTAACCCTGAAATGGTTAGTTCTGCCGCCAGCCCGTGGTGATGCCTTCTAAACTCTCCCTCTCTGTCAAATGCAGTAGAAATCTACCTGTGAGCCCAGAGGAGCTGCTCAATAATCTTGCTTTCCATAACAAGTCAGATTACAATACAAAAGGCATCCTTGTGGGACCAGAGGAGCAAACTCAACCTGTACAAAGCAAATGTCCTCATTGCTTTGGGGCCTTAGAGGAAAGACACAATCTTTGCAGAAGTACAGCTACCAGGTCCATTGCCTCCAACAAACAAAATTCCTCACTACTGTGTCCAGGATGGGCACAATCTGAGAACTTCTTTATGCCTTTCTGATTTTCTCTGGGTTGACACATGGGTGTGCTTTTTCTCCTGAAGTACCCTTGGTGAAGACATCCATCTCCCTTTGCCACCCACAGGTAAGCCCAAGAATAGAAATCTGATCACTGCTGCCTAACCCCAAGAAGCATCCAAAAGAGCAGCAGACCACGATCCATAGGCCACATCTCCTCAGTGACAGGCAGGGAGCTCTTCGTGGAATTGTATACCTGAGTGAGTTTTACAGACTAAGACTCTAAGGAGGAGAGGTTTATTTGGCTCACAGTTTGTAGAGGTTTTGGTCCATAGTTGGCTGGCTCCAAGGCAGGGCAGCATGGCAGAGGGGCATGGCAGAGGAGAAAGAGCTCATGGAACGCTGGTGGGAAGCAGAGACGAGAGATCAAGGAGACCAAAGAGGAGCAGAGAAGAGACAGACCCAAGCCATGCCCCAGTGGCCCACCTCTTCTGCCAGATCCCACATATGAGTGCAGGAGGCTTTGGGAGGACATCTAGAAATAAACTATAACAAGAAGTTTCACACACTTTCAATCACTTCTGATCCAGACACTGAGATGAGCCATTCTTTAGCGAGGATAGGCAGGTCTGAAAGCCCACTAGAAAAAGAAGAGAGACAGTGACCTGAGGGGCCACCTGAGAAAGGAAAACAACAACAACGACAAAAAACAGCAAACACAGGTACCTATGATTAAACCAAAAGCTGGTTCTTTGAAAAGATTATCTAGACTGATGAAGAATGAAGAGAGAAGCCACCAATGTCAGAAATGAAGCATGATGTGGCAGGGGTTTCAGCATCCAGGGGGAGCACGGAAAGGTGGCTGTGAGGCTGGAGTGCAGGAGGGAGCGAGCAGGCAGAAACACTCTGAGTAGTAACACAGGATTTGCATTTATTAAATGCATCACTTTACTGGATATAAATAATACCTCACAAATCTCAATAATACTGATTTTCCTTACTTCCTAAATGGAGACAATTTTTAATGCTCAAGGCCATAAGTTAGACATCCATATACCACTGGCTCCCACACACCGTGGGGTAGCCAGAGATGGGGGCTGCTTGAGGCCTAAGCCTGGCTTCTCCCGCCACCTTCCTGGGGTGCACTGTGGTAGTGAGCACCACCTCTCATGGCCCTGTGCAGTTCTTCACAGCTCTCCCTGGGAACAAAGAAAGGGCTTGGTAGAGTTGGATCCTGGGCAACAGAATGAATGTGAGCCAGGCTGGGGTGCTCCTGTGCCGCTGGTCATCAGCAAGGAAGAGACTGTTGCTCTGTGTCTCTTCAGGGCTAGGTCACAACCACACTCAGAAGCAGCCAGAGTGAGTCAGATCTGTGTTGGGTGAGGGAGGCACTGTGTGCTGTCTGTACTGACATTCTCTCCAGTACCCTGGGTCAATTGCCGAATACTCCTCTCGCCAAGCAGCCCTCTGCCCCACAGAGAACTAGGCTTCTAGGGTCCCAAGGCTTACTCCCATGCGGCTGTCCTGTCAGGCTGCAAACAGTGTTGCTGTGGCATTAGCCAGCCATGGCATGCTGACAGGCCTCCCTTTTCTTGGTCAGGTTAGAGACAGGCCTACCTGAGACACCACCACTCCCATCTGGATGGACTATGGAGCCACTTCTATTACCTTCAGTGCTGACGTGCAGCTGTGCCCAGCACTGCCTTGCTGACAGGCCCAGAACGTGTGGTCCTGGCAGTGGCCACTCTGGGGGACATCTCCAGTCAGCACCATTTTGGCTTTGGAATGTGCTTAGTTACTTGGTAGATGTAGTTCCCCAATAGTGTTTATTCTAGGCCCACTTTAAAATTAGCACATGTTTCCTGAGCAAATGCCAGCTGGACAGTTGAGAGTGCTGCAGCCTGGGGACAGCAGCCTGGACAAACTCATTCAGGGGTGTTGGGCTCTTCCTGGGCTCCTGTCAGCACCTTAGTTGCAGTGGGTTTTGGCACAGTGGTAGAGCCTGGGCTCCCTTCTGACCTCTCTTTTCCACTGAGTCCAAGATGCACAGGCGGCTGCAGCAAAGGACAGGCTTTGGAATTGTGAGCTTTCAAAGCATGTCTCCTCAGACTATCAGGACAGCACCACAGTGGCCATGCAACAGAGAAGGGGCTGCATGAGGCAAGGACTTTGGGAAAAGCCAGTCGCAGGCAGCCTCACAGGACCCAGGCTAGATGTGATGCCCTCTGTATACCCGAGTGGCCCAACAGTTCTGTGGCAGATTGCAACCCTTCTTATGGCTTCATCATTTTCTCTCCTACATTTCCACTCTGCCCATGGACAGTCCTGCATTGCGCCTCTGGTGTAGCCCAATCCTGTACCAGCCCAGCCACAGGCTGCACGAGGCCACACTGATACACTGCACAAATGCTCTGGCCAGAGCAGCTCCGCTCACACTGGAAGTGTGTGGATAGGTACAGGCAAAGCCAAGCCCTGATGGGGCCAGCCAGAACTGCTGGGACACATGGCTGAGACCAAAGCAGCCTTGGGCAGGTACGGTGCTGATCCATACAGGAGAAGGTCGCACAGCCAGGTGGCAGGGCCTGGGGACTCCATCGAGGTTGCTTCCGCATACCTACCTGTATCCTTCAGGGTGAGGAGAGTTGGGCTGAGCACACCTGGCCAGAATAGTAAAGGAAATTCTGAGGAAAGGTGGTATAGCTGTGACCCCCTGGGGAGGTGAGGGGAGACAGAACCGGCTATCTTGGCTATTTTCTGTTGCTATAACAGAATACCTGACACTGGGTAACTTAGAGAGGAATTTATTTTGGCTGATGATTCTGGAGGCAGGAAGTCCTGCTGCTTCAACTGAAAGCTGAAAGTGTAAGGACAGGTGGTACTTGCAGGAGGAGAATGAGAGGCTGATTTTACTACAGATGTGCTGGGTGGCTAGCCTGGGGCACAAGGCAAGAGATCACTCAGAGACATCCATCCATGTGGAGGCTCTGCACATGGCCCAAATGCTTCCCACCAGGCTCACTGTGCAGGGCAGTGGAGTTCCAGCATGAGTCTCCTGAGCTTCAGAGTGGACAAGCTATGTTCAAACCGGAGCCAGCTTCCTGTGGCTCTGCACGCTCTAGTAGACACACACTTGATGAGGATAACAAACAATACAACAGTTAGTACGTTCCTTTCAAAAACAGTTTCTATCAGTTGATTTTAAAGGGTTATTATGGGTTTAAAGGGATTGTTTTTTAAAAAAAAAAAAAAGAAAAGAACTGTCATCCGGTCAACATTAATTCCCGGTAAAAGTAATTTCTATAAGCACTGAGCCCAGCAGCTTGGAAGTGTGCCAAGGACAACAAACCTACTCATGGCTGGGGTTGGGCTCTTGAAAGGAGAGTGGACTCCTCACTGCCGGTCATCACACTCAACAGTGTTTCTACAGGCTGGGCCCAGCCATTGTGACCATACCCACTGAGGCTCCCTCACTCAGCCCAGAACCTCTGGATTTCAGGAGGAAGAGCCAGCAGCTGGGTGGCTCTGTGCAAAAGGAACTGGGACTCGGAGACCATTCTATCCTTACCAGCTCTTGGGGGCTCCTCTTTTCTCTCTAACCATGGGGGAGTTCTCCAAAGAAAGGGGGACTGACCGACTGTGCTAAGAAACATTTACAGCAAGAAGGAGAAAACAACAAGAAGAAAGGTTAGACTGTCAGTGAACAGATTTGCACAAAGTTCTTAATGCTTACTATGGGTATGAATCTTGCATGTTGTAGGCACTCAGCCATTTCTCAGGTCTACCAGATGTCCATGATGTGCAGCTGTGTCAGACTCTGACTCACCATAACCATGAAGGCAGAGAGAACACAAAGAAAAAATCACCAATGGTCACCTTTTGAGAAAAAGTTAAAATTTGTTTCTATGATTTTAAAATGAGATGCCTGCCTGCCTGCTGCCATCTATCTTCCGGTCTCCCTGCAGTCCACTTGAGCTACTATCGTCTCCATCCTTACACCACATCCACCACTACTCTGTGCAGTGGAGCCTGTATAGAACGGAGCTACCCAGAAGGGCCATCGGCTGAAGCACTCTGATCCAGCCCCAAAGCACAGGCAATGCCACACCTTGAAAGATACCTTTGACTCAGAGGGACCATCACCCTGGCTGGGCCAGGTGTTGCATGATGTAAAACACTTGTGGGTCAAGCTTGCTTCACGCAGTAGGGAGGAAGCCTGGCTGCTACGCAGGTGTCCTTGTTGGTTTGTCCTCAACCACTGCATCAGACTGTGGCTCTCAGGACAAGTACTCTCAAAATACCATCCTTGCAGACCCTGATGCAGTCCACGCATTGAGTCCTGGGTGTACATCTGTGATGAGTGAAGGAGCTAATGTATCACTGAGTCTGTGCTCCACAGCTCTACTGGCTGCCTTACTTTCAATCAGTTCCTGAAATCCATCTTTCTCATGGTTCCAGAACAGTCTTTCTAAAGCCCAACTCTGATTAAATATCTTCAAATGTGCACAACCAAGAGGAACTCTGCACCAACAGGCATCAATTGACATCTTTTTAAAAAAAATTATTTTTATCGGTACATTTTAGGTATACAATATAATGACATTCATCATTCAAAATTTGCACCTTTACATAATCTCTCTTGGTTCTTACTTTTCCCCTTCCCCTGCTCTCTCTTCAACCCCTTCTTTCCTTCCTATTTACAAAGACTTTTGTTTCATTTTCTAATATTAATGCCATTCTGTTCTTTCCTTTCCCCTCTCCCTCCCACCTCCCCTTCCTCTTTGCAACTTTTCTTCCTAGCTCACATTATCTCACAACTGTTAGTGCTTAATTACACTTTCAGTTTCTCACACTAGAGAAACTATTCGGTATTTACATGTGTGTCCTATTTATTTCACTTAAGAGGATGGCCTCAATGTGCATCCAATTAGCTATAAATTTCTCTAGTTTCTCATTTTTGAGGGCTGAATACTACTCATTTTATTTTTAAAAAACCCCACAGTTTCTTTATCCAGCCTCCAGTTGTTGGGCAACCGGGCTTTTTCCAAGTTTTAGGTATCACAAACTGTGCTGCTATGAACATGTGTGCACATGTGGTATGACTCTTTCAATTCTTTGGGGAAGATCCCCAGCAGTGGAATAGCGGGGTCAAATGGGACTTCCAGTCCTAGTTCTTTGAGGTATCCCCATACTGATTTCCACAGTGGTTACACCAGTCTACACTCCCACCAGCAGTGGAGCAGGGTTCCTCTTTCCCCACAGCCCCGACAG
>NW_004624850.1:6202003-6265916 GCF_000247695.1 Heterocephalus glaber | reverse complement strand
TGAATTAGGGGCAGAACAGGAATAAAAAGGGAGATGAGGAACAATGTGGGACCGCAAGAGAGCAAGTGAGAAAGAAAAGAGAAAAGAAAGAAATAAAGAAGAGAAAAAATAAAAATTTTAAAAGAGTAGAAAAATTAAAATTAAGAGCAGAAAAAAATAATAATTTTGGAAATAACAAATAAAAAATAAAAATGAAGGGCCTCCTTCAGGGTATGTCTCTGCTGTCACAATAGACAATGTGGGTCAATGAGTCTCACCAAGTCAGTAGCAGACCCATGAGATTCAGGCAGATTTTTGGCTGCAATTCCCAATTTGAGCTCCCTGTCCTCCTGCAGAGATGAACTCTGCAAGGTTGTACTGCAGGTTCCAGCTGACTTTCCCCTGAAGATAGTGCAGGTTCCAATTGGAGGTGATGATCCCTCCAACTTACCAAGTACAGTGGTCTGGTGTGCCTTTACTGCAGAGATTCTCTTCACTTTTCTAGTAGGCTTCAGTTTTCATCAAGGAGACTAAGAGAGGCCCTCTTTCTGTTGTTCACTTCTGCTCTATCTTCTGGAGCTCAGGACAATGGCATTTATGACCCCCTATGCCTCTGTAGTGTGGAACCAGGTAGTGGCACAGCCAGGAGGCCAGAGATGGGTGGGGAGGGCACTGCAAGCACGTGTATGGCTGGTCACTGGGGGGCAGGGCAAGGGTAGGTTGGAGTGGGGCTCCACACAGCTGGGCCAGGGCCTCACCATCCTCTGGCTCATAACTGGTGCGTTGGGCATGGGTTGGACCTGTCTATGAGTTTCTTTTTGAATTAAGTGTGTTTCTTGTATGCAGCATATTGTTGGATCTTGCTTCCTGACCCATTCTGCCAATGTATTTCTTTTGATTGGTGAATTGAGGCCATTATCATTGATGGTTATAACTGATATGTAATGACTTATCATTGTCGTGTCTTTTTCTTTTTGTTTGATTCTCCCCCTTTGCATTTAATATCTTGTTGTGCCCCATGGATTCATTCTGCTTTGCTTCCTGGGGTTGTGATCCTCATTGTCTTTTTCTAGAATATTGTATAAAATTTTTTGGAATGCTGGTTTGGTATTCATGAAGTTCTTAAGGTACTCTTTGTCATGAAAGTATCTTATTTCTCCCTCAGTTTTGAAAGATAGTTTTGCAGAGTACATCAATCTGGGTTGGAGGCTGGTTTCATCTTGGGCTTGAAATACATCACTTCAAGCTCTTCTTGCCTTGAGGGTTTACGTTGAGAAGTCTGCTGTGATTCTGATGGGCTTTCCTTTGCATGTGATTTATTTCTTTTCTCTAACTGGTTGTAGAATTTTGTTCTGTTGGGTTTCTGGAATCTGAACTATTATATGCCAATGTGTAGATTTTATTTTTTGATGAAGGCTAGTTGGAGTTCTATGTGCATCACTTGTCTGTATGTCCAGTTCTTTTCCCCTGCTTGGGAAGTTTTCTGCCATCACTTCTATGAACAGGTTTTTTATGTCGTCTGTACTCCCTCCTGTTTCTTCATTGACTCTGATCAGTCTTATGTTATTCTTCTTTGCATCATCTAGCAGCTATTGGTTTGATTTCTTGTGGTCCCTTACTATTTTAAAGAAGTTTTTTTTTTCCTGGTCACTAATTGCAATCATATCTTCTATATCTGAAATTCTGTCCTCACATTGGCTGGGTAAACTTTCAATGGAGTTTTTAATCTCCTGGAAAGGTTTGCAGCTGTTTTATGGATTCTATTTGTTTCCTATGTTGGGATTCCATCATGTACCTCAGGTCATCTATTTTTATTAAATCTGTGTCCTGTCTAGATTTATTAATCATGTCTTGCACTATGGGCACAATCTCTGCTGTTATTTCAGGAATTATTTCTGATTTCATTTTTTCCAGATCCTCTTCTTTTGTCAGTTCAGGGAGTCCAGGTGGTTGAGTATCAGAGTGTACCATCTTGTTTCCCTTTGGCATTGCTGTAGGTGATCTGGAAGTCTGGTTTTGAGACTTGTTTACATGTCTTCTCATTTCAATGGATGTGTGTGTGCTGCTGGCACCTGTGAGGCCCACTTCCTTAGTGCTGGGGGTGGTGGTACGGTGGCCCGGAAGTCTCCATCAATTGACATCTTGAACTCAGTCTGACACTGTCCACTGGGGAGTAGTGTTAGACTCCACATGTTGAGGAATCTGAATCTAAACCTGAATCTAAACCCTTCAGATGCCAGTCAAGGCTCCAATCTGTGGCTCTGACCCACCACTGTAAACTGGGGATCCCAAACCCACTCCTTAAGCTTAACTTGCTGAGTGGCTCACAGAACTCAATAAAACATTACAATTAGTTTTACTAGTTTATTATAGAGGATTTTAAGGGACAAAAATAAACAGCTAGATGAGGAGGTACCCCAGGTGAAGTCATTATAGGTCCTACAAACAGGAGCTTCTGTCCCTGTGGAATTGGGGTGTGCTATCCTCCTCAGTCTTTCAGTTTTGGGGGAAGTCTTCCTTATTTTGGCATGATTTATTAAACCACAGAGTCAAATCAACCTTCAGTGCATCTCCCCATCCCAGAGGCTAGAGATGTGGGACTGTAGAACCCAGACAATTGGAAAATAACAACTTTGCAAAGGGAAAAAAGTAGGCCTTCAAGAATTGGGAAGGAACTGACAGGAAAATTAAAAACTACAGAGAAGACAGAAAAATGGAGGGCAGTACAGAGAAAAGAATGAGGCAGTCTAGAATCTCACTCTGGCTCCCAGGGAGGGAAACCTATCTTCACAAACACAAAGTAAGCCCTCAGTGTTGGGAGCTCAGGGAGAAATAGTGGACTGGAATAGCAGTGCTGGTCCCAAGAAAAGCCTACAGTTACTGTAAACTGCAAAAATAGTGTGGAACTTTGCTCTGAAAGTGACTCTTTTTATTTGGCAGGCCAGAGTTGGAAAAGAAATCCAGGGCATCATCTGCCATATTGCCAGAGAGTGTTTAATCAGGCATCATTTCAGGAAGGGGTTAACTATTTAAGACTGAACGACAGAACAACTACAAAACAACTTCATTTCAGAGTTTCCAGTGTTACCCTCCTACAGTGACTGAGTGAGAGACAGCCACAGGAGACAGTAGAGGAGTGGCTGTTGGCTAGACATAGACTCCCTGAGAAGTTTAAACTAAGACCAGGAAGGACATAGAGATCCACCTTCTTTGGTAAGCAGGCCCAGCATGTTTGGCTTTCAGAGGCAGCTGGGCGTGTGTTATGTCTTGTATCTAGCTGTCCCCTCAAAGCCTGAGATGGAAGGATTTGGGTGTGTGAATATGGATTAAGGGTGTGTGATAACTAAATTAGCCCACTGATTGGTTTAGCATAGTTCTGGGTGTGGATAATAGGAAGGCCCACCCTAGGCATGGGTGACACCAAACAATAGGGTTGTAGCATGAATGGAATAAAGGGAAAGGGAGGCTCAATGCTGCTGCTTTGCTGCCTCTTGTCTGCCATGCCATGGACTGCTTTTTCTCTGCCACACCATTCTGCTATGCTGCCCTATCTTGGAGCCAGCCAACTGTGGACTCAAACTTCCACAAACTGTGAGCTGAGATAGACTTTCCTCCTTTAACTTGTGGGTGTTGGGTATTTTGTTGCAGCAACAAGGAAATAACTAAGTCTGAAAGTGCTGGCATTAAGTTGTGTGCTTGAACTCTTACCCTGCTGCCTACATTTAGCACAGAGCAGAGGTCTTATTGCTTTACTCATTTGCCAACATGAGCAAGGACAAGTATCAGGTTAGATAGCTGCCAAAGTCTGGGGTGAATGGACAGAGGGGCCTCTGGAACACGAGGGCACTTCACAAACCCACAGGCCATAAAATCAGGTGGAGAAAATATGACTTTCTGGATTCCAAAACTGTGGATCTTGGAAAGAAGCCACTGATTCAAAAATGCAAAGGACTTTTGTAGGGAGATTCCTTTTTCTTCTTCATTGGTTTTTGGTGGCTTGGGGAGCTCCTTTTTTCCTGTTTTCTTTTTTTATTCTTATTTTTCTTCTTTTTGTTTATTCTTTTCTGCTAGCTTTATCTAATTCTATTAATTTCCTTTTATTCCTTAATAGGATCCTTTATCGCACTTTTTCTCCATCTCATCGTTGGTTGCTTAATTTTTCAACTTTTCTTCTTTCATTCTCCCATTCCCTCTATCTTTACTAGTATAACCATTAAGTTTTATTAATCTTTATATACTTAACTTTATGCTATTCTTGTTGAATTCTTTTCTATTGTTAGTGACAGTACAGTTGTTGCACTTAGTAGGTATTTACTGTATGTCAATCTTTGGCTTGTCTTAGTGTTTATAGGTATAGATCTCTTTTCTATGGTTAAGGGTGGTACATTTTGGTTCTTATGTATGTCAATGTGCAGTTTTTCTTTGAGACTATTATTGTTTCTGATTGGTTTGCTATTGCCAGGGTGACATAGTTGTTGCTATTAATAGGTTTTCTCTGTGTGCCAATATCTGGATTATCTTTGTGTCATTAACATTCTTGGTTCATTCCTGAACAACTGGGTGCTAGGCCAATTACACTGCACCCTCCAATCCCAAATTTGAGGTGCTCAAGTCTTGGAACACAGGCAAATACCTATAGTTAGCCTCATTCAGAGTGCATCACTGAAAATCAGATATTAACTAAAGAAATTGCCACACTAGCAACAAAGTCTTTCCACTATAAGTGCCTGCAAAAACAAGACAGGACAAAACAACAAATAATCAAAACAATAAAATAAAAACATGAGAAGACAAGGCAACAAAATGACTCCAAAAACATCCAACTCTCCCAAAGCCGATTCCTGGGGCATCGAAAGGGAGGAAATCAAAAGCCACACAGCTGAATTATTTAAAATGATAAAAGAAGAGATTAAAAAAAAAGATCAATAAGGCACTTGGTGAGCTCAAAGAATATATAACTAAACAGATAATGGACTTAATAATAAATCAGCAAACTTACAGAACACATGAGTAAAAAAACCTACATGACCTAAACAAAATGATACAAAACATAAATGACCAGTTTAATGAAGAATTCAAAGCCACAAAAAGGTATGTAACAGAAATTGAGGAGATTAAAAATTCTACTTAAAGTATGGGCAGCAGAAGTGATCAATGTAAGGAGAGAATGTCAGAACGAGAAGACAGAGCTGATCTTGGGGACCAATTACTCAGAAATACCTTAAAAACACAAGGGAACATTTAAAAATGGATCCAACAGCAGCAGATTATGCAAAGAAGACTAATCTAAGATTAACTGGAATTAGTGAAAAATCAGAAGATAACACAAATGGCACAAAAGCCTGTTTACAGAAATAATAGCAGAAAACTTTACAAATATGGGGAAGGAAATAAACATACAGATAAGTGAAGCATATAGAACCTCAAATAGCCATCATCAGAAAAGAACTTCTCCATATTATAGTCAAAATCTCGGAAGTCCAACAAGAGGACACAATCCTAAAAATGGTTAGAGAAAAGCAATGGATCATTTATAAAGGTAAGCCCATTTAGAATTACAACAGACTTCTCAACACAAACCTTAAAGGAGAGCTTGGTGTGAAGTGTTTCATGCTCTAAAAGGAAGTAACTTCCAACCTAGACAGATACATCCTGCAAAACTATCTTTCAAATTTTATGGAGAAATAAGATATTTCCATGACAAAGAACACCATAAGAAATTCAGGACCACTAAACCAGCACTCCAAAAATTTCCCAAGGATATCTTAAATGAGACAATGAAGCTAACAATGCCAAAAACTAATAAAATGAATACACCAACCAGAGTGACCAGTTAAACAGAAGGGGAAAAAAAGGGAATGAGCAATGGGAAAATAATACAACGACAGATAAGTCAATACCTTTCAGTAATAACTCTCAAGGAGAATGGTCTCAATTCCCCAATCAAAAGACACAGATTGGCAAAATGGATCAAGAAGCAAAACCCAATCATATGAGGTATACAAGAGGCCAGGGATTTAGCTCAGTGGTTCCGGCACCTGCCTCTCAAGCGCAAGGTCCCAAGTTTGATCCCCGGTACCAAAAAAAAAAAAAAAGATGAAGTATACAAGAAACACATTGATCCAAAAGGAAATTTATAGACTAAAAGTCGAAGGATGGGAAAAAATATTCCATGCAATGGGCACCTGACAATAAGCAGGAATAGGTAAGCTATTTTCAGACAGTGGACTTCAAGCCAAAACTGATCAGAAGAGGCAAAGAAAGTCACTATATATTGGTTAAGGGAACAATTAAACAGGAAGAGGTAACAATTATAAACATACATGAATCAAACACCTGTACACCCAACTTCATAAAACAAACAAAACTGGACAAAAAAAGAGCAGATTAACATCAATACAATTATTAGTGGGGGGATCTCAACAGAGTTGAACCACACCTTCAAAGAAATGGACTTAATAGATATGTACCCAATAATAATAGAAGACATATTCTTCTCAGAAGCACATGGGACTTTCTCCAAAACAGACCACTTACTATACCATAAAGCATGCTTAAGTAAATGAAAAAGAACTGAAGTTATATCATGCACATTACTGGCTCATAGTGCAATGAAATTAGAAATCAATGGCAAAAGAAACCACAGAAATTATGCAAAACCATGAGAATTAAACATATATTCTTAAATAATCAATGGGTCACAGAAGAAATCAACCAGTCACTTGCATGTGCCCATGGGTAACTCTTGAACTAATGACAAAGGGACACTTCTGGCTACACAAACCTGAACAAATATCACAACTAAGAAAACTGCTATATCAAAATTCTGATGATGTTCATATATTGACAAAGTGTCACAAGATACACACTGGACCAATGACTGAGAAATACACAAGTATGGGGTCATTTTCTAATTCATTGTGTGATAAGTCAGGCAGCTGCCAAGAGACATTGCACTGGTGTGCTTCAGACTCAGCCTGTCCCTTTCTTCCCCAAACACAGCTGTTGCAAAAAAAGTCCTGCTGATCACAGAGAGCTATGTGGAAGTTTCTTATTCTTCTCTGAGAATATATTCCCCTGCATGTCTGTGCATTAATACATTGAACATGATCCCTGCACTTAGGACAGAGGTGCAGCAACATGTCTGTGTGGGCACTGAGTTGTTTCTGAAGGTCCACTGACCAAGGTGCTCTGTCTGCATCTCTGACTCTTTGTATTTTCAGGGCACTGGCTTTTCTTTTATGGCTGCACATATAGTCAAAGACAAACCATCTAACACACACACTGCCTACAGCCTGCCATCCATGTGTCAGTACTGAGCAAGCTGTGAAACTTGTTTTTTTTTTTGTACTGGGGATCGAATTCAGGACCTCGTGCCTGCCAGGCAGGTGCTATGCTGCTGAGCTAAATACCCGACTTGTTTAGTGTCCATGTGCTGGACAGCACCTTTTGCCACAGTTGAGGCTGCTCCATCCCAGAGGATGGCCTTTTGAGAGTCTGAGCCAACTCAGACTAGAGCTAAGTAGAAAGAACTAGGGGTCTTCTACAGTCCTTCTAAGGGGGAGACCCTGGGCATGGGAAGCCAGCACTGAACAGGCCAAGTGCTAGACCAATGGGAGTTGTAGGCTGCAGTCTCTGAGTGAATGGGCTTCAGGTATTTGCATGTGTATAGCTGTAGATCTGTAGACATGTGAGAGTAGATGTTAAGATACACTGGGAGAACTTTATTCTTTCACTGGATTGTTCCCTGGCTATTCTAGGATAAGCAAATGTCTCCTTAGCTCTGGGGTCATCTACTCCTTAAGTGGAGAGCTGCAGCCATTGTTAGGGGTCTCCCAAGTTGCTGTGGCCAAAGACCATACTGTCAGTCCTTCTGAATAATCTGGCAAGAACTTTCACACAGGCCATGTGCTAATTCATCTCATGAGCTCCAGACTGCTGGTAAAGTGAGATGTGTGGGGCTGTATGACCCTGCCTTTGCAAATGCTGGCCATGACATCTGCTTGGCTTGTGTTCTGGCTCTGTCCACACCCCATGGGCTCTCCCAAGAATGGCCCACATTCATCAGCTCCATCAGTGCTGTGCTCACCAGGTCTCAGAGCAGTGAATAGATGCTTCATACAGCTCAGTGTCAGGAGCTCCAACAGTCTGGTACAGGAGTGAAGAGCATTGAAGCCTCACCCGGCCTGAGCACGCAGGGCCAATGCCAGGTCTGCCAGGGTGAGAGTGTGGGGACAGTGTGAGAGGCTGTGGAAGGTGAGTTCATTCAGAAAGCGTGGACCATGGTGGTGGCAGTGAGATGTTTTTGGAGCAGGCTTATCCTTCCCGAAAGACTGATGTTAGGGCTCAGGAAAATGGAGAAATCACTGAGGTTTCTAGGTGAATGATGACTGCCAACCCAAATAAGCAAAGAAAATGGATGGGAAAAAACAGAAATGATCATCAAATGCTTCAAACTGTAAGAAGGGATCCTATAAATCAATATAAGAAATTATCTAAAAATGTTTGGCCAAGGATGTACATAAGTAATTCATAGAAAGAAATATGAATAGCCAATATTCAGAGAAATGCAAACAAAACCACTCAAATTTTTACCAATGGGTAAAAATTAAGACTTAAGTTCATGTACAGTGACAGATACAAGTGGTCTGCCACTCACACTATGAGATACTGCCACCCTTTTAAAGGGTTAGCATCAGCCAAACATTTAAACATATACATTTTTATTTCTTAGTCAATGTTTGCAGTACATGATGATTACATTCCTCATGGGGAGTTGGTACACACACACATCTTCTTCTATTCATCCTCTTCCTTCTCCTAGCCCCTCTCCATCTCTTAGTCCCTTTCCCTTTTGTGAAAGATCTATCCTTATTTATTATTAGCTATCTTTTATTTTGCTCTTTATTTTTTGGGTTTCTCATGTAAGAGAACCCATGCAATATTTAAGCTTGTGTCTGATTTATTCCACTTAACATTATGATCTCTAGGTACATCCATTTTCTCACAAATGAATCAAGTTTATCCTTCTTTATAGGAGAGTAATACTCTGTTGTGTATAAATGCCACATTTTATTCACTCATCTGTTGCTGGATATATAGGGAGGTTCAAAAATTTAATTATGAATTGTGCTGCTATAACCATGGACATGCATATACTACTATAACATGATGTTGTATAACTCTTTGGGAAGATACCTAGAAGGGGAATAGCTGGGTCAAATGGAATTCCTACTTTTAGTTTTTTGAGGACTCCCCATATTGATTTCCATAGTGGTTGCACTAGTTTACATTCTCAGCAATGTAAAAGGGCTCCTTTTCCCCCTATATTTGTTGTTATCCGGTTTCTTGATGATAGCCATTCTTTCTAAAGATGGAACCTCAGTGCTGTTTTAATTTGCATCTCTAATGGTCAGAAATGTTGAATATTTTTTCATGTATTTATTGGTCATATGTACTGCCTCTGAGGTGTCTGTTCATTTCAGTTACTAATTTTTTGACTGGATCTTTTATTTTGGGAGGGCTCTATTTTTTTTTTAAAGTTCTTTACATATTCTAAAGTCCTTGACTGATGAACGTTTGAGTTGTGAACTTTCAGATACAAATACACTTGGCTTCATGGATATTCACAGATGTGAAAAAAGTCACAGAGCTCACCTGTCTGCTGGACATGGTCACAACTGTTCTGCTGTGTGCTTTCTATACAGTGCAACAGTGCATAGTAAATAGCACAGTATAGCCAGGAACTTAATAAACTTTGGTTTTATGGTTTACATTGTATATTTGTCAAAGGTGTATGACTCATTTTGTCAGACTTATGATTGAATTTGATTTACATTCTCCCAGAACAGAATTCATTTATAAGTTGGGGACTTACTGTATTAGTCCTCTGAGGAATAGGTGGCAAATTTTTTTCCCATTCTGTATGTTGTCTCATTACTGTTAGTTGTTTCCTTTACTGTGCAGAAGCTTCTTGATTTGACATGATCCCATTTGTTGATTCTTGGTTATTTCTGTATAATTGGAGCTATGTGAAAGTCCTTTGCCTACACCTATGTCCTCAAGAGTTTTAACTATTTTATCTTCCAGCAGATTGCTTCTACTTTAATATTCAGATCTTTGACCCATTTTAACTTTGGTCCATGCTAAGCAATAAAGGCCTAGATTCAATCTTCTGCAGTGGATAGCCACTTTTCCTTAAGTAAATGTGTACATTTTTGAATCAGTAATTCTACCTATTTGTATCAATTTGTACAAGAAGGAATATATTATACATGTAGCAATACGAAGTTCTGGCCAGTAACACTGGATAAAGAAACATCTGTGTCTTTGGTCTCCCCAACAAAATTTTTTTCCTGACTCTGAACACATTTTTTCAAACAACATAAATCCAGAAATGAAGTTTCTTGAAGACCCTGCCTCACTGAGGTCAGCTTGAAGCTACTTCATTTTCTTCTGCTGAGCCAATGCCTGGGTGACCGCTGCAACCACAAGCAGAGGTATCTGGATGCCTCTCCTTTCTATTCATTGATGCTTCTCATAAAAAACCCTGGTTCATGGGATGTTGAAATGTCTTCCAAGTAATCAAAGAAATGTGATATTATGAGCAATAAATGTATCTTTTTACATTGAAATTGATGTGTGGAAATTCTACCAGATTTGACTAGAGATAACTTATAAGCAGTATTAAATTATGAAAAATTCAATGCACTGGTCTTTTCAATATTGATCATATCAATACAATGGCCTTTTAGTGCTATGTTAAGAGTTTAAATATTATGAAAGGAAATGAGTTTCAGAGAAATGTATGTTATATAAATTGGTAGCAAAGAAATAGCAGGGGTGGTTTCAAAGGAGCAGAAATTAGAATGAATAGGGAGTGGATATTCAGATATGAAACTCATAAAATAGATTGGGGGGAGAACCCTATTTTCACAGCCAAGAAACAATGTGGTAGGTACCTGTGAAACAAAATTAGGTATGCAAACATCCTCAAGAGGGTCCTGAAAACAGTGGTTACAGTTTTTCAAACCCGAGAAATAAAAATGCATTCAAGTGTCTGGAGACGGTGTGACCCTCTTTGGTAAATACAAGACAGAACTTTAAGGCCAGACCAAGACAGGAGCTATATTTACACCTGAGCTGTTGGCCTGGGTGCTTTGCTAACTGGAGATATGCAAACTAGACGTGAGTACGTAAGAATATAACCTCTAGTAATCAGGAGTGAGCATGTCTTAAGTGAACAAGTAGCTTCAGAACAGCAGTGTGGCTCAGAAAGGTCCCTGACAGGCACAGCCAACTCCCATATCACAGATAGAGACAGAAGTGAGTTAGAGCAAACTGTAGCATACACATTGAACTCACCCACCCTTCCCTGTGCGAAAAAAAAATGTGGAACTAGGGAGGGCAGGGGAATGTGAGAATGATCAAAGTATGTTATGTACATGTACAAATCTGCCAAAATGAAACCCATTATTCTGTACAAACAAAAAACCAGGGCTGGGGATTTAGCTCAGTGGTTCTGGTGCCGGCCTTGAAAACGCAAGGTCCAGAGTTTGATCCATGGTACCAAAAAAAAAAAAAAAAAAAAATCAGTGGGAAAAAAATCCTCAAATATATGCATAGCAAAATACCTGATAGGAACTTCCACTAAGATGTCCTTAGTGTTTGTCTTGATGGATAGGAGGTTGGGAGTATAAGATATTTGTTTTCTTCTTTATACTTTCTTAGCAGTTTTGTTTGTAATTAGTAGTTTTTATAGTAAAAAATTCTTGTCTTCTAAGTCTAACCCAGCATGCTTTCTATTATCAATACTCATAGGTATAGCTCAGTATAATGTGGGGAATTAAAGTTTCAATTCTTGGATTATCTGAAAATTGTTCCATGAAAAGGATTACTCTGAACTTGGATTCATTTAAAATGTTTTTAAGAAACAAATGCTCTTCAGTGTTCACAGATAAAGAGCAGCAAATGTACCATTCATTAGTAGGATCATAAATTAGGCTTCTTGGCAGCTCAGCTCTTGCCTACTCTCAACATGTATGCTGCAGGCTTCCTGACTGCACTGAGAGCTCAGGCCTTTTTACATGAACTGCTGTAAAAAACAGAACTGAAAGCTGGCAAAATAAAAGGGTGACACGACAAACATAGAGTCATGAGTCCCACACACTGTGTCCTGCCCCAGGCAGAACCAATTCTTCCATTAGGAAGGCAAGAACTTGGTTTTTGCTTTTTTCTGTTCAAGCACTTAGGAGAACCAAAGGAAGAAATAGTTGGAAACTTGATTTTTTATTAGAATTTTTAATGAGAAAATTTATGAAATACTAAATGGATTTAGACATGCTTTCAAAGACTTTTTAATGATATGGAAAAACATTTTCACAATCTAGCGTTGAGTTTAAAAAAACAAGATATAGTTAAGATTCCAATTTATTAAAAAAATCAATGTTGCCTCATATAATGGATGCAAAAAATGAGATGACATACACGATGTTAATAATGATTGTTTTGGGCCATGGACTCAGGCACAACTTGTGAAAACAAGCCAAAGAAAGCTTCACATAACACAAGGGCAAATCCACTGCAAAGGGCATTTTCCTTCTTTCCACTGAGGTCTGGCTCTCAGCCACTTTTCTTTTCCAGCTGTGGTGAGGTGGCATCATTCATTGTAGACTCTTCTCTGAAGGAGCGTGCATTTGGGGCTATGTCCAGCCACTATGTCCACTTCTTCACACTTTTTCTGGAGGAAGCAAACTTCTCTTCAACCAAGCTGATTCCAGTAAGGAGGAGGATGCAATATGTGAACCCTGTTAGAACTTTACACTTGGTGAAAAATTCTTGATGTATAAATGGAGTCTACTGCTTCTTCTGAAGATGCAGGTGAGGAATGACTCAAAGACACCTAGTACCTTCTCCACTGGTCATGCTCATACTGTCTCTTTCCTGCACCAAACAGACATGAAAACCAAAGTAAGAACTAACTCTTTCCAAATATTCAAACAAAAACCTGCACATATTTTAGGCTGCATAAAAATGGCATGCTGAGTTGTGTACAGAGAGCAGAGCTTTATTCTTTCAGTTGTGGCCACCTGTCATTAAAATTTTGTTCTATAATTATTCCATTAAAGTGGAAGCAATTAATTAGGAGCTAGTGCTGTTAGTGGAAGGAAACTGTCAAAATTGTTCCTCTTAACACCAGTTCCAACCATCTGCATGATATCTAGACATTTATTACTTGCTAATGACTTTGGAAATGGAAATTCATATGCAGATGGCTCACAAGAGACTTTCTGCCAAGCACCAAAAAAGCCATGCGTGTGGCTTTTCCAGGGCTAAGTCAGAGCTTCCTTCCCCAGCCCATGGCATGGTTGGCCATTTTCTGCCTTTCTGACAGACAAGGAATGTTGGGAAGACTCAGAGCACAGCCACTCTATCACCCCAAAAAGATGACTGTGTATCACACCTTAAAAGGAACACTTCAGCCCTTGTTTTCCACCAGCCTATAAAGCAGGCCTTACCAAAGCATGGCCTTATAGCACCATGCCTGATGACCCCGAGAGGTGTGAAGACTCAGGGCTACAGCAGAAGGCAGATGGCCAAAACAAATTAACACGATGATTCCCACACCCTTGTTATCCCAGATGAGGAGAGGTAGTTCAGTAAGTGCTCAGGCCTCCTTCAGAATTACCTTGGAGAAGGGAGAATGTTAAGAATCTCAGGCAAGTTTACAGCTTCAGTCTGTGGAATCTAACACATCATTCCTCCCAGCTTGGCAAACAACAGCAAGGGTGAGGCTTTGGTGCCCATTTGTTTTTAAGGTGGCTCTCCCATTCTCTTTGAAGCTGACCACCTCAAGGGTGTACTCCCAGGGAGGTCTTGCTTCCCAATAGCTCCCAGTTCCCCACCTGGTCCACACTTGTCCAGGCTCTGGAACTCTGCCAACTCCGGCAGTAACAGAACACTTTCATTAGGAGGCACTTTGAGTTTTCTAACACCAAGAATTTTGCCTTTTGATTCTACCCTGGAACACAAAATACAAAAGTAGGACTACATACAATGTAGGCAAAATCCAGCAAAAAATGTGCTGCCTCAAGTTGTTGTAGTAATTAATAATGAAAAAGTAAATTATTTGATCTGGAAAACATTCCAGTCCTACTGAAAGACTGTAGAACAGACACTATACAGAACATCTTGAATCAGAAAGCTAGCACCACTGACAGCATGCCTGCAGACTCCCCTCCACAGAGGCCTGCTGCAAACAAATGTGCATTCCTACTCACAAGCCACCTGGCAGGAGCACAGCTGCTCTGGTCCTGAGACCAACACCAACACCAGCCCAGCACTCCACACTCAGGTCAGTCTTTTTTATCTCACGACCCCTGGAGCCTCTCCCACCCCCATTCTGTGCTGTCTGTGTTCCTATTATGATCCACCCCACAAAGCAGGGCTCTCCTTCAAAGATTCAGGTCTCAAACCAGGGCATAACCTCTCAGTAGATTTCAGGCTGCATTTGGATAGCACAGTTTTCTGGCTCCAAGTAACCAGCACAGCATTAGTAAGCATGCTTCTGGACCTTGAGGAAAGCCAGACACATAGCTTAACGTGGGGCCCAAATGCTTCCTGAAATTCAAAGCGGCCATGTGGTGATGGGGTTCGTACCATGCGGCCTGACTCCCAGCCTAGGTAGGATCCCCTTCGGGTAGCCAGAACTGAGGCAAGAAAAGCTGATCTGCACACTCACTCACTCACTCAACCAGCAACAACTTCCTGCAACCTATGTGCCTTGGCACCGGCGTGTTTATGACTCACTGGCTACAATCTTGTCACTATTCCTTCTGGGTCAGGAAGAAATGCATGGTGCTTTTGGTATCTGATGTCCCTGATGGCGGCTTTGTCAGCAATACAGCCCAGTTTCTTTACTTGCCCTTAGGTGTTAGTATTCATTACTCACTGTCCACCATGAAAAAAACGGGATCAAAGAATCACAGATTGCGGAGGTAAGGGACACAGAGGTCAACTAGGCCAACTGCCTGTATAGAGGAGGAAGTGAGGAGAGCAATCCAGGACAATGTCCCTCGGTGGAGACCTGGTGCAGCTCAGGTACTCCTCCAGCCCGCTAAGCATCAGTCAGGGGTCTTCTCCAGGTAAGTGAGTGTCCAGCAGGTCTCTCCCCCTCCCCGCTGGGTAAGTCAGTCAGGTCTCTCCTCTAGCTGGGTGATCATGGTGGCCAAGTCTGCAGAACTATAGCTTCTTCCTCATTTTGCCTGCCCAGTCATCACCTGGCCTTGTCTTCTGGTTTCCAAGATGGGGGGAGGATGGTAGCAATCTTGGGCCAAAAAAGGTAAGCACAAAGTCACCTTGCTCACGGGCACACTGGGCAAGTATGGGCACTGATGAAGAAAAATGATGGAAGAGAAACAAGTTCTTCTGAGGAATAAGAATGGCTTCTGCAGGAAACCACCTGCCTCAAGAAAAGGCCACCAGCTCTTCCCGCAGCCTAGCCCTCGTCTAAGTGCTAAAGCTTTAGTGTATAGCCCTGGCTTTCAAGGTGCTGCCCGGAGCCAGGGGACAAGCGGCTCAAACACATCTAGGATGGGATGTGTGGAAAGACAGGCTGGGACCCTTCCTCACCCCAAGTCAAACACCTGCTTGTATTTCATGCTATCTCATGTGTCATGGCCAGCCTTACAAGGATGGTTCAGAGGCCTTTAGCACTTTGGTGGCCTCTGGTCACTATGAGACATGGACCTCCTGCCCCTCTCCTACATTTACCCTGGCCAAGAGTCTCTGTGGAGTCAACTCTGAGTTTCATGTCCCCCATCCTGACACTGCCTATGACCACGAAGGCCTCTTACTGCCCAGCTGGCCATTCCTAGAGCCTTTCTCACACACCTGGTGGTTGCTCCTACCCCCATCAGGTCTTATCATGGAGACCGTCTCAGACCCCTTACTTAAAACAGCAGAGACGCTGTCAGTCTTATGTTTCTCATAGATATCACCCTAGTTCACTTGGAGGCCTGTCAGCCTAAAGACTTAAAAGCTGCCACACCGGCATCTTCTTGAAGTGCCCTACACCCGCTCCACCCAGCAGAGACAGATGGATTCAACAGGTCAGTACCTCATCACATGGCTGTAGGCCCCAGGCACCTCGGGCTCCAAGGCAGCCTGTGATTGCTTCATCAGCACCCTCAATCTACCTGTCTGCCCCAGTCATGCCATCTAGTTCCAAGCAAGTCACAGTCCCTCTGGGCTCCCTGTCTGTAGCTTAGCCCAGTGAACTGTAGTATGTCCTAAATTAAAAGTAAGCTCAAATATGATAAAAAAGAGAAATTTATGTGGCACAAGTGGATAAGAAGATGATGTATCTGGTAGAGAAGTGGCAGCAATCCTTATGGACATGTTGCACTAGGGACTATAAGAGAAAGGCATGCTACAGAGCAGGTCCAGTTGGGTGAGCAGAAGCCACAGATGTCAGACAGTGGCAGGAAGTGGTAAGGCAGAGTCTCTGCAGGTTTTAGCCAGCTCAAGGACACTTCCAAAGCAAACACAGGTCTACACTGATGAAGCTTATCTTGGCTGGGGTGGGCATTTCAAAAACATTCACAGAAATTGGCCCACACAGAGCTGCATAGCAGGCTCCATCCTTTGTTAAATGTGTAGACTCAGAAGGCCAAGACGACAGGATGTGGCTCTGGACAAAGGCACTGTCCACAGCCTGGGTACCAGTCCTTGCTGGCAGCGGCACAGAGGAGGCCTGCACTGGCTGCTCCCAGAAATAGCACCAGAAGTGCCAAGTTAATGCTGAAGACGCGCTATCTCTTGGATAGTAATCTGAGCAATATGTGAAGTCTCCACATTTTAGGGTTCATAAAAATAAGTCATGAATTAAAAGTGTGTCTGCATAAAAGGATAAAATTAAGTAAAATCTTAGGTGATTTCAAAATCTATGAAGTTTGGTTCTTAAAACTAAGGAATTTGAGTTTAAAAACCAATGTGAGGTTCTTCATGTATTTAAATGTACATTATTATACACTAAATTCAGCATAGTATGAGCATTAAAAGTTATCTGTACTACATGTGTAAGAAGCCAGGGGTATGGTTTATTCCCCACATCATACTATAAGCCTCTTATATTTGTAGTCCATGGCATGAAAAATACCAGAATATTCCCATTAGTGATGTCTGCATTAGAAGGATGAACCTTCTGCATAAAACCTTTGTAAGAGCCTTCTGTTGAGTAAATTATAAACACTCAGTCTTGAACAGATGAATGAACTGACAAAATACAGTGGCAAAGGGCATATGGGCCAGAAGCAAGCAGAGAAATTATGTGTCCCCATTTCACTGAAAAAGGAATCAGATATACCAATACGTGTATCAGTCTCCCCAACTGTGAACACACTACACAATGAATGAAATACACCAGCACACTACCTGTCTGCTCGACTGTAAATACACAACCCATGTTTGAAATGCAAAAGGCAGCTCTGGACAACACCACAATGGAAAGGCATGTGGCTGAGGAGTCAGCAGTGTGCAGTGGCCTCTTACCTGGTCCCTGGTCTCTCCATGGATGTCCTTGCCCAGAACGACTGTACGCAGAGCTCATCCTGTGGGAGCTAGAGCTCTGCCTTCCCCATCTCCCTGTGGGAATACGTAAGTGTGAGAGTAGACATTACTCATTTTACCCTGGACTTAAAAGGACTGCAATTCCCAAAGTATCAAGGCTCATAGTGGCACCACGGAGCCCTTGAGGTGGAGCTGCAGCACAGTCTGGCTCCAAGAGGGAGCCAAATTTACACCTTAAAACCTGAATGGGAGAGTTGGCTTTCTGCCAAGGTGCTGAGAAACAACAGCCCCACAGGATGCTCTGTCTTCAAGAGGAAGACTTGGGCTCACCAATTCTGCCTGGAAGGAATGGGGCCAGAAGCCACTAACCCAGAAAGGAAGGATGGGCCCCACCTCTGGTCCCTCAAGCCAACTCAACCCTGCAGAAACTCGCCTTGAGCACATTCCTTGACTTCATGATCTTCTTCCAATAACTTTTTTTTTTTTTGGTACCGGGGAGTGAACTCGGGTCTTTGAGCTTGCGAGGCAGGTCGCAGAACCACTGAGCTAAATCCCCAGCCCCTACACAAACTTTTTGTACTATAAAATTTTCATAAATTTCTAAACATGGATATTCTGTTCCATTTTTATCTCCACTAGAAGGCTGGATTAACCACTAATGTATGTGGGTTTTTTTTTTTAATCTTAATATTTCACAGTGCTCCCACAAAGAAAAAGGGCCAAGATTGACCAGCACCCACCAGTGGTGCAAACTGCTATTCCACAGACATGGGGCTGATCAACTAGATCTTCAGTCAGTATTCCCCAAAGGCAGGCACACATGTGGCGTGATACCTTCAAAGATGCAGCTTCTCTTGTGCTTGGTGCTACTGTGCAAACAAGGGATAAGGACCCACTCAACATGCCCAGACCACAGGCCACAAGGGACTTTAAGCACCAGTGAGCAGAGAATACTGAAGTACAGCTTTCGTCATGTGCTGAGTAAGCCCTGCACCTCCTCCAGGACCATCCCTTGCTTAGGGCTCAGGATGGTCTCCAGCTGGTCTCCTTGCCTCATTTTCCTCTACTGTCAGTGCAGTCACCATCCTAAGAAGCAGATTTCTGGTCACAGTACTTCAAAAGGTCCCCTAATTTGCAGTTGATAAAAACATCAACTTTTGAGTTTGGCATTTGGCAGAGTCCTGCAGTGAGTTCCTACTTACTTTCCCCTGGCTCTTCTTCCACTGCAGCAATTTACCCAAACCTAACTAACTATTGGCTTTCTCATCTACTACACTTCCTTGTTGCAGCTGCAGCTCTTAGCTCCTTAGTTCCTTTGCAAAGCCCTTTTTCAACTGCTGCCCTCACAGCTAAGCCCGTGTGCATGGTGCTGATCATAAGTTGCCAGCACAGGGATGCTAACTGTAGTGCTGCAGGTTTCTGTCCGGGTAAATCTGTTCTGATGCCTAGCACATGAGCTACATGCAACCCCTTGCCTGGGCAGCTGTAAATCACAGATGTCAACTCCATATGCACACTCAGGGAGGGAGGGTGGCTTTGCCCTATCCTCCTCCAGCAGCCTGTAGGAGCAGGGAACAACAGTCAGCATTTGGAGAGCTCTGCTAAGTACCACGGTCCTTTCTCCATCACAGGACACACTTGGACAGTGTGATCATAGGAGTCTGTGCATGCAGGTCCCCCAATGAAGGCCACCTCAAAACAACCTGAATCTAGCCATCGGCAAGTCTCTTTGCCATCGAGCAATCATGAGGGATTTATGCACATGGTGGACTCTGAATCTCAGCTGCCAACCACTGAGGAAAACAGGCAATGCAATGAGAAGGCGGTACATTTATTTTTTAATGAATAAACTTATTCTGGGATCTCAAATTCTATCTGCAGTTGGCAGGAGAAAGTTAAGATGGAGAAAAAGGGTGGAAACAGAAAAAAGTGCTTCTTCCAGTCTGGGACCAGCTTCACACCTCAGCTGATCTCTAGTCACACTCCACACACAAGACCCAGCAGGACAGGCTCACCCAATGGGGCCACTCATACTCTATAGCCTCTATGAGTGGATGTGCACACTGGCACCAAGCAGGGCACCTGGAGACAGTCTGGTGGGTAGGAGTCTGAGATGAGTTCTCTTACCCATCAAGAAAAACAATGGGGCTGTTATGCTTACAGGTATAGGTACTAACCAAAGGAGGGCATGAAAAGGTAATTAAAAGAATCTCATTAACAAAATAAACATGTCCAACTCCACAAAAAATAACCATTCAATCAATAAAATACTTTTTCATTTACCAAATTAATAAAAAAAAGTTAATGCTTTTAAATGCTGTCAAGGTTGCCATCTAACAGATTCTTATCACTAGTAAAGGTATGAAATGAAGAAGGATTTTAGAAAATAAGTTGGCAGCATTTACCTAAAATTTGATAGATTACATTTTGATCTATAATTCCAACTGTCTAGGATATTTTATTTTAAGGAAATAATGTACATGAAAGCAATGTGAATGAGGGGAATGGAAATAGCTGCAGATCTCTAAATAGGCAAAGTGGTAAATTCATAGGGTCTATCTAGCAATAGAAGATTCTATGGCTACTGTTGAAGAATTTTCTTCTTCTTCTTTTTTTGGTACCAGAGATTGAACTCGGGACCACTGAGCTAAATCCCCAAGCCCAAGAATTTTCTTTTTTTTTTTTTGGTACCGGGGATCGAACTTGGCTCCTTGTGCTTGCGCAGCAGGCAACAAAACCACTGAGCTAAATCCCCGGCCCAAGAATTTTCTTTTTAACATGACTGTAATGGTAAGTTAAGTGGTACCTGGAAAAACAGGATTCAAAACTGCATCAAGTACCAACCATGACATAAAACCACAGGAAAATACTGCAGAAATATATCATTTGTCAGCACCTGTCAACTTTATGTGACAGAATTAGAGATCATTTATATTTCCTTTTCATATTCTTTATAGTCTAAATTTTTCTAACATGACTTTATTGCGAGGAAAAACTAAACCTAAACTTTTGTAAAGTTAGCAAATACTACCATGTGGCCTCTGTACTTTCAGGAATTGTAGGAAGTAGGTTATACACACAGAGAAAGAGCATAATTATTCAATTAATGATTCAATCTTTTCTGAAATTTTGTTTCTAAATGGGACCAAGATTTAAATTACCGAGTAGGGCACTATCAGATTAATTTTAATCCTTTCTTATCATTTCATCATCATCTTCTTGGAATTTTTTTTTCTTTTTCTTAGTCAGGGTCTTACTATGTGGTTCAGGCTGGCCTTGAACTCACTATGTAGTCTAGGCTGGCCTCAAACTCACGAGCAATCCTCCTGCCTCAAACTCCTGAGTGCTAGGACTGCAGGTGTTTACCGCCATGCCTGGGTCTTCTTGGAATTCTTTACCAGTAAGCCTCAGGAAAAACCTTGGCCTATCATAGGTCCAGAACACTGGGCGACCGAGGAAGTGAAGTATCTGGTCATTGCCCACCTGTGTGGTGTGAGTTCCAGTGCGTTTGGCCCACAATGCGACGATTCTCTTTCATGCAGGCCTTGCAAACCACTGCCTTCAGATTGTGAAATTTGGTGAGCCAAGATCTCTGCAAACAGATTGAATATTAATGAGAGCTGGCCACACATTCTGGGAAGAGGCCAACTTATGCATAGCAGGGTCTGACACAGAGGGGATGGGACACACTCCATGAGCAGTCTGTCCTGAAAGATATTAACCAGCTGGCCACAGGTTCTGTACAGCTGAGAACACTGCACAATCGTCCTTTAGTGTGATCACAAGAGGTCTCAGAAGACCTGCCTGAGTCTCCTGGAAAAGCATCATTAAGCAAATGTGCCTACCTTTCTCTTCTGTGGGTTAAGCAGTCATTGCTAAAAAACAACTTAGTTGATTACCACATAATCGTACCTAAAAAGCTATGCATTTTATTTCCATTCTTGGTTATAGGTTATGCTGAGGCCACAAAACAGCAGCAGACAGAGGGAGGGGGCAGCAACCCTTTCCTAGCAGCTTCCTGTTTTACTAGTGAATATTCTATCCCATGTGCTTGATTCTCTTTTAATGTTATCATGTGTGTGGTCAAAGAACAGGTACAGAAGAAAGAGTCCCACAGTGTCATTCATGGCTGTGGCCTGAAGATGATGTCTCCTTTCATCACTGCTACAGCAACACTCGAATCTGAAAAGTATATTTTCTCTTACTCTGCTTTTGCTGTCCACGCATAATTTGGACCTCTTCTAAGTTCTGAACACAGAAATCCTATGACACCCTGGGATTTTTTTCCTTTGGTGAGAAATGGTGGTGGCAACACATTACCAAATGTTTTCCCTCTTGATATGAAAGCTTGGAGTGTTTTATCTAACAGACCAGTATGCTCTCTCACAATCACGCTGCCTTCACATCCCTGCGGGTATTAAAACATTCCAAATGAGCTTGGCGTGGGGCCTTATTTGGAAGTCTTCCAGGAACCATGCAGCGACTGTACTCCAAAAGTGGAGCAGCAGCCACATCCCCAGGGACACAGGCAGCCTTCTGAATATTTTCAAGTGCCCCACCACCTGGTCTGGGGTCTACGGCAGCCCTTCTGCAGAAAATGAAAACTCTCCATCTCTATGCCCTCCCCAGGCAGAGGCCGTGGCTCACAAGTCACCAACACGGATGCTCCTGGCCAGAGGTTTCTGGTGTCACAGTAACTAGAACTTTTCATCAGGAAAGTAGTTGTGGAAGTATAACTAATCTTAACATGAGTTGTGTAGATTTTTGAAGCCTCATAAAAGGAGGATGTTTCCGGAAAGGGTTTGTTTTGCTAAAGCTGAATGGCTGTTAAAACAAACAGCCCTTGCTTACCTCATGTCCAGCCCAGGACTCTGCATTTTCAGATGTGCTAGAGGTGCTGGCTTCAAACCTACTGTTTCTGAAATGTGCAAAGCAAAATAAAACAAACAAACAACATGTGAACTCACATTTTGTTCCAAAAGAACCTCCACAGCATATCCCTTTTCAGATTGTAGGTACTTTTGATGAAAAAGTTTCCCATCAAATACGTTCCAGGGCATGAATTCATTCATCTCCCAGGGGAAGCCACATGCACTATTGACGAGAGCCAGAGTGGTGAGGCCTCGGACAAGGAGGGACCCAAGCTGCACAGCTCGGGGGTTGATGTATTCGAGCTGTGGAGACAGACACACACAAAAAACATAAAACAGTGGCTTTGTTCAGAAACCAGACATGCTGAGCCTCAACAGTTCTGCTGACTCGAAGAATCCCTGCAAACAAATTCAGCTGAGGGAACACGAGCGGGAACCTCTTTGGAGAGCTGCATGACGGAGCAGCAGATGCTCACTCAGACCCTGCAGGACAATGTTCCACCCCAGGAGCCTCAGAGCTGCAAACAGAAATGCCTACTCACCTACATCAGAGATAGGCCCACTAGAAGACACTTGCAAGATCACTACTGCTGGGTTTGCACCTCTCGAAAACTTTCTTCAGAGGCAAAGAGAAAGTGAAAGCAGTGGAGGCATCACATTAGATGTCAGTAGGCTGTTTCTAAAAATCACAATTCCTGAAAATATAAAAACTTCTAAAATTCTCATTTTAAATGAATATTTACCACTTGAGAATAAAATGGCATTATGTATCTCAAAAGGCTAATGGTTGCTAATTATTACAAAACCAGAATGTCTTATCAACACAAAAGACTTGTTTTCCTTGTCAAATCCACATTGATGTTCAATGTTCCTGCTGTCATCAAACAGAAGCCACACCTGGGTGCTGCAAGGGTGTTGCTGCACTCCACAGGCAACCACAGGCACCCCTCAAGCTCTGAAACTCCTGGCTACATGGACCTTACACTCCTATCAGCATGATGAGTGTCCAAGTGACCTCACTAAGAAGGAGTGAGTGCACCTTCTGTTCTAGTTCTGTGCTCAAATTAACACAGTGCTATTTTACCTGCATTACATATCTAGTAAGAGTATATAACACCAAAATAAATCAGGAAACACTAACAGATGTTTTACCTCTTTAAAGCAATGCTTCCCTTACCAAAATGCAGTAAGTCTGTAATCATTTTAAGAAATTTAGCATGTACTTGGATTGTGTCAGAATTAATTCTAAAGTTTGATGAAAAGGTTTTTTGGGGTTTTTTTTGGTACCAGGGATCGAACTCAGGTCCTTGCACTTGCATAGCAGGCGGCGAAACCACTGAGCTAAATCCTTGGCCCGATGAAAAGGTTTTTGTTAGCTGGGCATGGTAATGCATGCCTATAATTCCACACAGAGGCAGGAGGATCATGAGTTTGAGGCCAGCCTGGGCAACTCAGCAAGAGCCCATCTGAAGATAGAAAACTAAAATGGACTGTGGATGTAGTTCAGTGTTCCCTGAGTTAAATCCTCAGTACTGCAAAAAAAAATGTGGTTTTTGTTGTTGTTGTTGTTGTTGCTGCACAGGACTACTTCTTAAAGTGTCCTGAGGGCACTTGTTCTTTGGAAAGATGACCACTACACAAGAATGCAAGGCTATGCTGACCCCAACTACTGACCAAATTGTCAAAGTTGTTTCCTCCAGATACCTCTGGGGGAAGCCATCTGCTTTCTTCTGATGGCTCCTCCTGGACTACTTACTCTTTTCATTTTACTTTTTTTCTCTGCAATATTGTGGATAGAACCCAGGGCTTTCACACTGAACTACATGCCCAGTCTTTTTTAAAATTTCTGTATTTTGAAATGGGATCTTGCTAAGTCCCTAAGTTGCTTAGGCTGGACTCAAAGTTACAATTCTCCTCCTCAGTCTCCCCAAGTCCTGGGATTACAGGAACACACCTTTACTCCCTGCCCCATGCTGCTTACTCTTGTCATGAACCATCCTATGATCTGACACCTCTGCAGTGCACTAAGCCTTGCACTTGCGTGTGCGCATATGTTACCCTATCTAGAACTGCATTGGCTTGGGTGCAGCCACAGGCAGTATTTTAACTTAAAAGTGGAATTTTATGTTCAGTTTCTCAGATGCAACCAGCCATATTTCAACCCTCCATAGCCATGGAGGTAAGTGGCTGGCGTTCTGGTCAGTAGAGACACAGGATACTTTTCCCAAGATCAGGGTCCCACCGCATACCCCTCCCTCTCCTACCTCCAGAGCCCTCCTGCTGCCATCTGCAACCACAGCTCACCCTACTCACTGGCCTCCAGACCCACCCTCACCAACAACAGGCATTCAGTCATCCACAACACTGTCACTCCAGGCTGTGGAGGGTGACACCGTCCCAGTTCCCAGCTCAGCACTTATGCAATGCCCACTCAGTTGTTATCAAATAAACTGATAGGAAATTTGCACTAACAGATGTTACATGCTTTTTCTGACTGCTGGGGAACAAATTTCCGATTGATAGACTTGTCCATAATGCAGTCCCATTCATCTCTTCTCACTTGTCTATTTTGAAGTAAACTTTACATGAAGCTTGCCATCCCCTAAAGCACAAATCCTACATATATCATGTAAATTTTCACAAGCCCATATTGGTAGATCAAAAAGCAGAGGTCCTCATGCCTGAAAGATTAGCACTAACTTCTCAAATGGACTAATATTTTAGACTAATCAAGACTAACTTTTTTTTAGTTTATAAAAATAATTCTGGGGGACCGGGGATTTAGCTCAGTGGCGCCATGCCTGCCTCACACGCACAAGGTCCTGAGTTCGATCCCCAGTAGCAAAAAATAAAATAAAATAAAAATTCTGGGGTACTATAAAAAATACAGTGAATGCTACTATTGCTGAGTGCCATCCAAAGGAAAGACAAAAATCTTCAATACCAGTAAGGGTATGTCAAACCTTAGCCAGCAGTCCATTTTTTTGGTGTAGTTAGTCGTGAGCTGCAGTTCAGAGAAGGCGTATTTAAAAGTGTGCCATAAATCCAGATCATGAACAATGCATTAACATGAAATTTTGTTAACTTCATTGGAGTTCTGTGATTAGGCAGCTTCAATACCAGCTTTTTTAGACATGTCATCATGGGAGATGAAAATTGGGTCTCTGTTTATGATCCTGAGTCCAAGATTCAGTCCTCAAAGGAAATCACCTAGTTCTTGCACAAAAAAAAGCCCATCAATCAAGATTCAACATAAACATGATGTTGATTTGGTCTTTTGACCCTGATAGAACTGGGTGAGCAGAGTTGGTGCCAAGGAACACTCCAGTGAACTTTGAGTAAGAGCTTACTACAGTGTTCTAAGAAATGGTGCATATAACCAATGGCCTGAGAAACAGGCAAACAGTTCCATCCTCTAACATGACAGTGCTCTGTGTCACACATTGCTTCTGGTACAGCAATTTTTGTTCTCATCTATCGTATGCACTGCATCTGGCACCACGCAACTTCTGGCCCTTCCTCAAGTCAAAATGACCATGAAATATTTTAAATTGGTTTAGGACATTGAGGCAGCCACAACAATGCAAATAGACACTCATAAAAGATGCCTTCTAGAACTGTTTCAAAGATGGAATGAGTGTTCAAAGTGAGAGGCAATATTCTGAGAGAAATTAATGGTAATGTCTTCTACTGTAATAAATCTTTTTTAATAAATTTAACATTTGCTCTACTTTCTGATCGTCCCTCATACATGCTTCTGTCTCTGGTTCCTTTTGGTCTGCACTGAGAGGTTTTTGAATGCCTTAATGAGCAAGTTCTGCTGCTATCATTGCTCCTTAGATGGTGTGATCCTGTCTGGGATGCAGGGTCACGGACATCTTGGACTTTTTGAGTCCACTTTCACCCCCTGAATGCAGCGTATCTTTCCACTTAGGTACATCTCCTTTAATTTCTTTCTGGAGTTTTATGGTTGTCAATGTAGAGATTTTGTACTTTCTTCTCTCATTATTTCATGTTTTTGATGTTAGCATAAACTTAAAATAATTTGGGGTTACTTTTATTGTTTTATAATAAATTTTACTTTTACATGTTTATTTTATATCTAGCAACCTGTTAAACTTGCTTAGTGATTTGAATGGTTGGACTGTACATTTTTTTCAATTTTCTCTCTATATAATTATGTCATCTGCAAATAATAAGTTTCATTTTTCTTTCAAATTATTTTTTTGTTTGTTGAGACAGGATCAGGCTGACCTTGAGCTACGTAGCCCAGGTTGGCCTCAAACTCACAACGATCCGCCTGCCTCAGCCTCCCAAGTGCTGGGATTACAAGGATGTGCCATCATGCCCAGCTTCAAACTGTGCTGGCATTTCTTCTGACTTCCTCTTTTGGGAGGAACTTCTCATTTAGCAGCAATGGTGAAGAAGGGCACCCCTGATTCACTCACACTGAGGAGGAAAGACTTCTAATGTTTTGCCCGTGTGACTTCTGCTGTGGTTGTGCAGACTAAGAAGTCGCATTTATAACTAAGGATGCTAATGCCTTTGAGGGCAGGTTGTCATGTGAACCTAAATATCAACTCCTTTTGGTAAATGCAATGGGGTGCGATAGCTGGGTCACACAGAGTATATTTAGTTCTTGAAGAAGCTTCCAATTGTCTTCCAAAGTGGCTGTACCATTTTGTATTGCCACCAGCAATGAGTGAGAGTTCCTGCAAAGAATCCACTTGTAAAAATCCTTCTCTATTACATATTTGTTTCCTATTTCATTAATTCCTGCTCTTTTCTTTATTATTTCCCTCTTCCCACACACTCTCCATTTGATGTGTTCTTGTGCTGTTTACAAAGACGAAATAACTTTCCTTCTCAGGACAGCTTTTAGCTTCATCTCACAAGACCTGATATCCAGAATTGTTATGGTCATTCAAGATACCTGATGATGCCCACTGTAGTTTCTCATGGGCATTAGTTTTCAAATAATTAGTATGCATTTCTCTCCTACCTCTAACATGGTCTGAAAATTGACTGACAATTTCAATGCTCTGAAATCTGCCAGGGTGTGCTTTGCAACCCATCCCACATTTGTCTTTGGCAAGCTCTTTACAAGCCCTTGAACTGTGCTGTACCCTGTCTGGTCAAGCCTGCTGAGCATTCTCTTAATACCCAAGCAACAGTGATCTCTGTTTGTTCTATCAGCTCTAGTGAGATCTGTGCAAGCAGTGTTGTGGCTTGAGAATTCATGCAGTTTAATGCTCAAAATTAAAGCTACCAAGACAGTAGAAGCCGAATCCCCCTATGGCATTTAAGGCCTTTGGGAGGTGCTTAGATTAGGCCATTAGGGTGGAGCCCCCACAACTGAATCCTGGAAACCTTATAAAGAGAGACACAGGCAAAGGATATCCATACTCTCGCCATGATACCATGCAGTCTGGGCTGCCTTTCAAACTGTTGGCTTAACAAACCTCTTTTCTTGATAAAGTAGGCTGCCTCGGGTGTTTTGTTACAGTGACAGAAAGCTGACTAATACAACACAGAAGTCAGTGAACCTTTTCTCTCAAGGCAAGATGGTGAACAGTTCAGGCTTTGCTGTCCCTACTCAGTCTGTTACATATTACCCATTCTCCCTTTGACCAACACTTTAAAAACATAAAAGCCATCCTTAGGTCACAGGTCAGAGTGGGCATTTTGCTGACCCACGCTACAATCTCTCTGAAGGAATATAGGTGTATCTATTTCTCTTTTTTTGTTGTCATTTCATCTTAAATATTTTGAAGCTATGGAGGCTGATCATCATTATGAAGTGCCTCTTTTCCACATCGGCTTCCTTGGCTTACTAGCTGGAGAAACATCCTTTGTTCATTTACTTTTAACTTCCTGGTTGGACCTTAGATTCATGACTGATAGACAGTATATGGTTGGTGGTTTCTTTACTTTGGATTTTTAAATTTGAAGTGATTAAAGATCCACAGGAATTTGGGAAGACAGTAATAAAGGGTTCCATGTACCCTCTACTCAATTTTCCAGTGGTAAATATGGCACACTACAGCACAACATCAAACCTAGGAGGCTGGCAGGGGTATAAGTTTTATACACACTTCTGTGTGTGCACAATTCTTTGAACCTACCACAAGACACAATGGTTCAATTCCCACAGAATCTCCCTTGTGCCACTTCTACCTTCTACCCTGTCCCTAATCCATGGCAACTAGGAATATGTTTTCCAGCTTTGCACTGTGTCATTTGGGGAATGTTATATGAATAGAATCATATAATCTTTGTTTTGTTTTATTTTTTGGAAGCAGGGATCGAACTCAGGCCTTTGCACTTGCAAAGCAGGCACTGGAACCACTGAGCTAAATCCCCAGCCTGAATCATATAATCTTTTGCACATGATCTTCTCAAATTGGCTTTTTTACTTACCATAGACCTTCTGAGATCCATTCAAGTTATTTCAAGTGTCAGCAATTCCTATGTTTCCATTATTAAGTTGTACTCTGCAGTCTTTTTTTTTTTTTTTTTTGGTATATCCATCTTTGAGGGACAGCTAGTGAAAATTTTTTCCCACATTGTGGGTTGTCTCTTCACACTGTTGGCGGTTTCTCTTGCTGTGCAGAAGCTTTTTAGTAAGAAGAGATCCCACTTGTTAATTGTTTGTGATAGTTCACGGGCAACTGAAGTTTTGTTCATGAAATCTTTTTACTACACTGATGTCTTTAAGAGTTCTACCTAACCTCTGTTTCAGGCGATTCAGCGTTTCTATTTTAATATTTAGATCCTTAATCCATTTCGATTTTAGTTTAGTGCATGGTGAGAGATATATGTCTAGTTTTAATCTTTGTCAAGTTGAAACCCAATTTTTCCCGCACCACTTATTAAAGAGGCTATCTTTCCTCCAGTGAGGGTGTTTGGCTCCTTTATTGAAGATGAGGTGGCTGAGTGTGTCTGGAGTTTTTCCAGCATCTTCTAATCTGTTCCACTGGTCCTCAAGTCTGTTTCTTTGCCAGTACCATGCTGTGTTTATCACAGTAGCTTTGTAGTAGTGCTGCACATTAGGGATTGTGATACCCCCTGCCATGTCTCTGTTATCTAGAATTGCTTTTGCTATTCTGGGTCTCTTGTTCCAAATGAATTTTTGGATTGTTTTCTCAAGGTCCTTGAAGTATGCTGCTGGGATTTCTATTGGGATTGTATTGAATCTATAAAGCAATTTTGGAAGTATGCCCATTTTCACTATGTGGATCCTTCTTACCCAGGAGAAAGGGATGTCTTTCCATTTTCTGATATCATCTTCAATTACTTTTTTCAAAGTGCTACGGTTTTCAGAGAACAGGTCTTTGATTTCTTTGATTAGGATGATTCCTAGGTATTTCAGGAATGAAAGGAATTGTTTGCCCTATTTCTGCCTCAGTGAGTCTGTTGTTTGTGTAGAGGAAAGCTATTGATTTTTGTGTGTTGACCTTGTAACCAGCTACTTTACTGAATTTGGTTATTAAGTCTAGAAGACTTTTGGTGGAGTTCTTGGGGTCTTCTATATAGAGTATCATGTCATCTGCAAATAATGACAATTTGACTTCTTCATTTCCTATCTTTATTCCTTTTATTTCTTTCTCTTGTCTAATTGCCATGGCTAATGTTTCCAAAACTATATTGAACAGGAGTGGTGATAGCAGACATCTTTGTCTTGTTCCTGATTTTAGTGTGAAGGATTTCAGTTTTTGACTATTTAGTATGTATTGGCTGTTGGTTTTTCACACATAGCTTTCATCAGATTCAAGTAGACACCGTCTATTATGATTTTTTGTAGGGTTATCATAAATGCATGTTGGATTTTTGTCAAATGCTTTTTCTGCATCTATTGAGAGGATCATATGGTTTTTGACCTTGGCTCTATTGATATGGTGTATTACACTGATTGATTTGTGTATGTTGAACCATCCCTGCATCCCTGGGATGAATTCCACTTAGTCAGGGTGTATGATCTTCTTGATGATCTTCTGCATTCTATTTGCCAGTATCTTAGTAAGGATTTTTGCATCTATGTTCATGAGTGAGATTGGCCTATAGTTCTCTTTTTCAGTTGGGTCTTTCTCTGCTTTGGGGATCACGGTGATGCTTGTTTCCAGGAATGAATTCAGGAGTATTGCTTCCCTTTCAATTCTGTTGAAGAGTTTAAACAGGAGTGACACTAGTTCCTCTCTAAATGTCTTGCAGAATTCAGCAGTGAAGCCATCAGGACCCGGGCTTTTCTTGGTTGGTAAGCTTTTAATTACATTTTCAATTTCACTGATTGATACTGGGTTATTTAGAATTTTTAGGTCTTCTTTGTTCAACTTTGGTAATTCATACATGTCTAGGAATCTGTCCATTTCTTCTGTTTTCCATCTTATTGGTGTACAGGTTCTCGAAGTATGTATTGATGATCCTCTGGATTTCTGCTGGGTCTGCTGTAATTTCACCCTTTTCATTCCTAATTGTATGGATTTGGGCCTTTTCTTTCTTTTTTCAAATAAGGTTGGCTAAGGAATTGTCAATTTTGTTTATTTTTTCAAAGAACCAACTCTTGGCTTCATTGATTTTTTCTATCATTCTCTTAAGTCTCCACTGCATTGATTTCTGCCCTGATCTTTATAATTTCCTCCTTTCTATGGGCTTTGGGTTTGTCCTGCTCTTCTTTTTCTAGGAGCTTGGGGTTCAGCATCAGGTTGTTTAATTGGGCTCACTTTGTTTTCCTAATATGAGTATTCACTGCTATGAATTTCCCTCACAAGAGTCACTCATTGTGTCCCACAGATTCCAATATGTTGTATTGTCATTGTCATTTAATTGAAGGAACTGATTTCTTCTTTAATTTCCTCTGTGACCCATTGGCTATTCAGAAGTGTGTTGTTCAATTTCCATGTGTTTATGAAGTTTTTGCGGTTTCTTTCGCTATTGATCTCCAATTTCATCACACTATCGTCTGATAGCATACAGGGGTTAACTTCAATTCCTTTGCACTTACCTAAATATGTTCTATGAGTGAGTATGTGGTGTATTTTGGACAACAACCCATGTGCAGCTGAAAAGAATGTGTATTCTGATTTTGTGAGGTGAAACACTTTGTAAACATCTGTTAGGTTCATTTGTTCAAGAGTTTGATTGAGTTCTAGTATTTTGTTGCTTGCTTTTTGTCTAGTTGATCTTTTTGTGACAATGGGGTATTGAGGTCCCCCACTACAATTCTATTAGTGCTTATTTGATTTTACATGTCCATTAGTATTTGTTTTATATAGTTGGGTGCACTAGTGTTTGGTGCATAGATATTTACGATTGTCATCTCTTCCTGTTGGATTGTTCCCTTTACAAGGATATAGTGTCCTTCTTTGTCTCTCTTAATCAGTGTGGGTTTGAAATCCACTTGGTCTGCAAAGAGGATAGCTACTCGTGCTTTTTTTAGGGTTCCCATCGCATGGAGTATTGTTCTCCACCCTTTAACTTTCAGTCTATGAGTTTCTTTTTGAATTAAGTGTGTTTCTTGTATGCAGGATATTGTTGGATCTTGCTTCTTGACACATTCTGCCAGTCTATTTCTTTTGATTCATGAGTTGAGACCATTAACGTTGATGGTTATAACTGATACATATTGAGTTACCATTGTCATGACTTTTTCCTTTTGTTTGATTCTCCCCCTTTGCTTTTAATTTGTTGTGCCCAGTGAATTCATTCTGCTGGGCTTCCTGGGGTTGTGATCCTCATTGCCTTTTCCTAGGATTTTTTCTAAAAGTTTTTGGAGTGCTGGTTTGGTATTCATGAAGTTCCTAAGGTGCTCTTTGTCATGGAAGTATCTTATTTCACCATCAATTATGAAAGATAGTTTGGCAGGGTATATCAATCTGGGTTGGAGGTTGTTTTTCTTTAGGGCTTGCAATACTTCACTACAAGCTCTTCTTGCCTTGAGGGTTTGCGTTGAGAAGTCTGCTGTGATTCTGATGGGCTTTCCTTTGTAAGTGATTTGTTTCTTTTCTCCAACTGCTTGTAGAATTTTGTTCTTCTGTTCTGTTTCTGGAATCTTAACAATTATATGCCTATGTGTAGACTATTTTTTTTTTGATCAAGGCTAGTTGGGTCCTATATGCCTCACTTATCTGTATGTCAAGTTCTTTTCCCCTGCTTGGGAAGTTTTCTGCCATTACTTCTGTTAACAGGTTTTTTTATGTCATCTGCACTCTCTCCTGTTTCTTCATTGACTCCAATCAGTCTTACGTTATTCTTCTTTGCATCGTCTAGCAGCTACTGCATTGATTTCTTGTGTTCCCTTACAATTTTAAAGAAATTTTTCTTTTCCTGGTCACTAATTGCAATCTTATCTTCTGTATCTGAAATTCTGTCTTCACATTGGCATATTCTGCTGCACAGAGTTTCAGTGGAGTTTTTAATCTCCTGGAAATCTTTTTTGCAGCTGTTTTATGGATTCCATTTGTTTCCTACGTTGGGATTCCGTCATATTCCTCAGGTCCTCTATGTTTTTATCCGTGTCCTGTCTAGATTTATTATGTCTTGCACTATGGACACAATCTTTGCTGTTATTTGAGAAATTATTTCTAATTTCATTTTTTCCAGATCCTCTTTTGTTGCCTGTTCAGGGAGTCCAGGTGGTTGAGTATCAGTGTTCCATCTCGTTTCTCTTTGGGGTTGCTGTAGGTGATCTCAAAGTCTGGTTCTGAGGCTTGTTTATGTGTCTTCTCATTTTGACAGGGGGGGGGGGGGGGGAGGAGCTGCTGCCGCCTGCTCAGCTCACCTCCTCTGTGCTGGGAGCTCAGCACACCTACCCGGAAGCCTCCTCTGGGCTGGGAGCTGTGGCACGCTGACCCAGAAGCCTCCTCTGTGCTGGGAGCAGTCACTCTGCAGTCTCTTTAAACATTCACCCACATTAAGACATCTAGGTTGTTTCCAACTTCTACTATTACAAATAAAGCTGCTAAGAATATTCAAGTACAGGTTTTTCAATGAAACTAACTTTTCATTTCTCTAGGACAAATGCCCAGGAATGTGACTGCTAGATCATATGGTGAGGGGATATTTAGCCTTTTAAGACTCTGCCAAATCATTTTCCAGAGTGCCTGCATACATTTTGTACTGCCACCAGCAACAGACAAGGCTGAGTGTGAATCTCACATCCATGCCACAATTTGGTAGTCACTCTTTTTAAAATTTATCCTTTCACTCTGTGTGGTGGCATCTTGTGGTTTTATTTGCATAAACTTTTCATTTGCTTATTACTATCCAAGTACTGCTCTGGTGAAATTTCTGTTCATGACCTGGGCTACCTTTTAATTGTACCATGCTTTTACTGTTGAGTTTTGAGATTATATTTCTAGAGAATAACAATGTCAGGTGAGTGGTTTGCAACTACTTTCTTCAGTCAGTAGCTTACCTTTTTCTCATCTTAATGAAAAATTTTAAATTTTGTTGAGGTCCAATTTATTTCTTTTATGACTGTGGTTTTGGTGTGAAGTCTGAGAAATCTTTGCCAAAGAGCCCCACAGATTTTCTAGGATTTTCCAAAAGTGTTACATTGAATTTCATGTTTTACTTGAGTTTACCTTTGTACAAAGTGTGGGGTCAAGGCTGAGATTCATTTTGCCTTTGGATGTCTGACTGCTCTGGCACCACCTGCTAAAGCCTCCCCTTCCTCTGATGAACTGCTTCTGTACCTGTCAATCAGCTAAAGAGCACATGAGCGTCTAACCAGGAGAACTGAGGTGACAGGTCATGTCCACTGGCCAAATGTCTACTCTTCACCAACATGATACTGGTCATTTATTGGATCCCTAAAGGAAGCTACAGCATCAGGTACAGCAATCCTTTCCACTTTCTTCATCAGACTCATTTGTCCCAAGAGACTGGGTTCTTTGAAGGTCCCTATTTTACTCTTTGTAAACCCTGACAAATCCGGCACATCGCAGGAATTCAGATTTCTACTCAGGGAATGAATATGACAAGTACCAGAACATGACCTGTCACCTCAATTCTCCATCAACTGCTACAGCTCAATCAATGAATGGGCAGGAGGGGCTTTAAAGGAAAGATATTAAATGTACTTTCTAATTTGATACTTGTTCACAAGCACACAGTTACTGTCTATGTAACTCAAGCCAAGATTTTGACTCACGGCTCATCCTGCCAGCAAAAGCTAACCAGCCCAGCCTGCTCCAAGACACATGTGAAAACTATAATCCTGAATGCTGGATTTTCCTGACATTTCTACACTAGAAGGAATGGCGTTCACAGGCATCTATCTGTTTTCAGGCCAGCACATATGCTGTGTGCTATAACCATCCAGGAGAGTTCTGCTTTGGTGTGATGCCAAAACTGCTGAGCCGCATGCCAAAACACTGAGCCCAGCAATATCTACAGACTCTAACCCCTGCCTGTAATCCTGAGCGCAGACATGGCAGCCAGCATCACAGCAGGAGATGCGAGCTAGACGTAGCACCCTCCACTACCCAGCTAAGCGACTGCCAGCAAGTCACACTACATCTGGGATCCTCCATCACTGCATCTATGCAAATGAGAACTGTATTTGATTCTACTCATTACCAGTCTGATGAGCTCCCCCTACCCTAATGAAGGACCAGGCCAGGTACTAAAGTAGACATCCTGTCCTTGAGAAAAGAAAATCTACTGGTAATAATCACCAGCGTTCTCTACAGCAAGGAAAGGAAAGGTAATGTGGTATGGATACAGTTTATCTAGCAGACAATTCCAGAGTAAAAACTAGACTGGCAACTCCCCACTCATGACACTAAACCCTGGAAAGTTTACTCTTGAAAATACCCCTAAATGAATTTAGAGGTTAGAATGTGCTCTGAATATCAGCAATGTTTTAGAGAGATAAAGCCTTTTCACTCAAGAGCAAACACCACACTGAGTGATTTGTGACATGTCAGAATTTATCAACTCCTCAAGATCATGCATGAGAGGGAATTCTAAGAGGACAGGGGCCCTTCGGGTATCTGCTCTTCTGTAGACTCATAGTGACTTGAACTTCACAACTTACACACAATTTATCCCTTCATCTCTCCTCTCTGAAAAATTACCATAGCATCTAATCCAAATCAGCCCAACAAGGCACAGGGCTAGGGGACCAGGGTGTGGACAGTAAGCTCCTTGAAGGTCAGTACCTGGGCTGGAGGAAACATCAGAACTTTGGTAAAATCCTTAATTTAAGAAGCTTTATACAGACACTAATTCAATTTTCTAAATGTAGCTTTGTTTTGGCCCTGCTCTACACACAGCCAGGATAAGACATCCAGAAAAAACTGAAGGATAAACATGCTGCTTCTTTCTGTGTTAGTACTATGAGTTATGCCCAGTACCTCCACCATTCCCTATGCTGCCTCTTGTATCTGACAGTTATTTCAAACATGCCATGGTTGCAAAATCTTTATATTCTAGAATGTGTTTAAACGTGTTTCTCAGGCATGTCTGTCCTGTGTTTTTACTTTCCTAAGTATAAGCTAAGTTTCATAAAACAGACCATGCCCCTCCTCATTCTCCTTGGGGAAGCACTGGACCCAGCTGCCTGAGGACAGGTGGCTTATGAAAAGCGGGATGGCCAAGACCAGAAAAACACAACTAATTTAAGCTAACTGGGGTTACATGGGGAAACAGAAACACAGAAGGCCACAGGGCAACTCTGCTTCCCTCAAGGGCGCCTGGAATTCAGGGAGCATCCTGGAGCCCCAGGTCAAGGTGGCAGAGGACTGGCAGGATGGATCTGAGGCTCAGAACATCAGCTTGGTGAGAACAGTCACTGTGATCCACAGATATGGCTTCTGGCTTGTCCAACTCAACAAATACAATTAATAAACAAAAGCAGCCTCTATTTTGGAAATAGGATTTAAGGTGCTTTGGAATGAGAGCAAGGAAAAGCTGAGGTAATGAAGCCCAGGGTCCCTGTGGCACTGGGCAGAAACTGAAACCAGAAAAACCAGTTAGTGTTCCAAATGCCTCACAGTAAATATTTAACAGCAAACAGCTCAACTCTGGAGTGTTTATACGCGAAGGAAGGCTCATTTACTCAAGTCAGCTGGCAGTGATGTACAATGACAGTTCCATGGAACAACACTGCTAATCTAAGTTTCTGATCCTATTAGTGAGCTTGTTCTGTAAGCAGAGTAACACTAAATACATTACTATTTGTTAACAAACAAAACAGGTAAACTGATTTTCTTTAGTCCAAAAGCCCTAGACTGACTTTAAGAGATGCTACATTAAAATTCTTGCTCCTTCTCAGAAGTCTGATTACAGTTTGGCACAATCTTACAAAATAACCCATAAAGTTGCAAGCAGAAGGTCCTGAGTTTGATCCCCAGTACAAATAAAAATCATAAAGGAGCTGTCCCAGTAGGCAGGCCAGGCAGCCTGCAGCCAGCCCGCACTCACATTCAGCCCTGTGCAACCTTCTTGTGTCAGGACAGAGGGACATGGAAATTATTAAAAGTGGTTCACGAGAGCAAAGACAACCTAAGACCAGGTACTTCCTACTCGGCAGTACTGCACTCCACAGCCAAGCATACCTGAGTTCCGTGTCCCGCCTGACATCTTACCTGTCCTTTGCTCGGATCCTCCCTGACCATTCTGAAAAGGAAGGTTTTACTTACTGAAGGATTTACTTGGTGCGTGCACACCATCAGTGAATTGACCTTGCTGTCCTCAACAAGGGCTATGTATCATAGCCTAGAAAATACCACTGGCTTTAAACAAATTCAAATCTTCCTTAGCATCCTATCAACTCACTTACTTTTGGCCTCTATAGTTCCCACCTTAACTAGTTTGCATGTCAAATACCGTGTCCAGAGTGGAATCCTGTGATGCAACGTGATATCTGATAGTGGCTTCTAGACAGAATTTGGCTCAGAGCAAGAGAGCTATGCAAAGGAAGAAAGCTTCTTTGAGGGTGATGGAAGGTGTCTCGTCAGGGACAGTACAACTACTGAAAAGATAGTACTGTTGGTCCAAACACTTGTGAAAGAGGGACAGATTAGGCAATGGGCAGTCAGCATGCCACACTGTATGGAAGGTGAGAAGTCCAAGGAGCAGGGCTCTACAAGCACACCAAGGATGGTGACTGTCCTATGTGGCCTTCCAGCAGCACAGTAACATGCCTCGGTGTGCCTCTGAGAACATCATGCATGGGCTGTGCACTCAGGGTCAAGGAGCAACTGTTCACCACACCTCCTTAGATCTAGCACACAGTGACTATTTAAAAAACAGTTATTGAACTTATAAGTAAATAAGTGGGCACCTTTTAAGGCTGGATGGAAAACCTACCATTTTCTGGTCCTATATTAGAAGGGAAAAAAATGTTGAACAGGGCATATGAGTTACCAATAAGAAATCCAGAGAGTGCATTGTGAAATCCTTTATTTCTCATAAAGCAAAGAAGGCAGAGTGGGACTCTGGCCAAATAGTACGAGATGCTGAAACATTATGAAAGGCAATGAACACCAACATCTGCTTCAAAGCAGACCTTGTAATTCTTGCCTCCAGCAAGCTAATTTTTATTTCACTCTTTAAACCAGGCATAAAGTGACTTGTATTGCAATGCATCCCTAGAATTTTAAGTGACACAAAGAACAAGAGTAACCCACTAGCAAGTGCTACATGGCATACCCCAGCAACTTGTGTACATAGGCTATAAACTCTGGCACATCACTGAAATGTTGGCACTAACAAGTGGAAACAGCAACAAGCTTCCTGTATTTCAAATGCATGAAAACGGTCTCCACCTGGCCAAAGAAGGTGTGTTGTCCAGCTACTTGGGCATCCCAGCCATGGCCAGCCATGTCAGCATCCCTTGTGGCCCAGTTGGGCCCACCAAGAGGAGGGCACTCCTGGCTGGGGACAGCCCTCGCCTTCCAACCAGACTCACCTGAGCTAGTCTGATGGACAAAAATCCACCGGGAAAATAAATTCTCTTGAATTTGTTCAGATGGCTTCTGGAAAGGACCCAAGAATAAAGAAAATAAAGTGCAGCTTGGTATAAAGATAGTAAATGTGGGAGAATTCACATGAAAAGAGGAATAATAGTACACAGTATCTTTGGGCATCTACCAGGTGGTACCTTGCAGAGGTAGGCAACATCTCCTATGGATTTGAGCATTAAAGTTCCTACCTATCTGTTCTCCTGGGTCATCTCACTGTCTGATGGCTCTGCCTCCTTGCAGTGACTCCTGCCAGAAGTAAGGGACATCTTAGTTTCAGACCTTCCTGTCCAAATCCAGGCTACCCTGGGAGCCTGAAAGGACGTTCCAAGGTGAGGGCTCAGAGAGCCCAGGCATAGAAGCCACTCCATGACTCCAGGTGCAGACAGACAGATGCCCTTACTGTGTCCAAGAAGCCTGGCTCTCAAGCACATACTTAGGACTTTCACACACGTGTGCACTAGTAGTTTCATACACACATGTGCACAAGCATATGTGCATGTCTGCTTAACACCCCATTCCTTACCATTTTAGTTCTATATTAACAACTCATATAAGGGCATTATAAAGAGAATGCTAATGTAAAAGAAAATAAAAACAACTCATAACTTTACTTAGACAAAGTAGAAGTTACTATTATTGACTGAATATTTTCTCAGGAAAGCACAATGCAGGACTTTGGGATGCACTCTCCTAGTATTCTATCTCTTCCCAAGTAACTGTTACAGACACCCACCCATCCCCGTCCTCTTTTAATTCCTACTCCAGGTAGCCCTCTCTGGGGCTCATCCTATGTCTTCCAGGGTAGGAATATGATCCACAACTAGTCAGAGAAGCCCATCCTGGGCCAAACTAGTATCTGGTTCAGCAATGGACTTGAAAGAAGACTTCTAGGGAATGCAGCAGAGTTATCCAAAAGCACTCTCCCAATTCTGGTATGGGCTTACACCTACAGAGACTCATCCCAGGATGAGGTGAGGGCCAACAGCACTCCTCCTATCTCATGCCTTCTACCCCTAAATTTGTACTTGTCAAAAATTCAACTGGTAGGCAGGGTCTCTGAGAACTCTGACCAACTTTCCAATCAGCTCCATGCATGCACTAGTGTCCTGCCTACTAAGAGTGAGATAACTGAGAACACACTGAATTTGCAGATGCACTACACTGGTGATGTCAGGGAGGGCTACATTAAACATAGGTGTGCCGAAGGGAGGGCTAGGAATGGGGAAAAAATAAGAACCAAGATGCATTATATAAAGGTACAATTCCCAATGAGAAATGTAATTGTGTTGTATACCTACAATGTACCAATAAAAGAATTTAATACAAAAAATAAATAAATAAAAATAAACAAACAAATAAATAAATAAATAAACATAGGTGTGCCGCACACAAGAGTGGTGAAAACCACGAGAATGTTTACTGTTCACCTAACAGACAACAGGGGTCAGAGATCTCAGGGTCAGCTGCACAGCTCAATAGCATCATGTAAGGCTAAGGCTCCATCTGTCTTTCCTTGGAGTATCAGCACTTTCTCCTTACACAGTAATAGGGAAAAAGTATACCTACATTCAGCCTTCTCAAATACCCTAATCTCCCCTGAGTCTTGCGGGCAAAACTGGGCCAAACAGCCTCATGACCCGCTAAAGAAAAACACATAGAAGAGGGGTGAGGAATGGCTTCCCTCTCTCTACAGTGGTGCCTTGGTTCACAAACTCAATTCTCTATTCACAGTCTCAATTCTCTCTCCACAATTCTGGTCACAAACCGAACTGGATGAGAATCAAATCAAATTCTCCCCATAAGGTCAACACTGAACCTAACCATTGAATTTGATTTGGTTCTCATCAAACTCAGTTTTTGAACAGAACTGAGAAAGAATCAAGTTTGTGAATCGGGGTACCATTTATCTACCTGTGACATACACATTATTTACATAAAGAAACTTAGGAGAAATTAAACAGAACATGTTCTGAGTTACAATTGTCAGGGGCTCTCTTTAAGTACACAATGTATGAAGGAAAGGCTCTTCTGGGTGGTGAAAAATGTTCTCAAGTCGAAAGTAGTGATGGGTGAACTGTGAGAATCTACAGGAAGCCACTGCACTGCACCCTTTAAATGGATGAACTGTACGCAGAGCTACAGGAAGAAATCAAGCCTAGAACACCAAGGAAAACAAGTCCCTAAAGGTGTTAAGACACTGATCTTTATAAGGAAGGTATGAGGTAGTGTGTGAACTGTTATCCACCATTCTGCCATTCCTCCCTTCATGTGCCGTCCCAACCTGTTACCCAAGACATCCCACTGGCAGTGGCAGGCACAGGGTTAATCAACTGAAGAGGGTAACACTAGCCAGCTCTGCTCCTGCACTGCAAAACTAAACCTTGCGAAGAACTTTAAAGAACCAGAGCTGCAACACATGTGACAGACAAGGCTGGGCAGTGTCTGTGCCTTGTCCCCTGAAGGAGGGGGCTGGTTCAGATAACCAAGAGCAGAGTGAAAGCTTCCCAGCTCTCAAGGAGAGCCAGAGGAAGCAGCCAGGTTGTGAAGAAAGCCCTTCATTGGTTACTGAGGCACACAGGACCTCCCCTGGCTCTTCTGGCCCAGTCTTTGTGGGAGGACTGGGGTGACTGATCCTAGGGGCCTGGGGGACACCTCAGTGGTGAAGTCAGTGAGGCCCTACAGCAGGATAGGGACATCTTGGCCACCAGTGAGGACTTAACCCTTCATCCTCAGCTGCATGACATCCATGATGAATTTCTGTTGATTTATAGAATGGGAGTTTGAAAAGAAAATATGTTGCTTTGAGAAAAGAAAAATGCATTTTTTATAAAACTGAAATTATATACTGAGATTTGTTTCTAGTCTATTATTGGAAAATAAGCTATATTTGAAAGATTTTTACTTATCAAGACAAAGTACATCCACTGGCAGTATTGATGGACTGCTTACAGTACTATCAACAATACAACAATTTTTAGCCATATCAAGCAAATCTATAACTACTTATCCAATATTTACAAAGACTCAGTTTCACCTTCCAGGAACCAAGCTATCTGGAGTCCTAGGAATATCTGGCTTCTAAACATTCTCCAGGACAGGGAAACTTTCCTCCTAGGAACTGGATGTGGGGGCAAGAGTGGAAATTGCACATCCAACTGCAGTAGAGGGTAGCCTGTTTCAGCAATGGCACAGGCTGCCATTCAAGGACCACTGGTGCTCGGAAGTGCTTTTCACCTCTTTACCAAGAGGGTTCCTTCTAGCTTTTATCTTCATTCTCTCTAAACCATAATCTGAATTCTCTGCTTCAAGTTACCCACAGAGATCATACTTTCTTGCCTGGCAACAGAATTCACAATAGGATGTATGTGTACTTTTAATTCTGAATTTCCATTAATGAGTTTTAGAGCATCTCTACTGTTTCAAAAGACAACTTTCCGCTTAAGTTTATAATGGTTTTTGGCCAAAGGAAAAGGACAGAGTGGTATGGGCTCAGCTGGGTGTCTTCTCCTACTTATTCCATTCCCTCCAGGTCCTGATGAGGATACAGCAAGCAGAGGGAGGAAAGCCCACCTCACGCCACCTGCAGCATCACTGGTCAGGCCTGCAGGCTCCCATCCAAACACAGGTCCGTAACTGGCAGAACTAAGGAGGATTACTGCCAGAACACTACTCACTTGATATACTGTATTTACTTCAGCAGATCACCCATTTGTCAGTAGATGGCAAAATCTCTCAGCTGCTTATAATGAGAGGAAGCCCCTTCCCATGGTCCTCTACTCTGGTCCAAGTGCCACGCCTAGGTGAGGTCTCCACAGCCCAATCCGTCCACGCCAAGGCTACCTAGAAATCTGGGAATAAGCTGTGCTCTAGGATCTCCCCACCCATCTTCTCTCCCTGACAAGGCATGTAGTACTCTCCTGTGACCCTGCCCACTTTGAGACAGTTGCCAGACTCGTGGCTGTCCTTCCTCACAGCCATACCCTTCCTCAATCACCTTCTCAGTCCATGCATACCCAACTCTTTCTTAGGGGCAAGAGAGACAGTGCGGGAAACCCCTCCTGACCCCTGACTCATAGGTCACTCTGGGGGGGCCGGCTCTGCCTCCTCCACTCTTAAGGCACCAGAACCTAATTCCCTTCTTCTCTCCTCACACAGCTCTGCTCTAATACTCTCTGCCAACAACTCTTTAATTTGAATTGCTCCTGAGAAGGGGATCTGTTCCACAGGTGTATCACTGAAACCATTACTCAATTACTAAAAACATTATTCAAGATAAGCATCATTTGAGAACAGGGACAAAAATCAAAGGGTGAACCCCAACACTCACCTACAGTTTTAAAAGACCATAGATGTTCCCCCGGGTAGGGCAGAAACAAAAAGCATGGAAAGCAAGCAGCAGGGAACAGTGACTCTCCTGCCCATCCCTGAGGAGTTCCCAGGACCCACCGGAGTCCCAGCCTCAATGTTCAGCAACATAGGTCTATGTAAGCTTCCCACAGCTTTGCTTTACCACATTTTGGTCTCAGAAATCCAAAAGACCTCAAAGCATGGACAGTTTCTCTCCCATACAAAGGTGTGGAAGCTAAAACAAACCAGCAGGAGCCCCACAGGACCCAGTATATGGCCAGACAAGGGACCTGAGGACAGAGATATGCCACCATGGGATGGCACATTCTCCGCCCCTCCACTGGATGCTGTAAACTCTAGAGCACTACTTCAGCTTTCCAACCCAGGACTGATGAATCAAATCCCAAATTCATTCCAGTTATCTACCCACATGTGCAAGGGGGCCATCGGCCTCCCCAGCTGTGGGTCTGATCTCATAACATTCCACACAATGGAATGGAAACATCAGAAGAAGGAAAGGTGCTCTCCTCTGGCTTTCCTAGGAGGTCCCATAATCAGCTCTCCCCAGGGCACTGCTGGGAACCCCACAGGGAACACAAGCTGCATGCATTGCTTCCACAATCACACAGCTGTGTGCCTAGACCAGACAGACTCTGCCCATTTCAGTCACCAACAGTTGGTATACCTTTAAATTGCATGGATCAATTTATTAAATGTTGGCAGGGTGCTGAGTACTAGAAAATACAAAAGAGCACAGCACTATCCTTTCTTTCCAACAGATCACAATCTGGCAGAGGAAAAGACCATGAAAACCCACAAGCAAGTACTTGGGCATCTTGCCTGCAGCCAGCCCAAGACACACTGTAGGAAACTCCAGGAAGGGCTCAGCACATGCATTTAAAGAAAAGTCCACACGGTAAAAGGTATCCCTTTAAAAAGGCAAGTAAAAGATACCACAGGCTCAAAGGAGAGGTCAGAGAAGGTGGTAGAAGACTAAGTACCCAGTGATATGGCAGGCTAGGCATTTTTAGTCTTTGCCTGGGCAACTTTGTGCAGTGGGGTTCTCACTGGAAGAAATGAATGAGGAAATAAAGTAGAGAGAGTAAAGTTGCAGGCACACTGTAAAGCTTGCTCCTGTGACTAGAGAAGGGCAGCAGACAAAATGGAACTTTGCTATAGGACAATCTGTTTTCCTAAGTTGGGAGACACCTGAGTTTTTCAACCAGGGGAAAGAACCAGCAGAAGATACCAAGTTAAAGACAGAGGATGAAGAAAAAGGCATAAATGAGGGAACAACTTCATGAAGAGCTGGGTGCTCCCCAGGGCCTCGACTAGAGGCCTCAAGAGCTAAGAGCAGCCCTATAATGTTGAAGTGAATAGTGAAGTTGACACATTTAAGTGATCTTTCAAATCATTCCTGGCATCTTAAATTCTCAATATATTAAAGTGTTAAAATGTGGGTGCTGCACAGAAATTTGTGGAAATTTACAGATTAGAATCTTGAAGAGATGTAATCCACTATCAGAGAGCTCAGCAAGAAAATAATTTCAAAAAGCCACATTTACCGAACACTTGTTTGATATGAGCTCACTGTAAGAACACCAGGTTCAGCTGGTTATAAACTGTCCCATCAGAGATAGCACCAAGAAACCAGGATCCAGAACACACAAGGCCCCAATGAGCAAAAGCCTGAGGCCTTGTAGTACATATAACTACAGCTGTGTCACACGGACAACATTTATCTGTCACATTCTATAACTAACAAAAACGGTACTGCTCTTTCAGAGTCCCCGATGCTGGCATAATTCCTCTGTGCACTTGCACAGTGTCAGCTCGCTTGAAACTGCCTGTGCTCCAGTTACCGGCCCAGGAGGTTCTGAAATGTACTCATGGAGCAAACTCAAGTCCAGAATAGGTCACTTTTAACCACTTAACAGTTTACCTCGAGGGTCACTTGGCCAGTGCATTTGTCTATGTACTATCTGGAGGGTTACTTGGGTGGGTGTCATTTCAATCAATTTTTGTACTGAATAAATTTGATAAAATTGTCATTTCTATTATTCCTGGTATATTACCTTATAAAAATTAATGAAAAAATTATGCAATTTTTGGTCACCCTGTATTTAAATAATTGCACTGGTAAGTGGTTAATGTGGCATGGCTTGAATTTCTAACAGGATTTCACCGACTCCTATTCTTTTCCTTTTAATTCTTCAACAAAATATGACCAAGAACTTTTTAGGAGTGGTGATGAGAGGGTGGTGGCATCTCCTCTGAGTTCCTAGCTCACACTAAGCTCTCAATATGAAGAATCCAGAGGTTTCTAGCTTGGGTAGACTTCCGTGTGAAGGAGGCAGGAGACAAAGCCCAAGGAGGGGTGAGGATGTCCTTGCGCAGAGACTCATCAGAGACTCCCAGAAGACAAAGAAAGCCAGAAGAGTTTCTTGGGGCTTGTCCCAGAAGGGGCAAAGGTGGATTTAAGAACCCCATGTTACACTAGACCAAGACTAGCCTATAGGCCCAGCTCCATGAGGTGTGTGATAGGCACTCTACCTGACTCAGTGACACATAACACAGCCATGGTGTCTGTCTGACAGAGAAATAGACTCTGGGCAATCATTAGGTTTCTGTGCAATACCAGGGCGAAAATGAGGCAGCTTTTCACCCCTTTTACATTCTAGAGTAGGTGGTATGCCCAAGTTAGAAGACACTTAGCATAGAGAGGATTCTGAATGAAGATTCCTCGCTTCAGGGCAAGGCCCCTCCCCTACATCACAATGGACAGAACTAGGGAAGTGACTGATGCATCACAGTGTCTGCAGGACACACATCTCATGACAGATTAGTGAGGGCACCAGAGTTCATGGTGACTCCTTTGCCCCTGGCAAACTTGTCTTAAATGATCTAGGCAGAAGATTCTACCTCCCCACCTTTGAAGCTTTTTCAAGAGGGAGACTCTGTGTTACTTAGTCTACATAGCTCAGTCTTTTACTTAATTTACTTCTTTAGCATAGATTCTAACTAATCACAAATATCTGTGTGTGTATGCTTATCACGTGAGTGGTACCAACTATGTATTACATGCTCTCTCTAAGGTACAGTAAGCAAGCAGGTCCTCTAGAAATAGAAGGCAGAAGCCCACACTGGCAGTTATACCTGTGAACACGAAGACTAGTAAACACATGACTTACACTGAGCAATGACACAAGCACAACTAGGAAAGAAGGCCGCAGTCACTTTTGGAGTAGACTCAGTTCTCCCATACAGCCAGTGAAACAGCAGCCTTCTGGCATTCGAAGACTGCTCTTTGCCTCTCTGCACATTATGCAGGAATGTTATGTTTTGTTTTTTTAAAACTGGAAGCAAATTTTCTTTTTTTATTATTTATGTAACTATTGCAATTTAAGTGCTTTCATGTTGCTTGATTTCATACATAATGGATTCTGCATGTGTAAGGGTGTGTGGAGTTGTCCTTTAGTATCTGCAGGGGGTTGGTCCTAGAACTCTCCTGGGAAACCATAAACTCATGGATGCTCAAACCCCTACACAAAATGACAGCTTTTGCTTATCTCCTGTACGTGTGCTCCTATGAACATGACTCAGTACTTAATACAATGTATATGCTATATAGTTATACAGTATTGTTTAGGGAGTAGCAAAGAAAAAGGTCTGCACATATTCAGCACAGATGCAATTTTTTAAAAAGTATTTTCAATCCATGGTTGGTCAAATAAGTGGATGTAGAAACTGCAGGTGCAGAGGGCCAACTATATCCATGTATACACTATACTATATAGTAACAACATAGATATGTACTATTATAGCATATGGCTTCACACATAAATCCAATCACCTGATTGGATATTAAGTGCACGTGTAGTTTAAGGCTGAATTAGAGCTGCTATGTGTTCAACATCAGCCTCTCTAAGTGACAGACCCAGAACTACCCTGCTGCCCAAGGCTTCCTCATTTGTATACGAAGGACAAAATGATGAGAAAACAAGCTTCAGTGTGCATTTGAAGTACCATGCAAGAATAGAGGAAAGGTGGCAAGGCTCTGACTTCCTGTGCACAGCGCCAGTGGGACAGGTGAGTGCAGGCTGAACTGCTAACACCCGAGAAGGCACCATGTTCCCCTGACACCAATGACACCAATGAGGCTGATCTCTTCTTTTCTAACTGTCATATCATCAGAACAAGACTAAGAATCATCAAGTTTCTCAGAACTGAGACAGAGCAGTGGTTGTCAACATCTGACCTGGTGCCCATCTGGAGCTTCTCCAAAGATGTAGTGAAACCACCAACTCATGAAGAGACCTCAACTGAACATACCTTCTTGATCTTTTCTGTGTCATACCAACTATCGTGGAGAAGGATGGAAAAAAACCTGAGCCTATGTCACAATATGGGTATCCAGGGCTGCAACAACTGATCATATCTGTACCTGTAAGTTTATGAGCTGTGCAGTTGATTTTCCTTGGAGGCACAAGGCCTGAGCAATAAATGCATACAAATCCTCCAGGCAAAGAGTGTCTACCTGAAAGTGACAAAGAAAAGATCAGAGTTAGGCTCTATTTAAAAACTTCAATACTTCTTATACATCGCTCTAAGTTACTAAATATGGGCACACACAGGAACACACACGGGGACACACACAGGCTCAAGTGCACACCACACATGCCCAATGCATCAGATCCTGGGATCGCAAAGTGTGGAGGGAAAAGCACAGCCTCTCCCCTATGCCCTCTACAACACCTGGCTGCAAAGCACTCCTCACTGTCCTCTGGCTATGCACATAACTCACAGATGAAGCTGTTCAGGAGAACCTGGACTCCTATCAAGGTTTCTCCTCTAGCAAGGCAAAAAGGTCCAGAATATCTGCAAGTTATCAGGAGCCAACCAACTTTGAGTCTTTGAGCAAGACAGGTGATTGCTGTTGGCACAAACTGTACGGAGGCAGACAATTCAGGGATTTATGGACAGAGAGCACCAGAAGTACTACGGTGGCCACCTGCCAAGTAATTCCACTATCACAAAAGAACACAAGAGCTCTTTCCCAATTGGAAGGAGCACACTGTGGCAGCAAAGGCTTAAAGGAAATAAACAAGGGAACAATGACAAATCTATCAGTAACAATTTCACTGATCTATTCCAAATAATAAAATGCTAGTATGTCTACCTGTGAAAAAATGACCCACCATAATAAAAAATGCCATTTATTACAGACTCCTGCTGACCCCAACCTTGAAATTCTTCTGGAAAAATGCTACAGTACCTTGGGAATGAGCCACCCTTCCAGGGCCACAGAGAGCCACAGAGCACCCTTATTGACCCATCACTACCTGTGGTGTGTTTATTCAAAAGTAAGTGCAACCTTTATACAAACGACAACAATTCTAATGGGGTGGGGGTAGGGGGCGCAAATGTATGGGATTCATGAGCAAGAAAAAAGATCCTAATTGTAGAAGCAAGACAAAGCACTAAGTATATTTTTAAAATCCATCTTTCTGCTTAGACTGATGTCAGCTGGCACGTAATTTTACTTCCTGCAGTTAGTGACCTTTGAAGAAGGCTGATCTTACACTACCAGCCTAGAAGAAAAAGCACCAGATGCCAAGTTTCCTCACAGGTAACCAATATCACACTTGACCACTTCTGCAGTGGACAAATTCAAAACTACCAGAAGTTGCCAATGACTCTTAGTATTTCCAATTCTTTAGACTTTCAATAATGGCCATCATTATATACCATATGTTACAAAGTATCTCTTTATTATAAATTACATAAAATATGTATCATCTCTATAATGTAAATGTATCCTTCCAGAGTATTCGCTCAGATTAGAATTAAATCTTTTGTTGTTAATTTAAGGTTGTCCCTAATGAGAATATTGCCTTTCTCACTGAACAGTAGGCAATTTCATCCCACACTGCATATCTAAATATCTAATTTAACCTTGGTGCTGAGAAATGAATGCTGCACTTTGCACAAATTAAACAAGCTCTTTTTAAATTTTTTATATCTTTTTGAATTTTGGAACAGGGTCTTGATAAGGTGCCCAGGTTGGTCTTGAATTTGCAATCTGTCTCAGCCTCCTGAGAGGCTTGGATTACAGGTGTGTGTCACCACATCCAGCATGAAACTGTAACATCTTGATAAACTTATTCTTCTAGCTATACTGAGAGAATAATTATCTGTATGATGAAAGCATAGCACCTTCTCACCCTCACAGATATCAGTGACTCATTGATGATTTCTATCTGTAGAACTGACTTCTCTTCTCCTTTGAAATCAAACCACCACATCTACTTGTGCCTATGTCCACTGAAGACTTTCTATTTAAGTGGTCAATGTCAACAGAGAAAAGGTAAGGTGGAAATTCTCTGCTTGATGCTTGTCTTGCTTCAGGGTCTTATAAACTGTTATGTGAAGTTATGCTGTGGGATGCTCAACTTTTTCTGACTGAAGTAGACTTTGATAAATGCCAATCACCTACACCATAGAGTAGAAGAGCCACACTGAAAGATCATGGAGGGCTCTACAAGCCACCTCCACTGCTGGAGAAAGCAATTCATCATTCATGCTTCAAGGGTGCTGAAAACACAGCATTCCTATGGCTACACATGCCACTGAGAGCAAAACATTCATTTTCATGAGTTAAGGAACTCCACTTTCTGGCAAACCACCACTTCCCAATTCCCACTATGGTTTACCTTCAACCACACACACTTACAGATTAATGAATAATGGACAGAAAAACAGTAATCAATAATGTATGTGTGCATATTAAATATGTAATATCAAAAGAAACGTGATCTAACATTTAAATATTACATAATTCATGCCATTCTATATTGACTTATATTTTGCTAAGTTTGATACAAATAAACTATTCTACTCAACACAGTAATGCAAAAACTAAAGTTTATACTAGTGCACTGAAACCAGTAATAAACAAACCATACCCAATTTTTACCAAATGAAAAATGAAGAGTGGCCACAGAGTGGGCAGAGCCAAGAAGACATTTAGAAAGGAAAGTCAATGTTTAGATGGAATTCCACAACAGGTAAACTTTTTGGAGACAACAGTAACTACATAATGAACTGTTTCAGGCAAGTGAAAGCTGACTGACTCGTCATGCTAGGGCAGACCCATCCTGCAGAGAGAGAAGAGGAGAGGAGAGGATAGAAGGAAGGCCTGGAAGGGTCTAGTGAACTGGTGAGAAAATCTCAACAGGCTGCAGAAGAGACATGAATCAACAGTGAAACAAACCTGTCTTAAGACAACACAGCAGAGAAGGAGTGGGAAGCAATGAGCAGAGAAAGAGGTCTTTCACTAAGGTGAAGACATTATTAGGATGTAGGAAGCTATCAAGACTAATCGTTTAACTGACCCTTTGATTTTCCTCTATAAATAAAATGTAAAACTAATGAGGAAGGAACAGATCAACTTGTTGAATGATCCAAAGATAAAAGGTCTGGTGCTGCAATCCCTACTGAACAGACTGCGTGTGCCCTGGCACACAAGCTCAGCAGGACAGGTTGTTGTGGCAAGAGTAACCAGGACGAGAGCAGACATTTCACTGAGCACCTCTGCACAACACTTCATGTGTTCCAGAACATGGCTGCCCAGTAACCTCAGAGCTAGCTGTCATTATTATCTCATTTTCAGATTACAAGAGGGATTTTGGCACTCAGGAAACAGGTTCTGATGAAGGTAGCAAAAGTGATCTGCCTAGAGGGTCAGAGCTACTAAGCCAGGACTGCCACCAGGTCCTGCTCACCACTTCCTGAGACTCCAGCAGCAGGAACTGCCCTTAACAATCACAGAAGGATGAGGCAGCACACCAGAGTCCAAGAGCCTGAAGAAGCTCAGCCAAAGCAAGGCAGGTCCTATACCTGCACAGTGCCCAAAGGTTCTGTATTGAGGCACATTGCAGCCGCTGAGATGAACAGATGGGGCTGTCAGCCACATTTCACACAGGACCTCCTTGTTTCTAGAATATCCTGAATGACTAACACCATTCAGTGGAACAGATGCTGGCCAGCCTGCTTCTCCACCCACAGCATCCCAGGAAAGAAGGGTCCAGAAGCAAAGAACATTTGCAGCCACAAGAACAGAGAACTCAGCATCACCTGGATGAAGAGATAGATCAAAAGGCAGCACAGAGCCCTCAATGGGCTCTCAACAGCCTGCAGCTCTTCCCTTGAAGAGGAGAGATTGAAACAGGAGAGGAATATATCCAAGCGCTGCGCCTGCACAGCCGGCTCCTCATTCAGCCACAGGATTTTCAAACTAGGCATTCCTCCTAATTAAAAACGAAAGAGAGGTTCATTTATTGTTATGCTTATAGGAAACAATAAACAGAAACTAATCTCTTCCCTTCCTGATACACTAGGGGCTCAAAGCTTAAACCAAAATGCAAACATGAAAAAAAACTTCCCAGTTTAAAAGAAAAACAAAACAAAACAAAAAAAACCCAAAGGGCTAGCAAGCACATCTCACTGAAAATCTTTCTTCTTCTTTGCGGGGGTTGGGACAGAATCCAGGGCCTCACGTATGCTGGGCAAGTGCTCTACCACTGAGTTATACCCACAGCTTTGTTTTTTGGAGATGGGGTCTTACTATGTTGCCCAAGCTGATCTAGAACTCATGCTTCTTTTATCCATAGCCTCCTGAGTAGCTGGGATTACAGGTGTATACCACAATATCCAGTTCTTCTTTTTAATGGCTACATTTTGAAAAAAACCAGAAGCTTTTGCTACTGTCCATGTTTTGCTCTCTACCATTAGGACACATTCCAGAAGAGATGTCAGTATGCCAGTCCAGGATGTCAGAACATAGCCAGGCATGGGGGCACACGCCTATAATCCCAGCATTCTGGGAGGCTGACACAGGGGGATCCCAAGTTCAAGGTCAGCCAGGACAACTTAACAAGTTAGTGAAATCCTGTTTCAAAATAAAAAAAATTTTTTGAATGGCTGGGGATACAGCTCAGTGCAAAGGCCCTGGGTTCTCAGTACCAGGGAGGACACACACAGACACACAGACAGACAGACAGACAGATACACACACACACACACACACACACACACACACACACACCCCAACAAAACAAAGGGCTGTTATACTGGAAATGCAGTCCATTCACCTCTTCCACCAAATCAGTGTATTTCAGACTCCTGTGTACAAAACAATCAGCCAGAAACTGTGATACATTTTCCTGGAATCTATGTGAAGCTTCTGATTTAGAGTGCTGTATACTAAGAAGTCTACATTTTAACAACTCTAAAATCAATTCTCTATAACCACAGTATTTTTTTTGTATATTCTTTTATTGGTACATTTTAAGTGTACAATATAATGACATTCATCATTGGAGATATGCACCTTTACATACTCTCTTGGTTATTTTTTTCTCCTTCCCCTGCCCTCTCTTCAACCCCTTAACCACAGTATTTGACGAAAGGAAATTCCTGAACTGCAATTCTTAGTGTTTTATATATACATTTAAGTTAATAAAATCAAGAGAAATCCTTAAAGTTTACTTAAATCAGGAGAAATCACGGGAGACTCTGGATAGGACACTGAGCAGATGCGGGTGGTCTGCCTCTGAGCAACAGGAAGGAGCCAGAATGAGACCTAGGATGGTAACACCTTCCGTGACCCCAGCAGCTGCAGCTGTCTGTCAGGGCCACTGGCTGTAAAACACACACCAGAACACAGGGACAGCCCTGCATTTCCCAAAAACAAGCCCTGCTAACCAAATGGCATCAGAATCTAAGACCTCAGTAAGAAGTTCTTTCACTTTCTCCTTTTGTTTCTCATGTCACGCACTATTCTCAGTGGTGCATTTCCTACCTTCAAAGTGAAAACAACTCAGCAAGTTACTTGCACTTCTGAAAAGACTGAAGTGTTCTTCCACAAGAAGAGCCTTTTCACTATTTATTCTGGAGAGAAAAAATATTTTTCTCTCCAGAGAAATAAAATGCTAAACACAATTAAGACCCTCTGTGGGACTAATACTTAAGATACAGATAGTATTCCAAGGTATTCACAGGTGCCAGCAAGTACATGTCAGAAACGCACTCCCAGGGAAACCACCAGCTAATACAGGACCTGCTCCCTGTGAGCCAAAGAAAACTTGCTGCCTATTTTAGTCATTTTCACATTTTAAAATCATTAGGGGAAAAAAGAAAATTAATATTTCCTAATATAAGAAAATTATACGAAATCCCAATTTCAAGGCCTACAAAGTTTTACTGAAATGCTGCTGTATTCATTTGTGTTTGCATTGCTTATGGTTCCTTCCACATTTTAAGGACAAAGTAACGGAAACCACAGGACCTGCAAAGCCTAATATACATATTTACTAAAATACTACTTTCAAAGAAAATGTCTGCTAACCTTTGATCTATGGGAAGTAATAAATCTTCCATTATCATAGTTATTTCAAATATATAAAGTATTTGGAAAACCTCTGTTGGATTGCAAAAGACAGACACTGTAAAAAAAATTTTTTAAAACAGAAAAGCATAAAATAAAAAAAATAATCTACACCCTCCCACCCAGATATTACCATAGTTTGGAACACAGCTTCTCCTTTATCAGTATGTCTAAAGCATTTGCAAACATAGTTAAGAGGGCGGGTCTCATCAAAGCACAGGGATGAACGGGGAAACATCACCTGAGTTTCATTTGCTTACACACAGAGGCGTAATACAAAAATGGAGACTCATGGGGCATATTTAGGGTCAAGCACTGTACAGCAGAAGCAACTGGCAATGAAGAGTCAATAATGGTGCTGACTCATGGCCCCGTGTATTCGTTCTCTCAGGGATGAAGATAGCCTCAGATTTTCAAGTAAAGATTTTCAAGTATCTAACAATAAAAGACAGGAGCGAAAGACACACAAAATCAGGCATTGTTTAACAGCTTCTTTTTCACCTCCTGTCGCAGAAGTTTCTATGAAGGCTGAGACCTGATGATGCCCCTCACTCCACTTGCAGGTACTGATTCACCACTCCAGGTACCTTGCCCCCTGAGTGGCCCTGTGGAAAATGAACAGCTGCCACCCTGGGAGGTTTTGCTGGAGAAAGTCACAGAAACAAAACAAATAACAATTCAAAAATGCAAAGGTTTTACTAGAGGAATACTGAAGGGCAAAGGGAATAATGAACAAATCAGGGCAGAGGCCCTGAGAGGGTTTTATGGAGAAACAGGCACACAAGGGGCTGGCTCTGCTGGATGAAAGGTACTTCTGGGACTGAAAGGTGACAGTACGCAATTCTCATGTGATGCAACCCTCCTGCCTTTCTCCGGCCTCTCCACCAACCAGTCAGTCATCCGTGCTCTGCTTCTGAGAACTACCAGTGCCAGACCCATGGCTGGTGCTAAAAATACAAGAGGGAGTGAAGGAGACTTGGGGTTGCCTTCAGAGAGCTGACAGTCTTAGAGGAACACAGGGGAATGAGCCAGATGATCACACCAATCCAACTATGGTGACGGCATACCATGAAGAAGAGAAGTAAGCTAAGGCTGAAGAAAGAAAGGACCTGGCTAAGACAAAGAGGGATATTTGGGGAAGAGAAACTCATCTGCGAAGATCTTTATCCAAAGAATAACAAGAAGAAGCTGAGGGTGAGCCCAAAGGAATGTCATAATAAGGTCTGTGCTTTGAAAGCAGACTCTGGATATAGTGGAAATTAACTGGAGGAACACTGAAAAGGAAATGGGAAGAGGGAAGATGGGAAGTAGCAGATTTATCTCAAGCAGATTAAGAGAGGCTGAAGAAGAATATGACTAGATTTATGAGATCTGGACCAAGAAGGTGGTGACATTCACTGCAGTGGAAAACGGTACCATTTCAAAACCCAGGTCTTCAGTTGGGGCACTTAAGACACTAGCAAAGAACCCAGAACTGCAGGGAGTCTTTAACTACAATGGGAAGGCAGACTGACTCTTTTGGCTCTCAGCCTACAGAGGCTGTGACATGTTAGTGACATATTTGTAAACAAAAAAGCTGGTAAACAATTGATGGAACTGACAGTTCTATTTTTCGTCTTTTATTAGACAAACTGCCACCATATCATTTGGAAACTTAGAAATACAAAACCTTGGCCCCATCCCATAATCTTTGATTAGAAACTACAGGGGCACAATTGTGTTTTAACACTGGGGGCAGGAGATTCTGATGTACAGAAAATCTAAATACCACTGAACATCTTTAAAGAGAGAGGCTAAAAAGGACACAGACAAATAAGAGGAACTTACCAATAATAAAGAAATTGTCCCTCCCAGGAGGCCTAATGATGAAACAGATTACAGAAAACCACCAGAGTGAGAAGTTATACCCTCAATCTTCATAACAGAGAATTTTGGCCTCAAATTGTTTGTTGTCAAGAGAAATTGGTATGTATGAACAAGGAGATGAGGCACCTCCAGTTTCCTCCAGAAGCTTGTCCCCAACAGAAGATGCCACACCTCAAAGCTCCCACCTCCTGACATTACAAGTAAAACATCCCCAGAACACGAGACGTCTTCTGCTCACTCCAGAAAGGCCTAGGTATAGTTTTTTCTTTTCCTAAATATAGTAAAATGTCAGTTCCTCATGCAATACAGAGATTTATTTTTCAGTTGACAGATTTCAAGTTATCTTCACCAGGGTAGCATGTGAACGTTTCTGAAGCACCATCTAGATTAGTTCTCTTCTAAAGTAAGCTCACTCTGAGAAAAATGGGTAGGGTAGCTCTGGTATGAAAACCAATTCTGGCTGAGACTAGCAAATGAGAAGAAACTGTTAGTAATTCTAGTTTAAAAGAAACATATTTTAACTACAATTGAAAGACTAACTCAAAGTACCTGGTGTGGAAAAGAACTATATACACACAAAGGCATATTCACACACATGCACATTCTCACAAACACACTCATTCACACACATGTACATATACATTCACAAGTATGTGCACACTCATGATTTCATCTACACATTCACATATGTGTGTGCATAATCACAATCACATGCACTGGGACACTCATACTCATTCACATACCACACTTTTACTCATTCACACTCAGACACAAACTTCCACTCTTGTTCACACACATTCAGATACATATTTATACATATTATACATATTTATACATATTTATACACATGCACTCATGCTCACACACAGTCTCAACTCACATTATAACAGGCACACACATTCATACACGTGCACATGCAAACCCACTCTTGCACACGTGTGCAAACTCATTCTCACACTTACTTTTCACTCTCACCCACAGACACACACTTTCACTGTCATTTATACAGTGCATAGCCTCATTCACTCACACGTGCACACATACTCATACAGTCAGTCTCACAACTCTCTCACATACATACTCAGTCTCAGCAAGGTTTTGCAAATGAGTGACTATCAGCAAAGACCACAGAGGCTCTCATCATATTCACAGCCTGTGTGGGTAACTGAGGCATTTCAAACAAGCATCCAGAGACCCAAATGGACACTCTGCTCAGCAGCCCCATCTAAAATGTCAGCTTCAAACCCCTGATTATGTAATCCGGTAACAGTCCTGATGAGGATAGTCTATGGGGCTTTTTGGTTGTTGTTTTTTTGAGACAAGGTCTCACTATGCGATTCAGGCTGGCCTTGAACTCATTATGTAGCAGAGGCTGGCCTTGAACTCGCAGTGATCCTCCTGCTTCAGCCTCCAGAGTGCTGGGATTAGAGACATGTGCCACCACCTCCACACCTATGGGGCTTTTAAAAAGGAATGGAGCCCCAGAGGCCAAGCAGGGAGTCAATACCTTGAGGGACCCAAATGGAGGACCCCACCTGGTGGGAGTGGGATGCTGGGGACAAGCCTCTTTAGTAATAAAACAATGCCCCATTTTTAAAGTCATAAACAAAAGTGAGTACATGACGACATGCTAGCTGGTAAGCCACAGCACTATGTGTTTTTTATTTGGAAATAAGTCTGTTAACAGCTGGGTTTTGAAGTTATTTTAAGATTATTTTCCTTGCATATTCCTAGGGTGAAAAAAAACAAACAGAACTACCTGACTTTCTTCATTCCTGAGGTGCATCCTATAATGAACAGATGGAGGCTGCTCTACCTGGGATGGTCATCTGCAGAGGCCTGACGAGGTCCGGGTGCCTCAGCGGGTTTCCAGGGTACACGAACCACTCCTTGACCACTGGGTAGGTGGCACTGGCACCATCTGAGGAAAGACAGCAGCAGGTCAGTAGAGGCAAGCTCTTGGTCCATGAGCACTCATTGGCCTCCCAAGTACATCTTTTCCTGGAAAGGCTGAGCGTGACATGTTGTCTTGTTACCTTCCGTCACTGGGACAAAGTACCTGATATAAACAAGTGACTTTCAGAGGTTTACTCTTACTCATGGTTTAAAATGACTTAGTCCAGGTGAGTTGGCTCTCAGGCAGAAATGACACAGAGGCGAGGTAGGATAAAAGAAATGAAAAGTATGTAAAAAGAAGACAAGCAAATTCAAATTTTAAAACTGCACTTTTAAGAAAAACTACAGCTTCTGAGACAAGCCTTTTCCCTTCCAGGAAGCTCACTCAAAAAAAGGTAATTCCTAAAGGCCCTTTTGCAATACACTGTAAATTAGGGCTCTGGACCTGTCCTTTTCACCTGTAAATTGTGTTTCCTCCATCCTCGAGCAGCAGCAACACTGGAGGGGAATATAATCTCAACTTCAAACACACGAGGAAGGCTTGGACTATAACCTGACAGACAGAGAATACATATCTTGGATCGCCCATCTCAAAGATACCCCTTTAAATGTGCCCTGCTCCATTCTTTGAGTACATCCTAAAATAAACCCTTTTCATGTCTCTTTTTTACTGGCACATCCAGAAAATTCCTTTTTCATGATTATAGTCAGCAAATCTGCAAACTTATTTTAACCACTTAATCTGTCTCTTCAACCAGTCTATTGTTGTTTGCACAGAAAACACCTGCGTGTCTGTTTGTTTTATATTAACTATGTTTTGCATCCTTTTTAATTTGGAGCATTGTATTCGCCTTTGCTTTTTCTAGTGAAATCTAATAACAAGTTCTCGTTATTTTCTTTTATAATTGATGTTTATTTTATTTGTGAAAAATAACCTATAATTTTGTGCTACAATTGATAAAAACTCCTATCCTAAGTACATTAGATATAATTTTTATACTTCTTCAGAACTCAGTGATATTCTTTTACAATACAAAACAGACATATTTGGGGCATTGAGACTGAACAGGAAGGAAGTGCCAAAAGATCTGCAAAAGTAAAAACTGAAAAAGGGAGAAATGTTAGTATATCAGAGGGGAAAAGTCTGTGTTATGAAATGGAAAGACAAAAAAGCTGTCTCTTTATTGTCAATTATTCATAATACAGAGATGAAAAAACTTGAAAGAAGAAACGAAACTGAAAAAATTCCAATAGTGGTCAGTGATTATAATAATTCTATGTAGACCTTTGTCTGAAGAAGAGCAGGTGAAGATTTTTTCCCACATTGTGGGTTGTCTCTTCACACTGCTGTTGGTTTCTCTTGCTGTGCAGAAGCCTTTTAATAAGAAGAGATCCCACTTGTCGATTGTTTGTGCTAGTTCACGGGCAACTGAGGTTTCGTTCATAAAATCTTTTCCTACAACCGATGTCTTCAAGGGTTCTACCTAACCTCTGTTCCAACTGGTTCAGAGTTTCTATTCTAATATTTAGATCTTTAATCCATTTTGATCTTCACCTGCTCTTCCTCAGACAAAGGTCTACTATCTCGAATCTATAAAGAACTTAAAAAGATCAGACCTCCCAAATTTAAAGACCCAATCCGAAAATGGGCATCTGAAATGAACAGACATTTCTCAGACAAAGAAGTAGAAATACCAAATAACTACATGAAAAAATGTTCAACATCACTGGTCATTCGAGAGATGCAAATGAAAACAACCCTGAGATTCCACTTCACTCCAGAAAGAATGGCTGCTATCATGAAATCAACCAATAACAAATGCTGGCGGGGCTGTGGGGAAAGAGGAACCCTGCTCCACTGCTGGTGGGAGTGTAGACTGCTGCAACCACTGTGGAAATCAGGATGGAGATACCTCAAAGAACTAGGACTGGAAGTCCCATTTGACCCTGCTACTCCATTGCTGGGGATCTTCCCCAAAGAATAAAACAATCATACCACAGTGATACATGTGCGCCTATGTTCATAGCAGCACAGTTTGTGATAGCTAAAACTTGGAAACAGCCCAAATGCCCATCAACTGGAGACTGGATAAAGAAAATGTGGGTTTTTTACAAAATGGAGTACTACTCAGCCATAAAAAATGAGAAATTAGAGACATTTATACCTAAGTGGGTGCACATTGAGGCAATACTCTTAAGTGAAATAAATAGTACACACATGTATAAATACCAAATAGTTTCTCTGGTGTGAGAAACTGAAAGTGTAAATAAGGACTAAAATGTATAATAGCTAATGTGAAATAGGAAGAAAAGGGGCAAAGGGGAAGGAAGTGGGAGGGCTAGGGGAAAGGATAGAAGGGAATGGGATTAATATGAGAAAATGGAAAACTAGGAACAAAATCTTTGTAAATAGGGAGGAATGGAGGGGTTGAAGGGAGGGCTGGGCAAGGGTGAAAAATAAGAACCAAGAGAGACTATGTAAAGGTGCAAATTTCCAATGATGAATGTCATTATATTGTATACCTAAAATGTACCAATGATTAGAATGAATAATCGATCATGCAAAATAGGAAGAAAAGGTCCAAAGGGGTAGGGATAGTGGGAAGGGCAGGGGAAAGGAAAGAAGGGAAAGGAAAAATGATGAGAAATGGAAAAAACGGAAATAAAGTCTTTGTAAATAGGGAAGGGTGGAGGGGGTGAAGGGAGGGCTAGGAATGGGGAAAAAATAAGAACCAAGATGCATTATATAAAGGTACAATTCCCAATGAGAAATGTAATTGTGTTGTATACCTACAATGTACCAATAAAAGAATTTAATAAAGTGCAAAAAAAAAAAAAAGAGCAGAGAAAAAAAAGATGAAAAATAAATGTTGGGAAGGGTGTGGAGAAAAAGTAAAAAAAAAAAAAAAAAATTCTATGTGTTGTGCTGACAGAGTTGACCAACATCTAACAATCTATTCTATAATCAAAAAGCAAGGGAAAAATATTATTACAAAATATTTATGCACCTTCTGGACCAAACAATATGGAACTCATTTGTTATTTATTCAAAACAAAGGAGTTCAAAAAATCATTTACAACTTAGATTAGGTCTAACAGACCAAACAACAGAAAAATACAGGATAGCAAAACACCAACCAGGATGTCTATCATCAACGTCTTCACCATTATGTTTAGTGGGTAGATATTTTATTAAAATTACACCACCCACAGAAAAAAAGGAAAGGCCAACACAACAGTATAAAGTGTGTTATTCAAAGAAAGACAATAATGCAAAAAGAATTTGGAAAGAGACTAGACACAATTGTCTAGATTGTAATGTGTTCTGTACTGAATGTCTTAAGATGTACTGTACACAGAAAAATTATAAAAGAATAAATTTGATAAAATTGTTGTTTTTATATTTCACATTATCTCATAAAAATTAATGAAAAAATATGCAATTTTTGGTCATCCTGTATTTAAATAACTGGACTGGTAAGTGGTTAAAAAGGTGAGATAGGTTCCTTATCTCAGCCTTGGGTACTTCACAGATTCAACCAGGTGATAGTGAAAGGACATGGCAGAGGAAAGCTCTTCACTCCAGGGCACCTGGAAAGAGGGAGAAGGAGCTGTGGACAAAAACCATACGCCAAGGTCATGCCTCCAGTGAGCTTCCTGATTTCAGGAGCCCCCACCTCCAAACAGCACTTTCAGCTAGGAACTCATCAATGAGTCAATCCACCGATGACTACAGCGCCCCCATGAGCCAATCTCCTCTGAAAAGCCCCCCATCTGAACACAGGAGACTTCTGAGGGCACTGTTAATCTAAACTGTAACACACAATCATCACCAGCTTCTCCCTTCCTCAGGGTGAGGGGGATCATCTAATCCAATGAGGGGAACGACTGCAGCTGATTCAACAGGTCCCAGGATGCCTTACACTGCTGCAGAAAGTGCTGCGAGAAAACTGCTGGAATATGAGAGCCCTTTCTGGTTTGGTGCTTACTGTCTTAAGCCATTATCAGTACTGAGACTACTCAAAAAGCTGGTAGCAATAATTGAGAACAAAGGTACTTCGGTATGCCGGATGATTATCATAAAAAGTTCAGCTGGACTTAAGTCTTTTACCTTGTTCAGCAAAGCCAGTGTGAAAGGAAGACTTTCTTGACAACAGTCTCACTCAATTTGTCTTGGAGCCATCCAATGCTGTAGCTACCACTTTCCGTCCTGTAGTGGAACTGACCTGTTGCCTGTCCCTGTGGGGATCCACCCTCAGAGACCTCTCTGTAACTACTGGCTCTTCTCCTGTCTCCTGAGCCTCTTACCTTGGCTGCTCCAGGCTCAAGCGCCCCAGACTCCACACCTCTCTGCAGGTACTGATTCTCTCCTCCCTTCAACTGACAGCTGCTTCCTTGCTTACTTCAATTCCTTCATCTGCCTTCAGCCCACACTACTCTACCAGGATGACACTGCCAGAACCAGCCATGGCCTCCTGACTGTAAAACCCAACGGATGCTACAGAGTCTCTCTGGCCTCTGGCCTGTGAGTGTCCATGTCCCTCTTGGGCTCCTCTCTACCTGGTCTCCTTTCCTTCGAAGAGCTGATCTTTTCTTGCCAGTCTCTAAATGCCAGCCCTGCCCTGGTGCACATCCCAGGGCTCCTGGCCTCTGTCTCTACACCAGGCCTCATTACTTTGGATACTTACACTACAGAACAGAGCACTAGCCGGCACCCACTGGTTCCCATGGGCAGATATATATCCTCTACTTCCTTGTGGAATCCTTATGACTTAATAACAGTTACAACTTTATGACAGATAAGTCCTCTTAACATGCCCACACCACAAAGAAGGAGAAGATGGCCTAGAGACGTAAACATTACTGTGTCTATACAGCACAGCCCTGGCATGAGCCAGTCTCCAGGACTCTATCTGACTTCTGTGCCACTCTCTTCCCACAGGTGCCCTAGCGCTAACAAACCCAAGGCCAAACTGCCCCTCTTCCCTTCACAAACCTTCTTCCTGCTCCTTATCTTAATGATGGGCTTCCAGTTCCCATAGCACCCAAACCACAAGGCTCTTGGCTGTGCCCTTTCCTTTGCCTCTTTGGATGCTCAGGCCTGGGAAGAGAACTCTCTCTGCATTCTACCACAGCCTGTCCACATTGGCACTGCTGTGTCAGTGAGGCTGTCTCTGCCCAGACCAGTCAGAACAGATCCCTGATCACTCCCTGTCTATCACCACATTCCCAGCCAAGCCAATCTCAATGTAAATAGCTAGGAGGCTTTTTGTTTTTCAGTTTTGTTTGCTTCTTTGGAGACTCACTAAGTAACCCAGGTCAGCCTCAAACTTGCAGTGATCCTTCTGCCTCAGCCTCCTGAGTGCTGAGATTACAGGTGTCCACCACCACACCCAGCTCTCTTTTAGTTTTTAAATGAAATTCAGGCTGCTCCCTAGTTAACAGCCAACCCAAGGCCCTCAAATTAAGAATGCAGGTCTGTCTGCCTGCTGCTTGTCTCTGCCCCAGCAGCTCTTACAGCAGGCTGCAGGGGTCCCCAGAGGCTGTGTGAAGGCATGGATTAGGGCCCACTTCCAGCACTCCTGATTGCTGGGTCTGTGCCATGACTCGCAACTCTTAAGCCTTGTCCAGGCAATGTGATGCTTCTGATCTGGGGACCTCACTAAGAACACACCATGCTCCAGCCACGCTGCAGGTCCACAAGATCTTTCAACTTACAGTGGCCTTCCTGGCCTCCATGCTCTCCTGACCTACACTTGGCTGACTACTACTCTTCCTGCACATCTCTGTCAGAGACTAGTCCTCAAAGACAATACTTTCCCAACCTCAGTGCTCTGGCTGGCTGCTACAAATGCTGACTTATAACTTGGTGTGATGGCACACACCTGTAATTCCAGTACTCTGGGAGTATGAGGCAGAAGAATAGCAAATTTGAGCCCAGACTAGGCAACTTAGCAACATAGTGAAACCGTGTCTCAAAATAAAAATTTAAAAGGTCTTGGATGCAGCTCAGTGCAAAGGCCCTGGGTTTAATCCCCAGCACAAAAAACAAAACAAAACTGGCTTACTCATGCACAGGCATCCAACTCAACTGTGAGCTCCTGCAAGCAATGACCCTCTGTTTTTTGCAGAAGGCCAGACCAGAATACATTCAACTTAGCCTAAATTTCACTCCTTGGGAGAGAGGAGAAGGTTGCTTTTGACAGTCCCTGAGTGCATAATGTTCTAAACTGGTACTGGCTCTATCAACTCACTGGGAAGGACACTGTCAACTCTCCCCTTCGGAAGCTGTTGTAACTAAAATGACACTGCTTAGAATTCAGCCAAAAGTTATGTGCTATACAGACCTTTGCACAGGAGAAACTCCTAGTTTCCACCTGCAAAATGATAAAAACTGAATTAGGCTGACTTGATTTTTCATTGTCTATATAAGATTTCATCTGAAACTTTGGTAAATTCCAGGGAAGATACAAGAAAGAACTTGGTAATAAACACGAAGAAAAATAACTAGTTTTGGAGAGTTGGGGTACAGGTAAAAGAGGCATTTTAATAAAAACCAGGAGCTAGAGTATCCTACAAACTGTGTTCCCACCTCACCTTTGTGACTGCACAACAGACATGGCTGTATTTCTTTCTACCTAAGGAGGACCAAATGTAGCACACACGGGCTGGAAAGGTCACTTATCATGTAAACAGCATCTATACCCACCCCAACTCAAGTGCAGCTGTTATAGACAGCTAAGTTAGGTTAGGCAGTGAGACAGGGCTAGGCCTTCGTGGGAGTCAGTACAAAAGATACAAACGCATTACTACAACTCTTCACACTGTTGGTGGTTTCTCTTGCTGTGCAGAAGCATCCCCCCCCATTAAGTTTATTGGTCCATTTTAGGTATAAAATACAGTTACATACATCATTGGGATCTTGTACCATTACATGAGTATCTTGGTTCTTATTTTTTTCCCCTTCC
>NW_004624850.1:6142135-6190663 GCF_000247695.1 Heterocephalus glaber | reverse complement strand
ACTGGTGCAACCACTGTGGAAATCAGTATGGAGATACCTCAAAGAACTAGGACTAGAGGTCCCATTTGACCCAGCTATTCCTCTGCTGGGTATCTCTTCCCAAAAGAATTCAAAGCATCATACCACAGTGATATATGTGCAGCCATGCTGATAGCACAGTTTATAACAGCTATAACTTGGAAACAGCCCAAATGCCCATCAATTGGAGACTGGATATAGAAAATGTGTTTTTTTAATAAAATGGAATACTACTCAACCATAAAGAATGAGGAACTAGAGACATTTATAGCTAAATGGATGCACATACTCTTATGGAGGCCATACTCTTAAATGAAATAAATAGAACATATGTGTAAATACCGAATAGTTTCTCTGGTATAAGAAATTGAAAGTGTAAATAAGGACTAAAAGGTGTAATAGATAACTGTGAAATAGGAAGAAAAGGTCCAAAGGGGAAGGGGAAGTAGGAGGGGTAGGGGAAAGAAAAGAAGGGAAAAGAATAAATATGAGAAAAGGAAAAAATGGAAGCAAAGTATTTATAAATAGGGAGGGGTGGAGGGGTTGAAGGGAGCACAGGGGAATGGGGAAAAATAAGAACCAAGATATATCATGTAAAGGTACAAATTCCCAATGATGAATGTCAGCATGCTGTGTTGTTTTTTGTTTGTTTTTGGTACTGGGGATCGAACTTGGGACCTTGCACTTGAGAGGCAGGTGGCAGAACCACTGAGCTAAATCCCCGGCCCTATCAGCATGTTGTATACCTAAAACTTACCAATAAACTTATTGACAAAAACAGAAAAACAAAAACCCACACATTACAACTTTGCATCTGTTGAAGGTCAGGCTTCAAGATAGAGACAGAATGATCCAGCCTACGTGCCTCCCCAAGGGATAAACAATAAATCAGATTATACTATAATTGGTGTCACCTCGTTCAATAAAGCCTAGATAGACATCAGTCAGCCAGATGGGTGACCAGGACCTCCCGATCCATCCCTTTCTAAAGAAAGTCCTTGTTCTTTCCATGCATACTTGCTACATGACCTGCTTCCCCATTAGATCAATATAACCTAAGTGGCTATACTTGCAATCTTATTGGTTGATCATAGTTTTGACCCCTGTTGTACCCACTTGAAATTTTGTTCTATAAAACTTTCTGAGAACAAAGTGTGTCTGTGGCAACCCACTTTTAGGTCCCCTCCTGTCTCTCAGGAGCTATTTCTCTCAATAAACTTTTCCTACTCTTAACCTCAACTGTTCCTTAAAATTCATTCTTCAATTTTGGGTTTTTGTTTGTTTGTTTTGTTTTTTTTGGTACCAGGTATCAAACTCAGGACCTTGAGCTTTTGAGGCAGGTGCAGTGCCAATGAGATAAATCCCCGGCCGCACTCTTTGATTTTGGAAAACACACACTAGATATATCTGACATCTAGCAGGTTGGGAGTTATATTATTTCCCCTATGTAACAGTTTCTCACCCCTTGGCCAGGTTCCTGCTCTCAGACACAGTCATGTCTTTCCAGTACTCCTTTCAAAAGCCAGAAGCAAGACGCAAAGCATTGCCCAAGGCTTGCTTAGGTTAAGATATTTTACTGGAAAAGTCATAGAGGTTAGCCCATTCTCTAGGGCAGATTTAACCTGACGTCCATTTTGAAACCACGTCAGAAGTGTTTACAATACTTTGGTTTGTCTGAATTATACAAAATAATCTTTTATACATTGAGAAAAAGAAGAAACTGAGCCTGTAAATCCTGAGAAGAGAAGGCTGCTCTGTGACTAGAACTTCCTATATGCTGGGCTCAGCCTACACCAGAGCTGCTGCAACAGCAATAATTTTGTACACAAAAAAAGGCAAACAGAAAACATCATTAAGCTTGTTTTTTACTATTCCCAAAGGACAGATACATCTTTCCATTTTGGAAACTCTTTTCTATCCAAATAAGACTTGCTTTTCCTGTAAACAAAATCATGAAATCATTTCTACTCCCAGCCTGTTGCTCCTAACACCTCTGCCTAGACCAAGTGTACACACCAACACCAAATGCCATGTCCCTCCCTCACAGGGTGGGGCAAGAAAAGGGGTAACAGCAATGTTGGTTTTAACCCCTTCGTTATTGGGATGTTCCAATTTGATAACAATCCTAACTTTAAAAAAACTGTTTGTCCTGTGGTTCTATAACATTTTCCCATTTCTGGATTAGTCCATAATTGTGTGTGATTTTAGTTCTTAAATTCCTTTTGAACACATATTTGAAAACAGTAACCCATAAACATGTTCACAACAGGGCCATAATTCATATGTCTCGCTGTTAAGTGTCTTGAATCACCAGTGGTATATGGATGACTCTTCCATCAGGTGGCTTTTTTATTAGTAAAAAGACAGATGAAAGCAATTAGATATGTTTATACCACTAGTGGTACAAGCCACTTGATGGGAGAGTCATGCATGTACCAGCAGTGGTTCAAGCCACCAGGAACATGTTAAATAGATATTTAGGAGGGGCTTCATCAAGAAGGCTTATGATGGCTAGCCTCATCACAATGCCGCCTCAAAGTTTTCCTGAGTTCATGGAATGTATGCTGAGCGGAAATGAGAGAATAACAAAGATGAAGGGCAACTAACCAACTTTCAAGGTGGCCAGTATGCATGGGGTTTCTCCAACACTGTCAACTAGGGAGACCGACAGTGGCAGAGCAGATTCTGCCTCTTGATCTTTGAGACTCTTCTACATCCTAAAATGCGTAAGGTTTCATGAAGTGATTTAAGCTGTGATTACCATTAAGGAGACTAAAACACAGACCCAGAGATAGCATGAAAGGCAAGAGTGACAGTGAAGCCAGGGTGCGTTGGTAGGTGAGTAACTCCAAGGTTCCTTCCTTTCTGGCCACAATGCCATCTAGCACACGTAGCACACACTATGCATACCACACATAGTGCAACACCACTCCCTAAAGGCTGCTCCAAGACAGTTACCCACAGTGAGGACCTCTGCAGTCCCTGCACACTAGTTCAGGGCCAGGGCTAAGGCCATGCAAGTGAAAGAGGCTCTAGTACTGGGTCCCTACTGGGCAGTCTGCACATTAAATGAGCAGTTCCAGCTAATCAGACTGACGTAGTCTGCTGCTTACCTAACGGGACTAAGAGACCAAGTTTCTCTCCCACCTGAGCCTGAAATTCAACCACCAGAGTTACCATTTTTTAAGGAATCCCTTGCTAAATACAAACACCCTTGAAACAGTTATATTTTAAGCATATATTCAAAACATATTCACTATCACCTGATTCACACCAAGAATCCTGCTAGGTGCAGCAAAATGCCACTCTGACATCATTTCAGCTCAGCTCTCAGCCCTGTGAGGAAGGATGTCAGATAAGAAAGTACAGGGCCAGGGATTTAGCTCAGTGGTTGCGGCACCTGCCTCACAAGCGCAAGGTCCCGAGTTCGATCCCCAGTACCAAAAAAAAAACAAAACAAAACAAGAAAGTACATGAACAAACACGCAATGCACAAGGGCTAAGACTAAGGACGGAAGTCATCACATGCTTAGACTAGGAATAAGAAAACTGGGTGGCACTTGTTTTAAGGACTTCAGGGAGAAACAGATTTGATCAGGCTTATTTCCACAGTTCAGAAGGAAGGCCTACATCAGAAAAACAGGTTTTATATTTGTTGATATAGATTCAGTTTATCAGGCACTGCCAGGTGAACTCAGGACTCCAATGTGTAAAGGTCAGCAGAGAACCAGAGACCCAGAACAAGGGGAAATGGGGTAACCCCAGAAGCCAAATCTGCATGACTCCAATCAGCAGGCAGTATTTGCTAAAAGAGCAGAGAGCCTTAGTGAGGAAACAAGAAAAGCAATGGACTCAATGCAGGGCAGGTGAAAGTAAACTTTATTAAGTAGAAGCAGGAGAAAGGAAACTTCTATATAAAAGAAATGAGAAATGAGGTTAGTGAAAACGTCTCATGATGCAGAACAAAAAGACAAAATCAGGAACCAGAAGATGAAGAAACAATACAAATCCAACTAGTTTGACATCAACCTCATTGCAGTTCTAATAACAGAAAACAAATCATGAAGAGGGAATCTGATAAACATCAAGGACAAACACAGTATCTTCAAACTACCCAAGAGGAAAAAAAGAAAAAAAACACCAAAGAAAGGACCTGAGTCACAACAGCACTCGACTTCAACAACAAATGTGACACAGAAGACAGCAGGCAATCGAAACAGAAAGCAATGCTGATAGGAAGAAAGCAGAGCAGTAGAGACAGGCAAGGCTATTGATCATCAAAACTGAAGCTAGACAAACAGTGGAAACAACTGCATTCATGTGCTGGACAAAGGGCAGTGCTAGGCAGTGACCCCAGAGGGAAGGAAAACAATGTTAAACCACCATAACTCAATTTTTTTCTAGAGGCAGTGTCTTGCCTGCAGCCTCATGAAAAATAGAGATCCAGCTCTCTCACCAGGATCTTCAGGGCAGAGTATCAGGGAGCAGGAGCAGGAAGGAGCAGGAGCAGGCACTGTGGCGAGAGCGAGCACCTTTAAAATGCTGGCTATATTGTCATATTTTCATGGCTGTGATAAAATATCCAACACTGATGTTATGGTTCAGACCAAGACCCCAAAATTCTCACATGCTCAGAGGTGATTGGAAGGTGATTGGATCAAGGAGGCACTATAGCTGAATGTGGTATTAGGAGGGGGGACCTGGTCCGAAGAGGCAGGTCACTGGGGGGCGTGACCTGGAAGGGTGTATTTCCCTCCCTGGGTCCTCCTTTCTCTCTCTGCTTCTAGGCTTCTATGATGTAGCAGCTTTTCCTCCACCATGCCCTTTCAACATGCTGTTTCCGCCTTGGACCCAGCCAACGATGGACTGTAACTGTGGTCCTAAATAAACACCTTTTCCTTTAAATTATAAGTGTTGGGTACTGTGTTTCAGCAACAGGAAAGTGACTAAGACAACTCACAAGTTTAAATGGTTTGCCCATCGAGTTTCATAGGACTTAAGTCTAAATACGACTGACTGACTCCAAGGCAGAAATGCATGGTGGAAGAGGATAGCAAAGGGAAGGGCAGGAAAGGAACAAAAATACACCCTTCCAATCATGCCCTCAGTAATCCACATCTTCTGACCAGACTTCATTTCCTAACAGCATATATAGCTATGAACTCATCCACAGATCCACTCACCTTCCAACCACCTCTGGACACATGAAACTTTCAGGAGACATTTTAGATCTAAATCATAACACCGGCTAAAGACAAAGCTGTCCAAGTGCAGAGCAGTACACCTACTGGGAGCTGACCAATAACTGGAAGGTGCACAGGACTGAGGACAGTGGTGTCCCCAACAGCCAATACCCTGGACACTCAAGTGACAGCCTAGGAAAGTCCTACCTGAAGACTGGGACACCAGCTCCACAATTAAAATGACAACAGACTCACCTTGAGGTTAAAGCTTAAAGATGAGGCTTGGAAGGACTGGGAAAATTAACTTAACACTCTTCTTAGCATCCAAATGATCCAGCACACAATCAAAAATGATTAAGTATGAGAAAATGCAAAAGATGAGGACACCTTATAAAGAGAAGTCAACAAAAGCCCAGAGGAACTGTGAATAGAACCAGGACAGAAAAAGTTTGTGATGCAATAAAGCTCAAATTATTTCAAACATGACAGAAAACAAATACAAAAAGTTTAAAAAACCCACAAAGGAACAGAGAGCAATCGATAGCAAAACTCTTCTTAACCAAACCAGTGACCAGAAGAAAACCTTACAGACTGCCAAGAAAAGATGCATGACACCTGGTGAACAGCAGTAAGAACCACCATCATCTCATGAGAAAGACACAAGCCAGGAGAAAATACAGTAAAACCTTTAAAGTCCTCAACAACAAAAAATATACCTAAACTTCCCACCCATAAAACTGTATCACAAAAATTAAGATAAAACTGGGCCGGAGATTTAGCTCAGTGGTGCCACCACCTGCCTCACAAGCGCAAGGTCCTGAGTTCAATCCCCAGTACCAAAAAAATAAAAAATAAAAAATAAAAGCAAAGGCATTTGGGTGGTGGCTTTTAAATGGTTAGAAAAAATAATATTTTAAGATTTAGGAATATCATATAAAATTCAAATCCTACCACATGGGAAAACAAGGTAAGTAAAGGTTTATCAGTGTACAGTCACACTCACGCATCAGCACTATCTGTGGCCACTCCTATACTACAACTGCAGAGCTGGGCAGCTGTGAAGGGCTAACAAGGTAGGGGCCTAACAATCTGAAACACTTATCATCTGGCCCTTCACAAAAAGTTTGCCAACCCCTGGTTTAAATGGAAAATAACAAATCATGTAATTAGGGATTTAAAAGGGGGATAATCTAAAAGGCTATATTCTCTATGCTTCCATTTACCAAGTGTTCTCAAAATTAAGAGAAGCACAGCGATGGGGAATATATCAGCTGCTGCAGAGCATAGGGGGCAACAGGGAACAGCACCACTGTGTTGCCACCAGGTGTGTATCTTGACTATGGAGGAGTTTTAAGAATCATAACATGATTGGGGCCGGGGATTTAGCTCAGTGGTTTCGCCGCCTGGTGCACAAGCACAAGGACCCGAGTTCAATCCCCGGTACCAAAAAAAAAAAAAAGAATCATAACATGAAATAAAAATGACCCAACCCACCCAAGCACATGTAAAAGTGGCTAAAAATGATTGAGGCCTGTAGCCTAGTAGACAATACCATGCTGTGTCAATTTCCTAGTGTTGATGTTACACTTTAGCCACAGAACTCATCTCTTGAGGGGACCCGCGTGAAGGTACATGGAAATCTATGGACTAATTCTGCAACCTCCTTTGAGTCTGTAATTATTTCAAATTAAACAGTTCTTAACAATTTACATAAGACAATAGCAAAACTACTAGGAGAAATCAAAGTATAACGATAAAAGGTTTTTACATTTCACAAAAGGTAGTATAATATTATCTGAAGGAAAATTGTGATGTTAACATACATAGTGTAAACTCTAAGAGCAGTGGTGGTGAAACTTAGAACTTTCAATGAATACAAACAGCTTGCTATGGCATGGTGCCACAGGTCTGCCACCACTATCCTAGAGTAATCACTAAAAAGAAAACAATGGGAAATCTAATACTCCAAATGAGAGTATAAAACAACTGACATGTATTTAACAAACTCTAAAAGTCAAAAAAGAAGGAAATAAGGGGGAAAAGTACAGAGCAAAGAACAAAGTGGAAGACAAACCCAAAATGTCAATAATTACATTAAATGTAAACAGTCTAAACCAGTAATGGTGAACCTTTTAGAGCTTTCAATGATATAAACAGCCACTGTGGTGCGTGTGCATAGGTTCACCACTACTGGTCTAAAACACTCCAATTAAAAGACAGAGTTATTTTAAATTTTTTCTTTTAAAGACACTGCTAGGCTGGACATGCTGTTAAAGAACAGATGCACTTTAAAAACAGATATAAAGATTAAAATGAAAAGCACAGAGAAAATATATGCCATGCAAACATTAAGTGAGAATACTTGATGCATATATTGATATCTGACAAAGCCAACTTCAAGACAAGGAGTATTCCAGAATTTTTTTTAAAAGGAAATTTTGAGGGCCGGGGATTTAGCTCAGTGGTTCTGCTGCCTGCCTTGCAAGCACAAGGTCCCAAGTTCGATCCCCGGTACCAAAAGAAAAAAAAAAAGGAAATTTTGAGGGCCGGGGATTTAGCTCAGTGGTCTCGCACCTGCTTTGCAAGTGGCAAGGTCCTAAGTTTGATCCCCGTACCAATAAATAAATAAATAAATAAATAAATTTAAAAAAAGGAAATTTTGAGAGGACTGGATCATGGCAGGTTAGAGGCAAATAGCACTCACAAGCAGCTCCAGGATATTCATCCATACCAAAAGGTGGATATGAGGAAGCAGGGGAACCACAGGAAATGATTGGATTGCAATTTGAGTGAGCAAGCAACCAGTCACAACTATAAAATATTGATATTAGAAAGTAAAGTACCAAAAGTAAAACATACTGACAACAAATAGCAGCTCATTTGCTCAACAAATAGCAGCAGGATGGGGAACCTCCCTTGTGGGGTGTGATCAAAGAAAGAAAGCCTCAGCACATTCTTGTGGGTGCTGAGTTTGCTACTGAACAAATATACCCCAAACAGAGATGATCTGAGGTCAGTCAAAAATGACCAGGGATAGGAGTGACAATTCTCACCATTTCCCTGCATTTAGACATACTGTCAGGTATGGGAGCCATCTTAAAGACCACTCTGTCTCTGCTTCTGCATCAGTAGACCATGCAAGAAACAAATTTATACACATCTGGGCCATCCTAAGTAATTCCCCTGCCTCAGCAGGCAGTACAGGAAAACAGAGAACCCCCTACTTTTTTTGTATCTCCAGGACACAGCCACCATTTCCCTCGAGCTAGGCAGTGCCCAAGTACTTTATCACCATTGAGGGGAGAGAAGCTCAGCCTCCTGGCTGCCCTCAGTGGTTTCTCCTACTTGCACAAAGGCTGTGGAGAACTCTGCACTGAGAGATTTTCACATCCTTCTTTCATCAGGTGATGTCTAACAACAGAAGTCTGGGGAAAACAACTGTGTCCAGTATAAATATCCTCCCCACATTGAAGACAATGTGGATGCACACACTACAACATTCAGACAGTAATAAAGAAAACCAGTAAGAAATAAACAATACTAAAGAGCTCTCAGACAACTCTAAAAGAACCAAATTAAGACTCACTGGACTGAAGGAGGATAGGCCAGGTGTGGTGGCACATGCCTGTAATCCTACCACTTGGGAGGCTGAGGTAGGAAGATCACCACAAATTCAAAGCTAGCCTGGACTACATAATGAGATTCTGTATTATGGCTTGTATCTAGATGTCTCCCCAAAGCCTCACATGCTCAAAGGTGGGGATTTTTGGTGGTGGCTGGATCATGGGTGTATGATGCTGGATTAGGGGGTGTGATACTGGGATTAAGGGTCTGTGATAACTAAATTGGTTTAGCATAGATCTGAGTATGGATAATGGGAAGGCCAACCTTATATATAAGTAGAACCATCCAAAAGGCTTGTAGTCTGGAAGAGTTAAAAAGGAAAGGAGAGCTTGGCGTTGCTGCTTACTGCTTCCTACCTATTGCCTGCTCTGCCATGGACTGTTTCTCCTCTACCATGCCCCTCTGTCATACCATCTTGCCTTTGGGCCAGCCATCTATGTACTGAAACCTCTATAAACTATGAGGTGAAATAGACCTTTCCTCCTTTAGTTTGGTGTCTTGAGTATCTTGTCTCAAGAACGAAAAAGGCAGACATTGTCATGGTTGGGTCTAGATGACCCCCCACAGCCTCATGCAGCCTTAGGCGGGGCTTTTTCAGAGGTAGCTGAATCTAGAGTGTGCGACTGATTCATGGTGCAATGCTAGGATTAAGGGTGAATGATTACTAAGTCAGTCCACTGACTGGTTTGGCACAACCCTAATCCTAGCAGCCTGAATATAATATAAGGGACAGAAAGAGGGTTGTCAGATCCCTTGCTCCACTGTCGCTTCTGCTGTCTTCTGCGTGCAATGAACTGTTTCTCCTCTTCAACGCTCCTCTGCCATATGCCCCTGTGCCTTGGAGCCAGCTGATTATGGACTGAAGTCTCTACAAACTGTGAGCTAAATAAATTTTTCCTCCTTTAACCTAGGGTGTCAGGTATTTTGTCTCACCATGAGAAAAGTAACTAAGACAAATACCCTATCTCAAAAAGCCAAAAAAAAAAAAAAAAGGTGGCAAAGCACAGGCTAATGGCATAGTAAATTTCATACTCACTGAAATTATAGAAAAAATTTCCCAAATCTAGGGAACAAGATGAATATTCAGGTGCTGGAGGCATTCAGAATCCCAAATAGACATGACCAAAAAAAGAACCTCTCCACAACATACCAGTCAAATTGCCAAAAGTCCAGGATAAAGAATTTGTAAAGCTGTTAAGAGAAACACTACATCATTCACAATAACAAATTCATCAGAATAACACATCTCCAAACAGAAGTCGTAAAGGCTAGGTAGGTGTGGAATGACATATTGCAAGCCCTGAAAGAAAATAATTCCCAATCTAGATTACTATATCCTGTTAGGCTACCCATCAAAATCAAAGGAAAAGTAGAGACCTTCCAAGGGAAGTACAAACTAAAGAAATTCATGACCACGAAGCCAAAACTACAGAAAGTACATAAGGAAGGAATCCTAAATACAGAGGAATAAAACAATCAAAACCACAAGACCATGAGAAAGAATAAATCTCACAGGGAGAATAGATGAATGAGTAAGAATCAGGAATGACTCAAACACTAGAAAAAAATGACAAGAATTAGTACATACCTTTCATTAATAAACCCTTATAGTCATAATTCTCCAATTAAAAGACAGATTGGAAAATTGGATCAAAAATTAGGCTTAACTGTATGTTGCCAGCAAGAAACACACCTCATCTGCAAAAACATACAGAGACTTAAAAGTAAAAGGATGGAAGATGATACGCTAGGCAGCTAGAAAATGAAAGCAAGCAGAAGTACCTCTATGAGGTGTGATCAAAAATACAGTGAATGCTTAAATTTTAAAAACTTTTATTACAGTAAAAGATAATATTGCCATCAATGTCCTTCAAAATATTCTCCACTGCTTTGAACACACTTATCCTATTGTTCCTGCCAGTCTGTGAGGCAGTTTTCAAAGTCCTCTTTCATGTCTTTTGTCACACTATTGTGGTTGCCTGAAAGTCTTGAATTGTTTCAAACCATTCACCTTTTTTTTTCTCCCTGTGAGATTTTTGAATCAAGGTCTCACTATGTAGCTCAGGCTGGCCTCAAACTTGCAGCAATCCCCTGTCTCAGCCTTCTAAGTGCTGGGTTACAAGCATGCACCACCATGCCCAGCTGAAACATTCACTTTGTATGGATATAATTCACCAAGAAAAGAGAACAATTGTAAATATATATAAACACTAAGTGCTGGTGTGCCCAGTTTCATAAAACAAACACCATCTGACATAAAGATAGATTCCAATCCAATCACAGTGAGTGACTTCAATATCCCCCTCTCACAAATATATCAACCAGATTTAAAAAAAAAAAAAAAAAACAGAAAAGAAAGAAGGAAACATCAGAGCTAAATTATACTACAGATCAGAGCTGGGTGTGGTGGTGTGTACCTGTAATCCTAGCACTTAGGAGGCTGAGGCAGAAAGACCTCCAGGAGTTCAAGGCCAGCCTGGGCTATATAGTAAGTTCAAGGCCAGTATGAACAACAAAGCAAGACCTTGTCTCAAAAAACAAAAACAGAAACAAAAACAAAAACAAAACTGTACTACAGATCAAAGCAAAATGGACCATAGTTTAGGCCAGTGATGGCGAACCTTTTAGAGCTTCTGATGATACAAACAGCCCACTGCCACATACATCCCATAGGTTCACCACCACTGGTTTAGGCCATAAACCAAGTCTTGATAAATACCAAAAAACCCTGAAATAATAATATCATGCATCCTATCAGATCACAATGAAATGAAACTAGAAATCAATAGCAAAAGAAACCACAGAAACTACACGAACACATGGAGACTACAGTAAAACACTTTTAAGCAATCAGTGGGTCACTGAAAAGATTGGAGAAGAAACTCAAACATTCCTAAAAACAACCAATAATGGAAACAAAACATACCAGAATTAATGGGACACAAGGAAAGTGGCTCCAAGAAGTTTACAGCTATGAGTACCTACATTAGAAAAACAGCAATACCAAATAATAACCTAATGATGCATCTCAAGGTCCTAAAAAAAAAAATCACACTCAAAACTATTAGAAGGAAAGAATAATGAGCAGAGCAAAAGTTAATGAAGTAGAGACTAAAAGAACAATACAAAAGGATCGATGAATCAAAGAGGTGGTTCTCTGAAAAAATAAGAATGATAAACCCTTGGACAAACTTACCAGAAGCAAAAGAAGATCCAAATTAAAACTAGACATAAAAAAAGCAAAATTACAACAGATACCACTAATGTCAAGACAATTATTCAAAACCATTTTGAAAACTTCATTTCCAATAAATTGGAGAACCTAGAAAAAATGGGATGGCTTTCTAGACACATATGGGCTACCAAAATTGTATCCAGATGTTAAAAAAATCCAAACAGGTCAATAACAAGCAATGAGATTGAAATAGTAATGAAAACTCTCCCAACTAAGAAACATCTAGGACCCAATGGATTTACTATTGAATTTTACCAGACCTTTTTTCCTTGAAATAGAAAGGAAAAGAATGCTTCCAAATTCTTTCTACAGAGCCAGCATTAACCAGATACAAAAAGAAAAGAAAGAGAACCACAGACCAGCAATATCACACAGATGCAATCAACATAAATGCAATACACAATAAATACAGATGTAAAAATCCTCAATTCTTATAAACAGAATTCAACAACACATTAAAAAGGTCATATCCTATCACCAAATTGGATTAATTCCAGGGATGCAAGGATAGTTCAATTTACATAAATTAATAAATGTTAATACACAACATAAAAAGAGTTTTTAAAATCCCATATGATCATCTGAAAATATGCAGAAAACACCTCAACAAATTTCAACATCCTTCCAGGATAAAAACCCTGAAGAAAATAGGTATAGAAAGATCTAGCCTCAAATTGTAAAAACCCCATATACAAGAAACCCACAGTCAAAGTACTGAATAGGGAGAAGCTGAAAGCATTTCCTCTAAAATCAGGAACAAGACAAGGCTGTCCACTCTCACCACTTCTGTTCAGTATATACTTGAAACTTTAGCCAGGGCAATTGGGCATGAGAAAGAAGTAAGAATACAAACAGGAAAGGAAGAGGTCAAATTGTATTTTCAGACAATGATTCTTTACATAGAAGACCCTAAATACTCCATCAGAATACTCTTAGATCTAATAAACAAATTCAGGAAAGTGACAGCATACAAAATCAACACATAAAAATCACTGATAATAAACCCAATAAGAAGGAAATCATGAAAACAATTCCATTCATAGTGGCTGCAAAAAATTAAATTAAAAGCCTAGGAATCAACCTAATCTAGAAGGTAAAAGACCTCTATAATGTAAACTGCAGAACAATTAAGAAAGAAATTGAAGACATTAGAAAACAGAAAATAGAAAGACCTCCCTTGATCACGGATCAGCAGAACTATTATTATTAAAATAGCCATATTACCAAATATAATCTACAGATTCAATGCAATCCCTATTAAAACAATAACAACATTCTACACAGAACTAAAAATAATAATCTTAAAATTCACAAAGAAACACAAAAAACCCACAATAGCTAAAGCAGTCCTGAGCAAAAAAAGAAAAAGCAATGCTGGAGGTGTCACAATACCCAGTTTCAAATTATACTATAAACATCCAATGTTTCACAAAGGAGCCAAAAATCATACCTGGAAAAAAGACAACCCCTTTAGCAAATGGTACTGGAAAACTGGATATCCACATGCAAAAAAAAGACTGAAACTAGTTCTTTATTTCTCAATCTGTATTAAATTCAATCAAAATGGTTCAAAGACCTAGATATAAGACCAGAAACTTTGAAAATGCTGGAAGAAAACATAAGAGAAACACTTAAAGCCATAGTCATAGGCAAAGAGTTCCTGAATAGGATCCCAACAACAATAATAATGAAATCAAGAATCAACAAAAAATACTATATCAAACTAAAAAGCTTCTGCACAGCAACAGAGTGAAAAGACAACCTATACAGAATGGGTGAAAATCTTTAATAAGCACTCTTATAATAAAGGGTTAATATCTAGAATAAAGAATTCTAATAACACCAAAAAAAGCACAAATAGCCTAATCAATAAATAGCCAAAATGAATTGAACAAACAATTCTCAAAAGAAGTAGAAATGACCAATAAGTATTGTATATGAAAAAAAAATGTTCAACATCTCTAGCCATTAGGGAAATGCAAAGCAAAACTACACTGAGATTCCATCTCACCCTAGAACAGCTACAAAAGAATACAAAAAATGGCATGCATGGTGTCACACACCTGTAATCCCAGCACTGTGAGAAGCTGATGCACGAGGATCACAAGTTTGAGCCAAGCCTGGGGAACTTATTGGGACTCTGTCTCAAATTTAAAAATAAAATTGGGCTGGGGATGTAGCAAAGTGTGAAGGCCCTTAGTTCAATTCCCAGTAGCACCAGAAAAAAAAGTACAGAAAACAAAGATGCTGGTGAGAATGTGGGGACTTAAACAGTTGATGGGAATGAAAACTAGTACAACTACTATGGGAATCCATGTGACATTCATCAAAAACTTAAAAACAGAAATGCCATTTGATCCAGATATACCACTGCTTGGTATATTCCTGAAGAAATTAAAGATAGCATACTACAGTGATACATAAATACCCATGTTGGGAAGAGAAATTCACAAAAGTAAGCTTGGAAACAGCCAAAATGCCTGTCAACAGATGATGTATAAAGCAAATGTGATCCACATACATAATGAAATATTATTTGGCCATAAAAATAAAATCATGCCATTTGCAGGAAAACGGATGAACTAAAGAATCATGTTAAGTGAAGTAATGCAATGTTCAGAAAGTGAAAGATCGCATATTTCCTTTTACACGAGCAATCTAAAAATAAACAACTAAATAAAATAAAAGATGACTGGAAATTAGAAGACTTTTAGAGATAGAAAAAGGGGTGGGGGGAAAATGAAGAGAGTTAACAGGGATGAAAATAAACAAAATATGATATATGAATGTTTCACAAAATATGTATCATTAATATGGTCCAATTTTAAAGGAAATCTCATAATTTTCAATTTTTTTATGAGGCCAGTTCATTAAGAAACATAATCCTCAACGTATATACATTGAGCAAAAGAGGTTTAAAACAGCTGATGCAAAAGCTGATAGAACTGAAGGAAAAGACTGAAAAACCCACAATAATAGCTGTAGATTTTAACTCCTCTCAGCAACTACACAGAAAATCAGTACACTGTTGATATTCATGGAACACGTACATACTCAACAACTAGAACACACAACATCTTCATGTACACACGAATAATGAACTAAGCCAAGCATGTAATACGGAATACACTCCATTATTATCACCATCAATCAATCAATAGCAACATTTTATTTTCATATCCTAATAATGTAAACTTCATGTTGAAAGCCACAAAGTTAAGGAATTAAAGATCAATTTTGAATGTAGGTTTCAATCTGAGTAATTTTCCTGCTTATGTGGTTATCTAATGAAGTTACCTATACAGCTGTAAATAAATTACATTAACAAAGTATCAAATTTAAGTTAATGACATTTATATAGCTTAATCTCATTTAATGAAATAGTTTGGAAACAATTACAAGTAAATATTATTCTATAATATAAATTTTTTTTCTGAAGAAGTTTCTTTCTTCCAAGTTGGTAGGATCAATGTGCAACTATTTAAGTTAAGAAAGAATATGGTCAGAGAGCTATGTAAGAAAATAGGAAAAAAAAAAAGGACAAACAGAAAACATTTAAGTGTGTAAACAATAAACCAGAGTTGACCACATAGTTTCTTTCATTTCTGTATTTAAACCAGTATAAAACTTTTGCTGGTGCCCAGCTCCTTCAGTCGTGTGGCATTTGCAGTGTGCGGGAGGAAGGAGTACATGCGGGATCGTGTCAGGAGTCTACTAGACCCTGGATTCCATAAACTCCACCACCCCTAAAAGAACAACAGCTTTTTAATCTGGTGATAGTATCACCTCCTTTAGGTTATAACAGTTTACTTTCTGAACTAATAGACTAGTATTAATATATTGGTATGTGTAAAAATAATGGTTCTTAGACAAATGGACCCCAGACATCTTTCACTGGCACTCTGACTTCTATCTCTTGTCTGGATCACACCTTGCTAGACTACATTCTTATCAAAGCCATCTCCAATCAGAGGAGGAAGTACCTCTAAGGTCTCCATCTAGTGCGAACAAGGCCTCAAAAAAGTAACTAAGTGCACTGCACACCACTGAGCTCTAAGTACAGTCTCTTATACACTATTCCTAGCAGCAAGTTATGAGGTCCTGGGTAACTAACTTCACATGTGGGGCTCTCCTGTTATTGTTCTGCACATTGATGTCCCTTCCTCTATTCTTTTTGTTAAGTACACAATGGGAAAAAAATAAACTTAATTACCAAAACTCTAAAGGAAAATTGTGTTTATATTTTAATATATGATGCCCTAGATTTTGTAAAATTTTATGAAAATCACATTTTGAAGGGCGTCTAAATAAGCATTGTTTTCATCTAGTAATAAATACACCCTATAAGCCTACAAAAGGGAAGTTTTCTCATTTTTTCAAAAGCACAAATCCTAAGGCATTAAAATATGACATTTCATAGAAACAATACATTCCTCATTAATGACCTCTGATCAACTGCTCGCTAATTAGATATAGAGGCCCCTGGCACTAATCCTTAAATTTTCACAGATGTGAGTGGTATTTGCAATTACAGATCTTACAGAGAAGCAAAACCAATTTGTCTCCTTGTCCTGAGAGAAGGCACTCAACTTCATCAGTCAGCTTCCCAGAATTCAACTCCAACCTAACTGTTACAAAGACAGACCAAGAGCACTCACTTTGGCAGCCTCCCAGTAAGATTGAGTAGACGCGCTGGCGGACAGGGCGGTAGATGAAGGCCTGGCTGGGCAGGGCTTGGTCCAGCTCATCTTCTAAGGTGTTGCTGCACTCGATCTCTCCACTGCTCATGATGTTGTACACCAGGTAGCTTTCTGCATGGACATGATGCATTTGAGCAATCTGTGCAAAATGAAAATGCAGTGGGTTTCTCCACAAAAACAGTGATCTTCAAACAGAAATGTTCAACACTTTCATCACACGCCAGTTTTATTACAGCACCCAAGTAACTGCCTTCAAATTCAGGACATTAGTGGCATGTGTGTTACTTCCTTTGGACTACCACGTTCTATCCTCATTTGTATTGCTCTTCCTCCACTGTCTACCTCCAGTCTGCCAGTCTTACCATATTTAGCTCTATAGTACCTCATCATTTTGTCTACATGAGGCCTCTCAGTAACCATGTGCTTGCTAGCTAATTTCCACCAGGGCTGCCACAAAAGGCTCCCAAATGATCCCAGATCCAGTTTCTCCCCCTCCCAATCTATCTTTCACCACCACCACACTGTCTTCTTGGAAAAAGGTCCATTGCTTCCCTCCTTGAGACGTTTGAATGGCTACCACAAATTCTTCACTGTGACATTCTAGTCCCCTCTGTTTCCTTATACTGTAAAAACCATTTCATCCCCATAGAAAATGCTACACTGCAGTCTCAGTGGTATATTTTCATGACTCCTCAAGAACAAAACTCTCCCACCTCCCCTTGCACTCCAGGAAAAAAATTCCCACACAGAACATCTTTCCCCACCACAGCTTCCAACCTCCTACTCCACAACCAAAGGTACTTGCTCCATGAACTTTCTACTCCTCCCCCAACTAGAACTACCCAACTCCTGCTCCTGAAGCTCAACTGTTATCTTGCCTAACCTCTCCTATCAAAGCTATGAACCATTTGGGGCTAGACACTATACCACACTCCTTCATTTGGTCATTCAACAGGCTTGTTTTGAGATGAGGTCTCCCTGTTTCCCAGGCTAGCTTTGAATTCTTGGCTTAAGTGAGCATCCTGCCTCAGTTTCCTGAGGAGCTGAGACCACAGGTATACCACCATGACTGGCCTCAGTAATTGTTTATTGAGCAAAAACCACAAGCCAACACATCTCCTTTTGGATGCCACATGGAAGAAAATAAGATATGTGGTTTAAATTAATTCCACTTCTTCATTAAATAAGCAGTTATGATCACAGGATCTATAATAACCTATATACAGGTTTTATTTTCCTGTGGAGAACATTCTTATTACTTGGGAATAAATTAACATTAATAAATTAAATTCAGAATTCAAATCCAATCTTCCAAAAGCATTTAAAATGTGATGTTAGGATGACTTAAGCTAGCAAAAACTATGAATCAGGGCTGGGGATTTAGCTCAGTGGCACCGCACCTACCTCGAAAGCACGTCATGAGTTCGATCCCCGTACAAAAAAAAAAAATCTGAATCAGTTTCATTTATGTATACTTAGGGAGTCCTCATTAGGTGGATTCATTATTGTAGACCTGAGCCAATCTTGCTGTCCCACACTTTCATCATGTAAACCATGGGTTTAGTGAAAAATGCCAACTCACAGGGCTGCTTGAGGGTGGGTGAGGAGTGCTGCTCAGTTGGTCAGTGTCAAACCATTAACCAAGACTGCCCAAATGCCCAGCTCTCTTCAGAACCCAGACCACAACAGGATGTCTACTGCACTGCTACAGTGTCTTCAAACCAAGGTAGATCTGTGAATGGCTTTATGATCAGTAAACTCAGTTTTAAGTAAGAAAGGGAGCAACGGAGGGATGGGTTAAAAGAGTTAGGTTGTATTGCAGAACCAAAGGGCCCTCACTTGATGCTCTAACCAGGTGACGATGATCACAAGTGACCAATGCCGCTGGCCCTTTCCATACAGACTGTGGAGATACAAACTATGTATTTCATATAAACTATGTATTTCATGATCCCTTTATAGCAGAAATGCTTCCAAGTTGTTCCTATTCCATTTGCCATTTCTGATTCCTTTCATTTCAAAGAAGTTGACATTTTTACAGATGTACCAAGAAATCTTTAATTTTGACAACCATACAGAATTTGAGATGTTAACATTCACTCCTGGGGACACAAAGTGTTCAGTTAAGTTCTCTACAACTAATGATTTTAAATTCATCAATTAGGTCAGCATGCTCTAAGTGCTTTTTTTTCTACCCTTCAATGTTATACATACAAGCACATTATACTTGCAAAATCATAGTCACCTAATCTAAAAGACTCTAAAGCAAAATTAATGTAGCTTATCAAGCATTATGAAAACTACATTATTTGCTCTTCAATCTCATGATTTTTAAAACACTCTGACATGGAAAAAACACAGGTGTGTGGACACAGTTATGCCCTGACACTGCCCTGCACCGTGGCCTTTCCACCTAAGGCATCTGGCGCAACTCTACCATGTTCAACCACTCAGACTGGAATTATAGCTGCCTATGAGACAAGGTTGCAGGACTCTACTGCAAAAAAGTTTTTAAAGAAGAGATGCGAAGGCAACCTAAACTTCAAAATTGTTTCTAAAGATACAATTAAGTTCAGTAAATGTGAACAAGGCATACACATGACCTACTATGTTACACAGCACCTGCCTATCTGCCCACAGACAGGCCTCAGATGACCTTCCAAGGTTCATTCCTACTGCCAACTCCTCAAACCCTTGTGAGTGGCCTCTAACCTCCAACTGGCTGCAGCATCTGACTATAGTCACCAAAGCGGCTGTCAACCCAAGTGCTTCTTGTCTAGCCCAAGCCCAGCTTCCTGACCACTGTCTCTACAGCACTCACACTCCAGGGCCACTCTTCTATCCTTTTTTTAATTTTTAAAATAACTTTATTATCAAACATACACATATAAAAAATTAAAACCATTCAGGGCTGGGGATTTACCTTAGTGGTTTCGCCACCTGCTGCGCAAGCGCAAGGACCCAAGTTCGATCCCCGGTACCAAAAAAAAAAAAAAAACCATTCAAAGAAGAACAATGCAAGGGGAAAAAAAACTGCAATAATATTCAAGTACAGTAGAACTCAACCAAAACAAAACTGAAAAGCACTTAAACATTTTTCCATATAACTTAAAAAAGGATCTCAAGCACCAACAAGACACCAGAGGTGTGATTTGTTTCAGAAAGATCCCCAAAACCAACACTGAACAAACAGTGGTCTGGAAAAAAACTCCAGTTAGCGGACTCCACATAAGCCAAACTTCTCCCTAATTTAAATTTCGATACAGTCATATGACAAGCGATGGAAACACAATCCAAGAAATATGTTATTAGGCCATTTCATCATTCTTCTATTATTGAAAGCTGTCTTCTTGGACTCTTGGTGGTCATTTTCCTCACTTTCCTTCTCTCTTTGTGGTTTCTTAAGTCTCCATCCTACATGCTCTTCTATTGAGGTTCCTGTGAGATGTCAAAGAACATTCCTAAATGCCTGCCTCCTGTTAGTAAAGAACTTGAGGCCCGTACCTCACTGCATGGACATGTCACAGTGCCATGTATCCCACTCCCTTGCACTGGGGCTCAGCTAATTGCCTCCTCCTCTCTCAGCTAATGCAACTACTATCCCTGGTGCCCAGGAAAGAACTACATTCACAGCATGACCCCCCTTACTGGTAGTTTCACTTCTGAAACACTGTGAGGTTGTTTCTTCATTTTCTACCACCATTTTCCTAATTGTAGCTCTTTCCTTTCACCTGAGCTTTTTCGATAGTCACCTGAAATCTATCCTCTGCAGTATAAACAACCAATGTTTCGTAAAATATCTACCTGATCACATCACCCTGCTGAAAAATATCCAATGCTTCCTTCATAAATATAAAAATTGAGGGCAAAATTTTCATAATTCACAGGATGCCCTCTGTAGTCTCATTCAATCTGTCAGGCCCCAACTCCTTTGGAGGAAATGGGTGAGGTGAACAGGAATGGGACCCATGAAGCATGTAGAAGAGCCGTAGGACAGACCTCCAGCCCAATAAGAATGTGTACAAAAGCATATGCAAATGAGATAGGAAGGAAAGTCAAGAAATAGGAGGCCTAGCATGGTGGTGCATGCCTGTAATCCCAGCACTCAAGAGACTGAGGCAGGAGGATCACCATTAGTTCAAGGCAAGCATGGGCTATACAGTGAGTTCAATGCCAGCCTGGACTATATAGTGGAGGGAGGACAGAGTGATATAGGGACAAGAGAAAGCAGAGAGTGTGCAGGAACACAAGCCGACACCATTTCCCCGGGGTGCCTATGCAGCCCTGAGCTCCGTCAGATGTTACTTCTATAACTATGTATGAGACTAGGAACACATGACTTCCACAGGAATCTGTCCACATTCATCTTACCTTCCCAGGTGTCAATGAACTTCCACACTATCAGAGAAGGTAAACATGACCTTGTTAAGAGCGTGGCATCAAAGGCTGAGGTTCAAACCCTGGCTCTGCCTAGTGTGAGGTCCATGACTAATAGGTCATCACTGGCCTTGGCACAACTTTCCTGTCATGTGAGAAGCCAAGTATCAGCCTCCTCTCAACAGAGCTGTGTGATGATGGAATGAGAAGATGGGAAGGATGCCTCTAATCATTACATACACATATATCTAAGGTGAATTATCTCTGTATAATCTATATTGAACTAATATTTCTATATCCAGACTGCACCAATAAGCTGAATAAACTAAAGCAGTCAGAGTCAGCACCCTGCCCTCTCCACATTTCTTGTCATGATGACATCATTCACTCCTCAAACATCTCTTACTCCTGGGCCAGGGATTTAGCTCAGTGGTTCCACTGCCTGCCTTGCAAATGCAAGGACCCGAGTTCAATCCCTGGTACCAAAAAACCAAAAAATCAAAAAAAAATCTCTTACTCCTGTCAGCACCAGGTCTGTTCCTCTGCTGTGACTCATAATGCTCCTGCCTGTCAACATTTTTGCTTGAAGGTCCAACTCAACCTTCCTCCAATTTCTAGCCCAATTCTTTTTTCCTCCCTTGAAGTACTTATACAAATACTTGAATGACATTTTCACCTGCAACTCTACTAAAAGGGGTATCATATTCTAGATCTTACTGTAATTATTTGTGCTTATTAATAAACTAGCTTATGTGCTAATATGTAAGCAACACAGCTAGGTTAATAAGATCAATATACAGCAGGAAAGGAAGAAGTCACTAAGAAGTTAAAGGTATGAGAAAAAGCAAGTAATTCATTAAACAAAATATTTAATGAGCCACTGTGAGCACAAAGGACAAGCACTGAGAAAATAGACGAGACCCTGTCCTCACCACTGTGACAGTCTAGCAAGAAGGCATTTATCACACACAAGGAAGTCCAACTGCAGGGTGTACCATGAACATCAGGCACACAAACCATGTGTGGTAGTTAAGCTTAACTGTCAGCTTGACTGGCTTAGCAACTGGCTAGAGGTTTAGTAAAACACACTTCTGTTTGTCTAGGTGAGTTACAAAAGCATGACCTTGTCCCTGGCCCGTTCATCTCTGGCACTGTTCCCTTGCTCAGCTTTTCCCAGCTTCCATGAACTCAGCAGCTTTGCTCTGCCAAGCCCTTCTACCATGGTGCTTCTGTTTTGGACCTAGCTAACGAACTAAATCCTCTGGAAAGTGAGCAAAAATAAACTCTTCCTCTGTAAATTGTGTATGTCAAGTATTAGGTCACAACAACGAAAAGCTGAGTAATATACTACTGCCCAATACTTCTCTGAGTGACTCCCAAGCTGTTATAGAAAACTTTAAAAAGCATTAACTACAAAGGTAGCAGGAGCTTTTCAGGAGAAGAGCACATACAAGGCTATAAAGCTGAGAAAAAAAAATCAATGAGACACAAAGCTCTAGAGACACTGGTAGAGGCCAGGTGTTGAAAAGCCATGGCTACAATAAGGCCATTTTTGTCCTAAGAGTTATGAGATGCAAACAAAGGACTTTATTTCTGCACGAAGCATTACAAGTGGACTGCAAAGCTGGAAAGTCTGCTCAGGAAGTGTTCTTAGGGATTGTGATCATCCAGACAAGATAGCTACACTAAGATGATATAAATGGATACTATACAACTTCACAACTCATTTAATAAACAAAAGCAATAAAACTCATGAAGATTGATTTTAAAAATGGGAAATTCCTAGGTGTGCTGCTTGTATAACTAGATGAAACATACTGACACAACGCTGTGAACAATAAAAAGTTCAAGATCATATTTGTTGAGACGCCACTGAGCATTCATGCAGACATATGACTGTAAAACCAGGATAATGGGGACAGGAGTGTGACTCAGGAAGTGTAACATGTATGAGATCATGGCTGTGATCTCTAGTACTGGAGCAAGGGGAAAACCAAGATAATACCTATCTTGCAGAGCTGTTGAGGATCAAAAGAGAAAAGATAAGGACTGTGCCTAATGTAGGACCTCATACAAACAGATGCCTAATAGTGACCCTCCACCAAACTCTTCAAAGGTTCTGTAAAATTCTCAGAATTATTCCTTCCGGTGATTTAGCTCAGTGGTTCCGGCAACTGCCTCCCAAGCACAAGATCCTGAGTTTGATCCCCGGTACCAAAAATCAAAACAAAAAACAAAACAAAAAATCATCAGAATTATTCCCAATATTTTCTTTTTTTTTTTTTTTGATACCAGGAATCAAACTCCGGACCTTGTGTTTGCGAGGCAGGCAGGGTGCCACTGAGCTAAATCCCCAGCCCTCCTCAGAATTATTCCCACCTTAATAAGCTTAACAATCTGACAAGACTCTACTGCTTCCAATTTTTTTCTCCCCTCAAATTCTATGCTTCAGCTTGGATATTCTAATTGTGCTCCATGGTGACAGATTCCAGCTGCTATGTGCTTAGGGTTCCCACAACCTAAGTCTTTGCTTATGCAAAGCAAATACTGGCACCATGAAGATCTGGCTCTGAATTCACTTCTCCAAGGAACTTCCCCCTGTACCTTAACCCACAACTTTCTCTCTCCTTGGAATTCCTACAGCTGTGCTCATTTTACTCATGTGAAGTGGGTTATACTGTAATGTGTTTTCACATCCACAACACCATCCTAGACTCAGAGATTCTTACTCTGTGTAGCCCCTGCAGTCCCTTAACTATTACAGGTAGTAAATCTTCACTAACAAATCTATTAGTGAATATATTTTCAATTATGACATCTTGGATGGGTGTGGGCACATCCACCTACCTTTAAGATTTCAGGATCTGAAACCATGGTTACTTGTTCTTTTATTTCAGGGCCCATATCCATGGGATCTTCTTGTGTAACTTCGGGGTATACACACATGGAAGCTTCCAGATTAAGTTCAGGGTCTGTTCCTACAGATAATTTCTGGTTTATTACAGGGTGTGTACATATGGGAATTCCTTGCTTGGGTTCAGGATCTATATACATGAGAATTTCTTGGTTAGATTCAGCATCTACGCACATGGGAACTTCTTTCTTGGATTTGGGATCTATGCACATGAGAACTTCTTTCTTGGATTCAGAATCTGCACACTTGGGAACTTCTTGCTTAGGTTCAGGATCTGCACATATGGGAACTTCCTCCTTCAATATAGGATCTGCACATATGGGAAGTTTCTCCTTGGAATCAGGATCTGCACATGTGAGAACTTCTTGTTTGGATTCAGGCTCTGTACAAATGGGAACCTCTCGCTTGGATTCAGGGTCTGAACTCATGGATATTTCTTGCTTGTCCAACATTGTTACACTTTTGGATTTTTGAAAGAACCATGGAGATTTCTGTCCTGGCAAGAGATACGATGCCACTCCTTTAAAAAAAAGAGCTTTGTTTGGTCCCAAAGGTAACATCTCTTCTAATTTTTTCTCACCTTGATGCAAGTGAAGAACTTTGGATATATAGTCTGATACAGCTAAGATAACATTACCCTTTTTGTCAAAGTTCTCTTTTGAAGATGTATAGGAAGATAAGCATTTGTACCGAAAGCTCTCAAACATTCCCTCTGGTATGATATCATTGCCAAGCAGACAGGCCAGCAGAGGCAGGTCAGCCACATGGAGACCCAGACTCTCACAAAGCTTCTCTCGACATAGCATGACTGTGTCAAGACTCTCTAGACAGAGATCACTAATTGAAAAGTAGGGACAAGTATCATAAATTAAGTAATCGGTGTCTTCTCCAAGAATCCCAAGACAGTTATGCTGGAGACCATAGGAAGCCACCTCATAGTCTGCCTCTTGTAATGAACACAAGGTTTCCTGACCCAGTGCCTTCAGAGCAAACCGTGTAAATATGGCCAGCCCAGAGGGAATAAAGAACATATTTCTGCCTGGCTGCTCCCTACGTGACTTTATGTAATGGAAAATCTTGGATATCTCCCTGTTGTTCTTAAGCCTTCGTTTGACCCACTCTTCTCTTTTATTCTGCTCCACCATGCCATCAAAGAAGAATATCAACTTAATCCCAACAGATGCAAAGGTTTTAACAAAATCTCGCAAAGAAGCATAGTATTCTTGCCACTGGCCACCACAGATCCAAGATTCTGGAGTGTACCAGTATCGGAGACAGCACATGGCATCCACCACGATGGTCGGAGTACAGTCCGGGTGCCTGTTGAGGTGGTGCTCTGCCATCTCTTTGAGGTTGACTACTGTACATACATGTGGGCAGGTACTTTTCACAAACCCCTGCAACCCTCTCACACCCATATCTGGATTCTGCAAAAGATCTGCAAAGAAAAATAAATCCATAATTAGTAACTATGAGCTTATTACTAGACATATAGAACTTTTCAAAGCAAACACAAGGCAATAGCTAATATCCCAAAAAACTGACATCAAGCTAACACAACACACTGGCCAGAAGCCTAAGAGTTTTCAATTAAAACTTTAAGCATACATTAATCACTGGAGCTTGACTTCAAAGACAATAGAGTATAGCAATCTTTTAAGCTTTTCACTAAGACTATTATTTATGATATTTCAATACGATACATCCAATAAGAGGTTAAGAGTTTTCAAAAAAAATTATTTCCCACCTAAGAACTTAAATTGGAGTTATAAGATACACTGAAACAAGCAAAATGTTCTGCCGCCTGCCTCACAAGCGCAATATCCCGAGTTTGATCCCCGGTACCAAAACAAAACAAAGCAAACAAACAAACAAAAAGCAAAATGGATAATACTCCAAATACTTTTGCTGACTGAGAGAAGCCAGACCAGAAAAAGAGCACACAATAACTTGCTTGGTAAAATTCTAGCTCACTCAAAGCTAAGCTAGTCTGTAGTGACAGCAGTTAAGCTGTGTCTGCAATGGGAAAAGACAGGAGGGATGGATTCTGGGGGACACTTTGGAGGTGAAAGATGTGAACTACTCTGATTGTGTTTAAAGTTTCATGGGTGTGGAATATGTTAAAACTTACTACATTGTACATGTAAACACATGTCAAGTATTCCTCAATTAAAGCATTAAAAAAACTACATAAAAATTCACTGTGCTGGGCCGGGGATTTAGCTCAGTGGTTCTACCGCGCAAGGACCCGAGTTCGATCCCTGGTACCAAAAACAAAACTAAACAAAAAAATTCACTGTGCTAAATGTAACATTTGAGATAGTGACCGAATGGAAAACTATCCACTCTAAAATTTTAAAAGATACAAAATAGTCCAAGAGGATTGGGGATTTAGCTCAGTGGTTCCGCCACCTGCCTCGCAAGTGCAAGGTCCCGAGTTCAATCCCAGTACCAAAAACAACAACAACAACAACAACAAAAAAGTCCAAGAGTTAGAATTCAAAATTTGGAAAAAACAAAAACAAACAAAAAACATAGCCAAGCTGGGAGTAGCGACGTACACCTGTAGTCCCAGTACCAGGGAGGGTAAAGCAGGAAGATTGCTGTGACTTTGAGGGCTGCCTGGGCTACATAGTGAGTTCAAGGCCAGCCTAACCTACAAAGCAAGACCCTGTCTCAAAAGATCAAACAAACTAAAAACCATAACCAGAAAACTTTATATAATAAGATGACCTTATACATAAGATATTCTTCAGGCAGGCTACAAGGTCCATCAATGATCAGAAAAAAGTTTATAAAGTTATCTTATACTTCAATGGTACATTTTTTCACTATGGCTTTTCTCTATGTTATCAAGGTGTTGTGTCCTTTGATAAAACACAACAAAAAAATCCTTAATACGCAAACAGCAACACAAAATGAATTATGCCTAAGACACAGGGCTGAGGGCCCAGGTGCATATACACATACACAAACAATCTTTAATCTGTAAAACTCTGATGAGACTCCAGTTTAAAAAAAAAAATCAAAAGTTCCACTTTACAAATGGAGAAACTTGTAAATAAATTATTAGGTTGAGAAAAGGCACTTCTTTTTCAGTGTCGAGGATCTAACCCAGGGCCTCATATATACCAGGCAAGTGGTTCTAACACTGAGCTATACTCCCAGCCCCAAGGAGGTTAGCTGCTTTTTTTTCCCCTCTTATTTCTTAAGAATTTACTGACTGCTAATAGACCTTGACTCCTCATGATACAATATGAAACTGTCTGTAATAACCATTAATAATGGAAATATATAAAAGTTAGGTAGATGTATTACATTTTATGTTGAAATTTAGAGAAATTTCACTTTAATTATTAAATGGACTATAGACACACAAACCCTAAATCACTGTTATTATTGGTATAGAGTTTATTTTGGAACATTGCTAAAGTACCCATTACTGTAGCAGAACTGGGTCTCATAACATGATCATTTCAACTACCAGGAGACCTGCTAAATCCCCAGGAATGGAGCCTATGTTTAGGAAGGTTATACTTTTTTTTCCCCAGGGATGAGGATCTAACCCAGGGCCTCATACATGCCAAGCACTGAGCTATTCCCAGCCCCAGGGATGTTATCCCCTTATTTCTGAAAAATGGTGGTTTTTGTCCCTTAATATTATCACAAGTGGAAGGTGATAAGTTTTGGAAAGGGAATATGAGAACAAAGAAGTTGATTAGAATGGATAGAAAACAACACTTCGAAAAGCTGGACTATTATTCTATGCTTAGCTTTGAATTAAGCAGGCCAAAGGTCAACCTTCCAAATCTGAAGTCTGACTCAGCTTCTATGTTCTCTCACTGTTCCTCACTGGGGTCCAAGACAACTCACAGCCAATCCCTGCAGATTCCTTTTCCAGGAGTTCTTAGGCCAGACAACTCCCAGAGGGGCTGGCTGAACAGCTCATCACAGAAGTCAATAGACATATAGGGAAAGAGAGTTAGGAAGAGTCAAAGCAAACCCCAGCCATTCCCCTGCTAGACCGACATGCCCCATATGTAGCAGCTTCTGCCACATCTGAGCTGGTGCCTGTCCTTGCCAATAAAAAGAGACTTCATTTGGGATTTTTTTTAAGGGACTTTCTACTAAAAATTTAAAGGACAACAATGAATTTCTCAAAGTATTCTGCTTTTCACAAGAAGTCTGGTTCAGCCCTCTGCTTTGATTTTATTGATAGTTTTGCTCCTTTTTCGTCTCAGGAGTGAAAATCTCTTAACTAAAGAAACCTTGGCTTTTCCTGACTTTCCTGTCAATTCCTCACATTTTGAATCACAAATTATTTCAGGAGCGTGGTATGACAATGTGCTCTTCTGTGACATTTCCAAAGAAGAATCTGAGTAGGACAGGACTATCACAGTAGAGGATGCCTTTCAGCATTTCATTACCTGAACAATACTTACTTGGTACAGTTAATGTGGTGTGGAAGAAAATGTCCAAAAGACAGGAAACTAGGTATTACTTCAATGATTCTTTTTTGTCTTCCCTTTATTTTTGAGAACATATATGGAGGCATTTCATTCTCTAAAGAGTTAGTATAGAATGACTGAAAAAACTTAACTTTACCTGTAAATTACACAGGAAATCTTCATATTTAAATAAATGTTATTTAAAAGAAAGCAGTTTATGTCCCATTAGGTAGAAGTTTTATTGCCCAAAATAGTCTGAGATGCTCTAGGCATCAATATTATTAAGGTGAGCCTCTGAGACGCCATCATCTGTCACATCCTAACACCCAGCACAATGTCTCTCACATGTGAAGGGTTCGGTAAGAATAAATGAATGATTTGAGGCCACCCTAGGCAACTTAGTGAGACCCTGACTCAAAATAAACAGAAAGGGCTGGAGATGTAGCTCAGTGGTATAGCACTTATCAAGCATACCCAAGGCCCCGAGTTCAATCTCCAGTGCCCCTAAGTAATAAACATATAAATAAATCAATCCAAGGCCAGGTGTGCAAAGAGAATCAGGAAACCACGTGCTCATGGACTCAAGAGTGTGACCAAAGATAAAGTGCAAAACTGAATCACGGTCCATGGCTACTTACAATAAGGCTTGGGAAACAAGTACCAATGAAGGAAATTCCAGGAAGGAGCTGAAGACACACAACACAGGAGGAGGCTACTGGACTCCTAAGCATGGCTCCACTCTCCTGACAGGCAGACCAATCCCACCTACTGGGGTACCAGAGGATGGGGTGGTGGGAAGGGGAAAGGGAAAGAAAAATCCAGGAGATCCTTTCTTCCTGCCTTTCAATTTGCAAACAGTTGTAGAAAGTAACAAAGCAGGGCTGGGGATTTAGCTCAGTGGTTTCGCTGTCTGCTGCGCAAGCACAAGGACCCGAGTTCGATCCCCAGTACCAAAAAAAAAAAAAGAAGAAGTAAAGTAACAAAGCAGCACCCCTCAGCCAAACACAAACCCTACTTGATGCTAACTGATGTCAAGGCCCAGGAACAAGAGACAATCCACACGAGTGCCATCTCTGTATAAGGATAACAATATTTGGCAGCCCAATCAAATTCCTATATCTGGGCCGGGGATTTAGCTCAGTGGTTCTGTGGCCTGCTTCACAAGCAGAAGGACCTGAGTTCGATCCCTGGTACCCCCCCCCCAAAAAAAAAAAAACCAAAAAAATTCCTATATCTAAGGTAAATGTCCATGGAGTACTTAGCATGTTCCACATCCCTGCTAGGACCATGGATACAGCAATAAACAAAACCAAGTATTTAACCACATGATGAATCTTGAAAAGAGATGATAAAGGCTCAGAGTACTATAGAAAAGAAAGCCCAGGGTGTAGACATCTATCAAAATGTGACCAACTGGACATGTTAATTATTTGCAGTTTACTGGCAAATGCATCCTATAGCCTCAACTAGCCCAGACGAGACGTACTATCAGTATTGTTCAGCCTCTTTGTCAAAGACATACTCCAAAAAGAATGTGGCAGGTGCAGCTGTTGGGGAGACAACCAACAGTGTGTGCTAGCTGAAGTCACTTGCCAAAAATCATAGACGATCACAGGACTGACGGGGTTTGAGCCTGCTTTCCTTCTAGTAAGCCTTACCCCTCATCAGACACTGCTGCACTTGAGGAAGACTTATTCCCTGTATAACAAGAGTGCCACAGCCTCTTTCCCATGGGTTATTCCCACTCATTCATGGAAGCCTAACAGGACGATTGGGACAGGAGGGTCTCTGGTTTTCCCCAGCAATCCACAACTCTGTGCTCTTGGTCTTTCCCTACCACTATAGAGAAAACACTACCACTACAGCACTACAGAATCTCTTAGAGGCTGTGGAAACACATGATGAAAACTGCTGTCACTGAACACAGTAAATTTATGCCTACACATTTATAATGTTTCACTTATCCAGAATTTATGATCTGATATAAATCAAAGCATTCACAAAGCTAAAACAACTTATTCACAAGAAACTCTCTCCAGCTCCTATTGACATCTATGGACTATTTTCTACTCAGTTCTCACAATTAACTCGTGAACCCAAGGTTAAAAAAAGTATACGGAAAGGGCAGCTTTACGCAAGTACACCAACAGTAAGAAGGTCTGTCATGGGGAAACCAAAACTCTAAAGGAACAAGGGAAACCACAACATATGCCTCACAAGCCTAACATCATTATTTACATCTTTAAAAATTACGTTTGAAATGGTTAAAATCATTAATAAATATTTAGGTGACATTCAGCACATTGTACCTCAGAGAAAAATTGTACTTTCAGAAAGTTTCCGGCCAGGGATTTAGCTCAGTGGTTCCACTGCCTGCCCTGCAAGCATAAGGACGAGAGTTCAACCCCTGATACCAAAATAATAATAATAATAATAATAATAATTTTTTTAAAAAAAGAAAGTTTCCTATCCCAAGTTATCTTGATATCTTGAAAGGATGGCAAAAACCCAAACTATCCAGGAAACTCTATGGAGAAAGCTGCTTTCTGCTTGTCCGAGTTGGCCATGTTTGTAAATGATTTTGTAATAATTTGCATGACTCTGTACTGAGTTACTCATATGAGCTACAATCTCAGGACAACAATATTGTCTATGCCCACTGTTACAGAGCCTAGGGTATGTATATGAATGTGTACAGACAGATATGCCTAAGGGTGTAATCTGGTTCAGTTTATACTAAATGCTTCACAATAAGAGTTGACACAGATTTCTCCTCTACGGAGTAATATTTATTGATGGTCACGGCTGGTCTTTTTTGCTAATGAAGGTACTGATTTACTGTATAAATGAAAGCGAATAATTTAACTTTTGGACACCACTGATTTCTTTATTTGTAAAAATAAGATAATTTACCTCTCAAATTTGGTAGATTTTAAGCTACTACTAAAAAATTTATTTAGAAATATTTTATTACATTTATGTAAATAACTTTAACTGACATGTTTTAAATCCTCACCTTACAAAGAAACATGTCTGAGGCCTGGGGATTTAGCTCAGTGGTTCCGGTGCCTGCCTTGCAAGTGCAAGGTCCCGAGTTCAATCCCCCGTACCGAAAAAAAAAAAAAAAAAGAAACATGCCTGAAAGAAAGTTATCTATACTTATTAAGCTTTATAAAAATAGCTGGTAGGCCAGGGATTTAGCTCAAAGGTGTTGCTGCCTGCCTCACAAGTACAAGGTCCCAAATTCGATCCCCAGTACCAAAAAAAAAACAACAACAAAAAGCTGGTAAGGCTGGGTATGGTGGTATAATGCCACCACTCAGGAGGCTGGGCCAGGAGGATTGCCACGAGTTTGAGGCCAGCCCCAACTACATATCAAGACCTGGTCTCAAATCCCTCTTCTCAAAGAAAAGCACTAGGGTTGTCTCATTTTCAAAGTAATACAAGAAAGGCTGCAATAAATTCCTCTGAATAAATTCCCATATCGTATAACACTAGCCAAAAGTAGCTGTTATGATTTCAAATATGTAAGTGTACTATCTTGATCATCAATCTTTTCCTCAAAGCGGGTGGCGACTCTGTAGTCAAATGACTCTAACAAGACATGACACACACAGGTTAAAAGGTTCTGCCCAATGAGATGAATTACCTCCTGATCAGCTACCTTTGTTCATATAACAAGCACACCTGGAAGGTGAGGAGGGAAATGGGGGGACAAGAATACAAATCTCAAAACAGCAAGAGATGACAAAATAAAAGAATCATACCACAGTGATATATGCACACCCATGTTATAGTGGCACAGTTTGTAATAGCTAAAACTTGAAAACAGCCCAATTGACCATCAACTGGAGACTGGATAAAGATTTTTTTTAATAAAACGGAGTAGTACTCAGCCATAAAGAATGAGAAACTGGAGACATTTGGTAGTTAAGTGGATGCACACTGAGGCTACACTCTTATGTGAAATAAAGAGGACACATGTGTAAATACAGACTAGTTTCTCTGATGTGAAAAACTGAAAGTGTAAATAAGAATCAAAATGTATAACTGATATTGTGAAATAGGAAAAAAATGTCTAAAGGAGTGGGGGAAGTAGGAGGGGTAGGGGGAAAGGAAAGAAGGGAAAAGAAAAAATAATGAGAAAAGGAAAAACATGGAAACAAAGTCTTTGTAAATAGGGAAGGGTGCAGGAGGTGGAGGGCAGGGGAATGAGGGAAAATATAAGAAACAAGATACATCATGTAAAGGTACAAGATCCCAACGATGAATGTAACTACTGTATACCTAAAATGTACCAATAAATTAAATGGAAAAACAAAAAGAGATGACAAAAATCAAGAGTCTCCTAAGGCCTGAAATACACAATCTAGGATTGCACATTATTTTAGAAGAATACAAATTATAAACCCAAGACTGCCGAGTTTCCAGTGCTATGGAAGTGGTCAAACAAGTGAGGGACCCAAAAGACAGAACTTTATGAGATTTTTGGTAAATCTGCACCATAAGTGATACCTGATTCTCAACGCTGAAAACTGTAAGGGACCGCAGATGTATCTTATTGTAGGTTTCTACAATGAACTGTAGGCCAAAGCTGTTAAAGATATTTCAGTATGTTTAGAAGATTAGGTGGTTAGAAATTTTTAAAACTAGGAGGTAAGTTGGTCAAGATGAACTCAAGGAACTTGGGTTGTTAATGCTTTCCAAGAACACAACCAGTTAGAAGAGCGCAACTTGCGCTCCAAGAGAAGAGGAATGGGAAGGCCAGACAAACCGACTAACAAGAGCAAAGGGATGGAGAAAATGGGAAAAATCGAAAGACTGAGAATGCATGAAAGCTGTGAACATGTAGACAGCGTAGCTAACAACACGGTCAAAAGATGCGAAGGCTGAGAGAGCAAAAGCAGAGGAAGAGTCAAAAACAAAAGGTCGACCCTAGACGCGGAGGGACAAGGTCACAGCTGCACACAGGCGCTTTACCCCTCGCCTACCTCAGCCTCCGTGACGTGCCCGTATCGCCACAAGCCGAATCCTAACCCTTCGCCTCCGCCCGCGTCACCCCCAACTGCGCACGTCGGCCCCTGTCCCCGGCCTCTACCGTGCCCTCCTAGCAGGCGGGCGGGCAATCGGTCGCGCAGCGTTCGATCCCACCCCACATCCCCAGAGGGGTCGCCTCGGAGAACAGCACCTGCCGAACGGCAGGGCGGCGCTCGCCGGCACTAGGGCACAAGCCCCGGGCGCCTCGCGAGAGGAACGGAAAGGCGCGGCTTCCAGGAATAACGGACCTGACCCCCGACGACACTCGGAACGGGCGCGCCTCCGAGGAGAGCCGCGGTCAGTGCGGGCCACCGGCTTGGCCTCCGCTCGCGCGCGGCAGACCAGGCCTGCAGAACCTAAGGATGCGCAGATCAGCTCGACTCTCGGCCCCCACCCCACTTCAGCAGGGCTCACTTCCGCATCCTCTCCTAGCGTTTCCGCCCGAGGCCCCGCCCCATCCGCGGGGGCGAAGCTTAGGCAGCCGAGGCCCTTGAGGCGCTGGAAGAACTGAGCGCGAGTTGCGCTCTGCGCAGGGGCTTGGGAGGGACGTGAAGGGCGAGGTGTGGGATGCGCACGCGCGGGTGGGGTGAGACGGACGAGACGCCGGCCATGTCTTGGCAACCGAGCGGCCGCTTATAAGACCCGCCCAGCTGGCTCCTGGCTTCCTAGTTCATTCGGTTGGCAACCCCCCTTGTTCCCTCTTTTGTCCCAGGGACACCATCCTGAGGGTTTGAGTGGTAGCGCGGCGCTGGCACACTTTGGTCCTACGGGGATCTGGGCTTCTTGCGGTGGTTTCCTCATTCTCAGAGGAGCAGGAGCCGATTCGCACCTGAAATTCCCACCCGACCGGAAGGCAGTGGCGAGCCCTGAGCCTCACCCGCGGATGCCAGCTCGGCCACGGAGTTTGAGGGCCTGAGCGGGTCCTGCTCGCGCTCGCTTCCGCTTCCTGGCGAGGTTCCGGGAGAAGGTGGTGCTTCCTAGCCGGACAGGACGCGGGCACACCGCTGTCCCTGTTCACCACTTTGCGTGGAGGGTTTAGGCTCCGTAGGGCGGGCTGCCCCTTCCCCTGCGCAGGAGGCCACATTCACCTTTAATTCCGGGCCTGCCTCTAGTTTTCATCCCGCCCTTTACAGCTGCAGAACATTTGGGCAGCCATGTTGACAGAAGAGTAGCTTTGAGACCACTGTGATTTATTTTTAAATGTAAATTATTGACAAATTTCAATTATAAGTGTACCACATTACATTACTTAAAATGCATCCCAACCAATCTGTATACACACTATGTTCCAGAAGAGCTGCGGTACATCCTGGTGAGCTATGAGGCTTCCATCAGGGAATTAAAGTACTTAAATAAATATGGGCCCGGGGAAAATGTCATGTCCTTCAGAATCTGGCAAAGCACTTAATGGAGCACTCAAAATATATTACCAGACTGAAATGACCCCGCAGGTGCATTGAAGGATTTGGGAAGGAATCGGTCCATTCAGCGTACAAGGGTTGCATTTCCTATTGATCTTTATTCTAAGTAAAATCAACAAACAGTGCCCAATACCTATTCCTGGTTGAAGGTGATGGGGTTCTCCCAAAAAGTATGTGAAATGGCCTCTCATCTTGAGGATGGCGTTGTGATTGGGGACACTAATATACACTAAACATTAGGAAGCAAGTGAAGCACAGACAGTAATGTTTGTCACCCCACAAAATTCACATGTTGAAATCTAATTCTCAAGGGGAACGTATTTGGGGGTAGGGCCTCCAAAAGATGTTTGGGTCTTGAGAATAGAGCCTTGGGAAATGGAATTGGTGCCCTTACAAGATACCCCCGAGAGCCCTCTTTCCATCAGTGAAGATTCCAGAAGAAGACATCATGATACCCAGAAGAGGACCTCAGCAAAACTCAACCACAGTGGCAGTCTGATATCAGACCGCAGTCCCAGGACAAGGATGACAAAGACTGCATGGAGACAGTAGGAGGAATAGCACCTGGGACAGGTTTACATGAAGAAGAACTTCCATGCAGTAGGCACAAAACTAGAAAGGAGATAGAGACAAAAACTCAGATGTTATGTTGGAGAAACCAGGAAGAACAGACTCAGAAGCAGGAGGCTCAAGGTAGAGAGGCAGTGGGGAGTGAGGTCTGGATGGTGGAAGCAGGAAGGCCACAGCCCCTGCAGCAGCCTTGCAGAGATCCAATCATTTGCCACTCCTTAAATACCACGCAGAGCTTCCAACAGCATTTGCCTCCCTCCTAAGTATATACAGATAACATTTGAGGAAGACAGAAAAAAAAAAAAGAAATAAGAAAGGTACTAAGAAGAGGCTGGGGATGTAGCTACTAAAAAGAATTTTTTAAAAGGGGGAAAAATATATAAAAATCTTTGTTAACTGCAGTATCCAAACATAATACTACACCCATGAAAGAGAAAGGTTATATGAAAGGATATTCACAGAATAAAAAAGAGCTCTTGAAAACTAAGATTATAAATGAAAGAAGATAAATTTGATGACATCAGATGATAGGACAGAAAAGAGAATAAAAGAAAATATTAAGAGGTCTAACATCGAAAAGCAGGAACTATAAGAAAAGAAAGTAGAATCGGGATATGGTTGCACACACCTGTAATCTAGCATTCTGGGAGACTGAGGCAGGAGGATCCCAAGTTTGAGCCCTGTCTGGGCAACTTAGCAACTTAGTGAGACGTTATCTCAAAATAAAAAATAAAAGGGCTGGAACGTAGCTCAGTGTGAAGGCACTCGATTCAATCCCCAGTATTGAAAAAGAAAAATGAAGAGAAAGAAATTACTCAATAAATAATTCAACAAAATATCCCAGATTTAGAAGACATGTTCTTATGTTGGGAGGGCCCAACAAGTGCCTAGGCCGTAGCACAACAAACCTTGTAAAAAAAAAAAATTATATGAAGGCACATTATCACAAAATTTCAAAACTCCAGAGAAAAAATATTTTCAAAGTTTCCAGAAGGAGAAATCAAAGATTCACATTTAAGGAACTGGAAATGAGAATAGCATGGAAATTCTCCATAGAATTTCAGGAAGATGAAATATAGTAGAGCATTAACTTCAAACTTCTGAAGAAAATAATGCTAACATAGAATTGGACCCCATCAAAATCTTAGTTGTGAGTAAGATAAAGACATTTTCAGATGTGCAATCTCAAAGATTTGTCTACCAAATGCCTTATCTTAGAAAGCCACTCTGGCGGATATTCTCCAGAATTAAGAAGTGAGTCAAGAACAGCAATATTTGAGGCCTACAAAATTGAGTCTAACAGCAGAGAGAGAAGTCTCAAGATGAAAGTTGAAAACTCATAGTTTAGGGGATCCAGGCCTCCAGGAAAAATATCTCTAGAAAAGAGTGAAGCCCACAGTCAATTATTTGAATATTAGAAGAGATATTCTCAGTTTTGTAGTGATAAATAATAGCCACAAGGGAAAGCCAATAAATAAATAAACCAGGCAAGTTTTGACTCCAGTAAAGACAAAATAATGTGTTTGAAAAAAAAAAGGAAATGTAATCACACCCCATGCCTCAATTGTGAATGATCATTACATATCACCAGGCAAATACTGATCAGTAATTTAATCAAAAAGGTATTACAACTGTATTGAAAAAGGAAAGTGACCTCATGTGTATGTAAAGACACTGGGGCCCAGGAAGGCCAGGAAGGACAGGAGAGCTGGAGCCAAGAGGTTCTGTAGTACAGAAAATGCCTCTCTAAAATATGAGAGTCAGTTCCAAAACCAGTAACTGTCAGATAAATTGGGGGGAATAACTGGGAGTGGTAATATGTGGTGTGGGCAAAGGCTTTTTTTTTTTGGTACCTGGGATCGAACTCGAGACCTTGCACTTGCAAGGCAGGCAGTGGAACCACGGAGCTAAATCCTCAGCCCAGCAAAGGCTATTTTTTGCTACAAACCTAGAAATACTATGTGAATTTTTAAATCTGTAATTGTATTACTTTGATAGAAAGAAGAAATTTAAGTTTTAAAGTATAGTGGGATAGCTAGAACAAGGCATAGCAAGTGGCACAATTACAGTATTACTCAAACTCCAACCTATCTAAACTCTAAAGCTTTTTAAAATTGTTATTACCACACATTACTCTGCAATGAATAAGGATAAACTTGAGTCATTTGTAGGAAAATGGATGCACCTTGAGACTAGAAGTGAAATAAATCAGACACATAAGCTTAAATATCACATGGTTTCTCTTACATGGGAAACTCAAAATGTAAATAAAGAGCAAAATAAAGGATAATAGGAAGCAAGGAACTACATCTTTCTCAAATGGGAAGGGGATAGAGAAATGGAGGGAGGGAAAACAGAAGGGATTGGAATGGGATAGAAACAGAATGAAGATGTGTTATGTACACATACCAACTCCACACAAGGAATGTAAACATTATGTACTGCAAACATGTACAATGAAAATAAAAACTATAATAAAAATAATTATTACCCTTCCACAGTTCACTACAGTGAAGGACAGGAAAAGTCAGACTATTTCAAGGCCTCTTTCCTGGGAGACCAGAAGCAAAGCTGTTATAAAATTCAGTGTAAAAGGAGCAAAAACAGTGATAGGATTATTGTCAGGGGTTAATCAGATCCTCAGATACCTGTAGGGTAGATGCCAGAGAATAAAAGAAGACAGAGACAAAATTAAAGATGTAAGGGGACTGGGAGAAACCTGCCTTTAGTGGACAAGCTTGACAATCTCCCAGGTTGACATACTTTTATAGCCCAGCAAGAAGTGCTTGGGGAAGGGTAGTGTACTTTTCCTGGAACAGTGACTGCAGTAAGAATGGGCCAATAAAAAATGAAGAACAAGTTAAGCCTGACAAAGGGAACAAGTTAATAGGGATTAAGTTCTTCCCCATACCTGGATCCCTGCATTTCTTTGCATTGTCCTCAACAGATGTTATCTTGCCTTAGGAGTGCTGTGATTATGAGCTTTTCCCACGGAGCAAGGAAGCATGCAGCCTTCTGTATACTTTCCTATTCCTAAAGCAGGTTACACTGACCTTGAGACTGGGGGACCTAAGTCACATAGCCTGGTCCCCATCATTTTCCTCACATAGTTTGGGGCCCAAAAGATTATTCCTCCTTTGCCTCCTACTTTACACCAGACAGACACATTTTCCCATACTCTGTTCTATTTACCAAGTCCATCAGTTTGGGAGAGAATGTAAAACTGGATAGACAATTTTCACAATAGAGAAAAGTTATATAAAAAATAGATGAGAACCAGAATTTTCTGTTACTCGCACCCCAAAATATCCTATCTGTTGCAGCGTTCATCCATGAAGGAATAATTCCTATAGAACTTGTCCTCCTACTTTAACCAACTAGGAAACCTGACAAAAGTAGTAACCTTTTTCCTTTCAGACAAAAGGAAGTAAAGGATAGTGATTGATGATGATGATGATGATGATGATGATGATGATGATGATTTTGCAATACTAAGGGTCAAACTGAGGGATACTCTGTCACTGACCTATACCTCAGTCCTCTTTTTTTTTAGACAGGATCTCACTAAGTTACCCAGGCTGGCATCAAACTTGCCATCCTCCTGCCTTAGCTTCCTGAGTGCTAGAATTACAGGAGCATCACCATACTGACTAATTGGGATTCTAGAAAAAATAAATGGGATAAGTCATATGGTTGTGCTAGTTTCTACCTAGGTCAATAGAAGAAATGAGTGAAACAAAAGACTAGGTCTTCGATAAGATCCCTAAAATAGATCCATTTGTGGCTACACGGATAGTGATGAGAGCAACATAGACAACCTATACTAACAATGGAAGACATAGTCACTATAGAGGTCATTTATATAAAGGGGCAAAAGAATATCTAAACAACTTTAGGTGAAACCAGAAATTCCTTAAACAATGCAAATTACCAGACCTGACCAAAGAAGAAATAAAAGAGAGGAGTAACTCTTCACTTATTGAAGAAACTAAATTTTTACATACAAATCTTACCACAAAGTGAATGTCAGTTGTCAATGGTCTTGTGAATTCTGTCATGCTTTTAAGGAAGATTGTTAATCTTGCATAAACCCTTTCAAAAAATGGAATGGCAGGAGAGCCTTCTCTGACTTACTTTAAATCTTGCATGGTGGCAGAGAGCAGGTTCAATTTCAATTGGGCCCCCAGCCCTGTGATTGGTAAGAGAATGAATGAAGGAAGGAGTGAAAGAAATATTCTTCTACTTCCTGCCATGTTTGGCCACCCCCTTGCTCTAAGTCATTTGTGGTTTCCCATCTGCCTGGACAGTGGTTGGTTCCTCGGTGGCCCTAGGACCCCATCTAGTCTCTGAGAATGAGGGACCACTTGCTGGGTGGTGATAGAGTGGTCCTTGCTAATACACCAAGTGCCTGTGACCTTCACAACTGGAGCAATACATCTCTCCTCAATTATCTAACTAGCAGGAATAGGAAAAGCTCCACCCACCATTGAAACAGATCAGTTTGTGATCCTTCCTGAAAGTCCAGAGTTGCCACGGTGTCCTATGGGCTGGAAGTGATATAATGCACGCATTCTGAAAGTACTGTGTGATCATTAGGGATGGTGACTGATAAACATGCCACCCCAGTCCCCATTTTCCTAAAGGGGGGGTAATGCACTTTGAAAACAAATGTTGATGGTGACCCAGTGCTGTCCCCATTCTGTGTTTCCGAATGGAAGCAGGAGAGGGAAAGGAATAAGAATTAAAAAGGAAGGAATCTGAAGTGCAGAGATTCAAAGCTAGGAAGTGTGTTCTACATTTTGAAATTTAATGTGTTGGTTTGAAAGTGGAAAAAAAAGTGCCTAAATTTGTCCTCTCCATTTCCTCTCCAATACTTGGGCTATTTATCGGGGTCCCTTTCTCCCCAGCCATTTACCGGAGTGGGGCTTTGGAAAGCTGGTCTCCTAGCAGCCACATGCAGAAGGCCCATTCATATGACAATAGATGGAAAGGAAAGAAAGAGCTTGGTTTGTTTAAACTGCCTCTGTCTTCATTCACAGCCTGATGTCCATGTGCATTGTGACATCCACAATGGCACTAAAGGACCCATTGTGGCTGAAAACAAATCAAAACAGAATAAGGGATGCTAAGATAAAAGAGTCGTGCAACAAAATTGTTAAAAACAATCTAAGTCTTACATCTAAGATTTATGTTACCTTTTGGCTGTGTGGCCTACTGACCAGTATTTATAATAACGACTAAGGTTTGATAAACAAGATAAATGGGAACTTTATATACGTTTTTTAGAGGCACTCACACAGGGTAAGTTTGCTGGGGTGCTTTGGAAGCTGTTTAAAAATTATTGTTCTTTGTTTGCACAACATTTAGGGGCCACACTCCACACTTGGTGTTTACTTTCCTCCTGGTAAATACGCCCTCCCTTCCTGCGTGGGGACCGCTCCCCACAGCCCCCACCCCCACTTACCCCCGCCCGGAACCAACGTAGATGTTGCCGTGACCCCGCCCAATTCGGCAGGCAACAGGTGGAAAGTTGAATAACTTCACACGTTTTTTTACGGAGGGGGGTGGGCTGGAGGGAAGGCTTTTGGGAGCCGATTTAAGGATTAGATCAGATGTTATTGCTAGTGAAAAATTAAACAGCCCGGTGCTCTGGGGAGTACAGATTAATATATTTAGTGACTCTGCACACAAAGGCTGCTCATTGTAGCCACGTCTGAATGCCTGTGAATAGGACGGAACATATGCAGCCTGTCACCGCAGGTGCCCACATCTGTTCTTCCCCGGGCAGATGCTCACAGAAAAGGGGAAATGGGGAGGCCAGGGGAGGACATCGCACTCGAAAGCCTCCACGGTCGCCTCGTCCTGGGATCCTCGGGAGTGGCCTTGGAAGGTGCCAAGTGAGCGGGAACACTCTTGGGAGGCGGGGACAGCCCCCGCAGAGCACTACCCGGAAGACCCGAGGACCCCACCTCCAGCCGAGCGCCCCAAGGGCAGAGCCCAGCTCGGGAGATTGCCGGGTACCCTGGGCCCTCGGGCGACAGATGCCGAGACCTGCCCAGGGTCGGGGGCAGAGCGAGGACTTGGCCCATAGCCCTGGGTTTAGGATTCCCATGGGTGAGGCCTCGACCCAGGACCCAGCAGTGAAAGGGTCCCGCAGGCCGAGCCACTCCGCGGGCGCACCCACGGGCGCCCAGGTCCGAACGAGTCACCCTGACGGCGAGCGGCCGGGGGATCCTCGGAGACCCCCATCCAAGATCTGGACCGCAGGCCGCCGGCCGCCCTCAGCTCCCTCACGCGCCCCGCTCCCGCACTCCCAACCCGCACCCCGCTCCGCACTGCCCCCTCCGGGAAGCTGTCAGGCCGCCCGCCGCCCGCCGGGTCTCGGCCCTGCGCCCCCTCACGGCCACGCCGCCCCGCCCCCACCCAGGCCGAGCCGCACGTTCGGAGGCGGAAAGTTCGGAGGGGCTTCGAGCAGCTGCCGCGGTAATCTGATCCCGGGACAAAGGCGCGCCCGCCGGTGCTGCGGCCACAGGTAAACACGCGCTTTGTCATGGAGATGAGCGCAGGACAGCCCGGAGCAGATGACCCGCGGTTCCGAGGGGAAGGCGGCGGGCGGGCGACCCGTCATCTGCGAGGAGGCCGCCAGCTGAGCCACGCGACTCCCCCTTTCTCATGCAAATGAGCACATGCCTTTGCAACTTTCTGCGGACCTGCCACGTCCACCTCAGATCCACACACCCGAGGTGGGGTGTCCCGCGCGCACTGTGCTCAGAATCCCTTCCCCCCCTGCCCCCAAACAAAAACCCAAACAACCAGGTGAGCTGGAGCATTCTTGCTTCGTCTCCACACAGCCGCCTGTCCCATTAAAGAAGAAAAAAATCTATGACACACGTCATAACCCTTCGGCACAGAACAAGTTCCGACCCTCGGCCCACGCACGGGTCCCAGGACGCGTCCGCAGGGAAGGCTGGTGGGGGACACTCCAGGCATCTGTGGGACCACAGGCCCTGTGGATGCGCTGCGCAGAGGGCAGAGGCGCTCTGGGTGTCGCTCACCTGTGCCTGCTGACCAGTAAGAGGGAAGCGCTTACCTACTAAACATCATCCTGGAGCCCTTCGGGTCCAGGTTAGAAATAAAGGTCCAGATATAACCACAATCGATTGTGAACTCCTCTGTGTGTTCATTTGGGTGGGTGTGGCTGTTTAATGGAAGCCCAGAGGTGTGTGCCCAAAGATGGCTTTAGGAATTGGGGAGCACGGAATCTATCACAGCTAGCCAGACAGAGGGGCGGCCAAGAGGCCAGGGTGCCCTGTTTCCTCTCTTTTAGCAAGCAGGGGATTCCTCTGCTAGTGTAACTACTTTCAGATTCCAAAACTCTGGTTGGCAGAGACTGGGAGGGAGCAATGAGATGTGATGCTAATACTAATTAATAAACAGGCTTTCTCTCCCCCTCTTTTTCTTCTTCTTATTCTTTTTTCATCTTTTCTTTTCTTTTTTTGTTTTTCATGCAAGCTGGCATGTTTGATCAACACCAGATTTGCTGTCTGGAAGTTTTTTATTTTGTTGTTCTGAACAAGGACCCTAATTCTTCTTAGGAATAAGAGAACCTCTCTGTTGGGTATACAGTATTCAGTTGGTCTACGAAAACACAAGCCCCACTCAAGTCTCCAGATTTGTTTACACAGAAACTGAACCTATGCTGGGCTGGAGTCTGACCTGTTTTGGGTACTGTTTACTACAATCTGCCTGTGCCCTGCTGCCTACCACAGCAGCCTACCATCACACACACACAGAATTGAGCCTTTGGGTGGAAGGGGTTGGAGCACGATTGGATGATCACAGTATTAACTCACACACTGCAGAAAATGAGCCTATCTAATTTGATAAGATGCTGGCCTGAGCCTTTATTCTCAAGTGGCCTAATAATAATCAAGGTCTCTACCAAACAGAGAACTCCAGGTGTGGTTGTTGTGGCTAAGTTTCTGACCCGTACAACTGGAGCCAACCCTAACCATTAGAGTTATTCAGAGGATGGGTTGGCTTGCTTGGAAAAAAAATCACCACCACCACCACCACCACCAGGCAGCAAATTCATCCTTCTACTCTTGTGTCTGATATATTGGGTGCCTTCTAAGCCTTAATGAGCCTCACTTTGTACAGTAAATTTGCTGAGACATCAAAAAGTATTTAAAAGAAAGTTTCCTGCTTTCTCCTAATGAGCAAGGTGAGGATTTATGGTGTGTGGGGAGGAGGGAATCTGGCAGCTAGGGCCAACAGTGAGGCAGATCTATTTAACATCTCTAGCTTAAGCTCCTTCCTGCATTTGGGGGGTTCAGAGTGCTTAGTTGTGGGAGTATAGAGACATGCAGTTAGGGAGTGAAAAAACGCCATTTGGTTTGGAGCAGATGGCTGGCTAGGGGGCTGATGGCGTCTAAAGGCGTGTCATCCCCCTCCAGCTCAAATCCCTAAGGGCTCCCCTTGTCTTCCCAATCAATGAAAATTAAAGTGCAAAGAAAGGATGAATAGTTGGACCTCGAGTCTCTCCTTTGTTCATCCCAGCTACTGGTGCTCAGGAGTTAAACTACAACAGGCTCCTATAGAAACGCTGAAGTTAAACAGTCTCCCCGTTAGCTCAGCTTTTGAAAGAGGGGAAGAGGAACCATCTTGGGGGTGGGAGACAGAAAATGGGGAGAGAAGAGGAGGAAAATAGGAGGAGGAGAAGAAGGGGAAGATGTGGGGGAGGAAGAGGAGGAGGAGGAAGAGAAGGAAGAAGAAAAGGACTTTCTGCTTGATTTCCTCAATACAGAATCGCGTGGCATAAATTAAGTTGGAAAAGAATGAAGGCTTTGGGCAGGATTCTGATGGATTTTACGATGCCTTTCAGTTCCGCTTTGCCGCTGTAATCGAGAAATCTGTGCCATGTCAATTTAACAAATACTTGATACTAAGGGGGGTTTGTTAAAGATTTGGGGCAAGTCTTTTTTCCCCAAAGGTTTAAGCCCTTGCGCGTGGAACTTTTTATTTCCAGTTTTCTAAACAGGCATTCAAATGAGCCTACTTCCCACTTCCATTTTCTAATTAAAAGGTTCCTGATATTTCATTTCTTCCTGAAATCTGCACTGTCTTGGGGACACTAAGGATTCTGCATTCTGACCTCACATTCCTTTCTTCATTTGCATTTCCCCATTCTGGGAACCCTCTCACCTCTCCACAGGGAACAGCTTCTGAGTCACAGGGAGCAGAAACCCTCAGAAAGTAGCTTTGAGAGAAAACATCACCCTAGTGAAAAAGGGATGCTGACACTAGGTGGCAAGATTAAATTAGGATTTGAGCTGGCCCGGCCCTCTGGCAATGCAGCAAGTACACGCTTGCAAAGGACAGGGACATTGGGTTTGCCACTGTCCTGGGGGCTGGCAGTACTTTCTGAAGCCTCTATTTGTTCTACATCAAATAGTAGGGGGTTTCTAGTGGGGCCCAAGCCCGCCTTTCTCACTTCAGCCTTAAACACTGTATGGACAAGGCTTTTGGCTAACACTGGTTTTCTACCAGGCGGCAATTGGAAATTTAAGTGCACACCTCTATTGATCCTGAAACTTTAAAGGTATTTGTGAGACATGGTAGCAGAATACAGACTGGACCACCCGAAAAGGAGCCCTGGAATCCTGATCCCAGTTGTAGATAACCAGAGGGACCACCCCAGATGGCTTTTAAAAATGATCACCGATGCCAATGGTGTCCTGGGTGTTTGAGGGGTTCCCTTTTTCAGAAGTGCATCGTAGACACTGTGATGGAGACATGGGCCTTGGATGACGGTGACACTCTGCGGGACAGTGTAGTTGTCTCCTGTGAGGGCTGAGACATCTACAGCAGGACTCTGCCAGGGCCCCTCTGGGGGCCGCGCTGGGCTCTCGCCTTGCATTTTAATGAAGCAAGGTGCTGGGGTGGGAGCAAGGACCAGCAGTCAGGGACGGGAAAGGCAGCAGAGTACATGCCCAGCACAAAGCTAGATGCCAAAGTTGGAATCTATGCCTCGACTTACTCTTCCTGAGCCTGTAAGCAGGAGAGCAGTTGAGATAATTCACTGTGATACATGTTCTTGGGCCTCCTAATAAACTCATTTCCCAGAAAAAAATGAAAACAAGAGTTCCAGTGTCTGACGGACATGTAAAAACCTAATAAGGTGACGGTTGTGTAAAGGTTGTGTGCTGGGGGGCCAGGCTGGAGGGGTCTTTGGAACATGTGCCGGACATTGTCGCAGAGGCCGCGGCGCGCGGAGGGGGCTCTTTCTCCCGGCATTGTGCGGCGAGCAGGTGCTGTCTGCATTACCATACAGCTGAGCGCACAAAGAGCCACTGATTCAGCCTCGCACAATAACAGACTGCCTTAATGACAGCCACGCGAACGACACACACCAAACTCACTTTTTACCAAGCGGAGGGAGGCCAAGGGGGCAATGCCCAGGAGAGAGGGGCCCGAGACCCAGGAAAGGTGGTGGCGGCCGAAAATGGCCCAGGGGAGGGTGTGCGTGTCTCAGGGAGGGGACAGTTCAAGGCGTCAGGCTCTCCTAGCTTGGGGGACAGGGTGCCCAGACCTAGACCCTCACCCCTAGTGGCCGCAGACGACACAGGGACACTCCGGGCGAGGGGATGCCAGGGTCCCGGAGTCAGCCCCGAGCCCCGCGCGCTGGATCTGCGCTCTCCTAGGTTCAGTCGTCATCCGTGACCAGGAGTATCCGGGTCGGACCTCCCCAAACTTCTCAAAACTGCCGCCGCGCACTAGTCTCCCTCTCCCCCCACTCCGCCCACCCCCTTCCTACGGTGCCCCTGCCCCGCCCCGCCCCCTCTCGGAGGCCTGGAGAGGAGCCTCCTCCTTAGGAAGCGCCCGCCAGGAGGAGGGGCAGCCGGCCGAGGGGGGCGGCCGGCCCCCAACCCCTTCCTCCCTCCCCACGCTCCCGGGACGCGGCCGGCGTGAGGACCCCGGGAGGAGGGCGCTGGGCCCGGGCGTTCCGAAGGAGGGCGAGTCCGGCGCCGGGCCGCGGGGAGGAAGCGCCGGCTGCCCCGCAAGACTGGAGGGTCTGCGGGTCTCCAGGCCGGGGACCGGGGCGGCGGCACCAGCTCCGGGAGCAGAGAGATCCTTTCCGCGAACATTTTGCAGGCATGTAAATGAGTGCGTTTTGTGCGGTTCGGGAGGAAGGCGGAGGGGCTGGGGGCGGGGGCAGGGGAGGGCCGGGGGCGGAGAGGTGGGGGCGGGGAGGAGGGTTGCACATTTTACAGCTCACTGACCATTTGGCAATCCATTGAGAGGAGGGTTTGGAAAAGTGGCTCCTTTGTGACAGCTCTCGCCAGATTGGGGGGCCGTTCATTTGCATCTCATTAGGCATGCGGCCGGCCGGTGGAATATAAGGGCGGCGGGCGCCGGCCCTCGCCAGATCCTCGGCGCGCACCCGCGGAGCCCTGGCCTGGTGAGGGCAGTCGCCCGAGAGGACAGGCGGCTGCGCGGAGCTCCTCGGGTCGGGCCTCCGGTCCTGTGCGCACTGACTCGAATGGCATTGGCCGGATTCGTCGGGAAGACGCGAGGCTTGGCGCTGGCGCAGGAGCGGCGGGCGCGGAGCGCTCCCGGAGCGGCCACCGCCGAGTGACACCGGGCGCCAGTGACACCGGGCGCCAGTGACACCGGGCCGCGAGCGCGGGGCGCGCGACGCACACTCACCGCGCGCCCGCCGTCCCCTCCGCGCTCTGCGCGGCCCCGGATTATCGCCTCGCCAGTGGGATATCCAGACCACCGCTTTCTAATCGGCCTCCGCAGGAAGCCTCCGTCGCTCTCTTGGGAATTAAACTGAATATCTGGAGGCTTGAGCGCTCTCGCTCTTTCTGTCTCCATCTCTATCTCTATCTATCTCTATCTCTATCTCGGAGACGCTTAAAACAAAACCAGGAAGCAGACGACCCTCACCTACTCCTAGCTTGGAAAAAAGGAGAAAACCGCAAATTGCGCCTCCGCGCAGCCGGAGCGAGCCCTTTCTCTCGCGCATAGCGGAGCGAGGCTCCCGAAGCGTAGCCACAGGACCGCAACCCCCGAGAGGGGCCGAGACCGCCCGGGGGAGGAGTCCGAGTCGTCCCACCTGCCCGCGCCCCCGCCCCAGAGGAGGCCCGGGAGGCCCGGAAGGCCCGGAGGGCGCGCGCCGCGGGACCATGGGCCGTCGGAGCGCGCTGGCCCTCGCCGTCGTCTCGGCCCTGCTGTGCCAGGTAGGGGCCCGGCGGGCAGCGCGGCGAAGGGCGGGGGCGCGCAGCTGTCCGCCGAAAGCGGACCCCGCGAGCGACGGCCCGCGCCCTCACGCCCTTCCCCGTGCAGGTCTGGAGCTCGGGTGTGTTCGAGCTAAAGCTGCAGGAGTTCGTCAACAAGAAGGGGCTGCTGGGGAACCGCAACTGCTGCCGCGGGGGCGCGGGCCCGCCGTGCGCCTGCAGGACCTTCTTCCGTGTGTGCCTCAAGCACTACCAGGCCAGCGTGTCCCCCGAGCCGCCCTGCACCTACGGCAGTGCAGTCACGCCAGTGCTGGGCGTTGACTCCTTCAGCCTGCCGGACGGCGACGGCGCGGGCGCCGACTCCGCCTTCAGCAACCCCATCCGCTTCCCTTTTGGCTTCACCTGGCCAGTGAGTGCCGCACCTGCTTTCTCGGGCCGGGGCTTTGGGTGGGGGCTGGCAGACTAGGTCTCCGGGCACACCAAGGGCTGGAGACGCCGAGATGCGTCTTGGGCCTGCCTGCCGCCTAGACTTCTCCTGGAAAGGCCCGTGGGCACTGGAGGGTGACAACGGGCTGTGGGGAGGAGGCAGGCAGGACCCGAACCGGCTCCAAGTCCAGGACATGTCGCATGCGCCTCTATAACAGTCCCTGCAGTCAGACTCTTGAGACTGGGAAGTTGTGGTTCTCAGCTCCTAGGCCCTGGCTGAGTCCCATCCCGGAAGACTAATGACAGCTGCCCTCCAGCCTCTTCCACTACCCC